>JAQLOL010000022.1:5743065-5776845 GCA_029783665.1 Naso thynnoides
GCTGTCACGACTGTGAGCCGCGGTGCTTTCCAAGGTGCTGATCCTGCTGCAGCTCAGAGCTGTTGACTGTCTTCTCCTCCACCACATTAGTGTAGTTTCATTGTTTTCACGTGTTTCCTGCAGCATATATAGGCAGTGTTCTGCCTCTCATTTGAACATGTGCTGTATTGTCTCCATATATCTTCTTCCTTTTAGACCTTGCGCCCGTCGCAGTGACAGTTTTTCCGCCGTCAAACTAGCAAAAGTCGACTTGGACACGCCCTAATGCGCCTTGCACCTTACGCCTTACGCTTTAGACTGTCAAAATAGGGCCCTGTGAGTTTGGGGACAGAAGGGACAAGCACATCAGAGATCGCCTACCTGCGGGCATTAAAAGACAAAGAGCTGTCCCATAAGTTCCAGCTCACAGTGGACTTAACGTTGGCTCAAGTTACTGAACAAGTGCGCCAAGCGGAGGAGATAGCAAAGCAGCTTAGTCTCCAGTCAAACAATCCCGAGGCTCAGCTGGCAAATGTGAATGTTGTGTGACGACGTGACGGCCCACAGAAGAAGAAGAGTGGGCAACACTGGCAGTGGCATGACAGCAGCAGCCGCCCAGAAACCCACAAAGTGGAGGAATGTGGGAGATGCGGTAAGCCCCAACATTCTGATGTGGAAAAGTGCCCCACACTTAAAAGTAAGTGCAACAAGTGTCACAAACAGGGACACTGAGAGCATGCTTGTTGCTCTAAATCTGTGAGGGAAATTACAGAAGAAGTGAAGCAGCCATATCTCCTAAGAGAACTAGGCAAAGAGACTAATAGTCAGGATGACTGGACTGTTAATTTAGAAATATGACAACCCAATAACCTTCAAAATAGACACAGGTGGTGATGCTACAGTTGTTGATCTGGGGACATTTAGAAAGATGAAACCTAGAATCAAATTGGAACTGCCAGACACCCACTTCATAAGCCCAGGGGTGCACCTCAGTTGCATGGGGATGTTTCAGGCCACCACCAAATATAAAGAGAAACAGTGCTCCTTTAAATTATATGTAATTAAAGGGAGGGCCGACTGCCTGCTAAGCCGCCCCGAGGCTGCCGACATGGGCCTAGTGAAGAGGGTGGACAAGGGCAGCAGTGTTTTCGGATCTGGTGGAGGACTGAAAACAGAGCCTGTGAGAATAATCCTACAGGATGATACCCAGCCGTACACAGTGCACACGGCCAGATGCATACCTCTGCCACCCATTCCGCTGGTAAAGAAAGAGCTGCAGCGCACGGAAAGTGAAGGCCTCATAGAAAAGGTAATGCAGCCAACTGAATGGTACGTTGCCATGGTGCCAGTGCTCAAACCCACAACAAGCAGGAGGTTGGCTGCTGCGCCGATCTCAGGCGGCTGAATCGAGCAGTGAAACGTTAGAAGTACATGCTGCCCACTGTGGAGGAAATACTGCCTAGACTGACCTGGTCAAAGGTATTTACATCAGTAGATGCAGCCAGCGGCTTCTACCAGATCCCCCTGCACAACATTTATCACCCCGTTCAGGACGTATGCCTTTCGATCACGAGTGCACCAGAGATTTTCCACAGGAAAATGGCAGAAACACTGGCAGGACTTGAGGGTATAGAGATTTACATGGATAATATTCTCATCCATGTAGAGAATGAGGAAATCCATGACCAGTGCTTGGCAGAGGCACTGGTCATCGAGACAGCAGGTCTCAAGCTGGATGAACGCAAATGCAAATTCCAACAGAAGCAGGTTCTTTCCTCGGACACGTCATTGACGAGACGGGCATCTGACTCGATCCAGACAAATTGACAGGGATAGAGAATTTTCCCCAACCTCACAATGTGATGGAACTCAAGAGGTTCCTAGGGATGGTGAATTATCTGGCTAAATATGTCCCAGAGCAGTGCCCTGTGGGTGGGCCACTCTACACGCTGCTGAAAGGAAAAGTAGAGTGGGTGTGGGGGCCCGCACAACACACAGCTTTCCAGAAGCTTAAAACCCTACTAGCCACCGCCCCTGTTCTTGCCTTCTACAAAGCAGACAAGCCCACCGTAGCGTCAGCCGATGCCAGCAGCTGCAGGCTGGGGACTGTCATACTCTAGCTGCACGAGGACCAATGGAAACCCATGGCCTACGCATCCAGACGGCTAAGCGACGCAGAAACTAGGTACAACCAAATTGAAAAAGAGTGCCTAGCCAGCATGTGGACATGCGAAAGATTCAATAAATATCTGTTCAAACTCATAAAATTCAGGCTGATCACCGACCATAAACCCCTGGTACCCCTCATGAACAGTAAGGACTTGAACAATGTTCCCATCAGGTGTTGTTGAATTAACACACATTTGTAAACTGAAGCCAGTCAGGAGAGTTCATAACAAAACAGGGTGTTACAAAGATGTTTTCTTGTTTACATTTCTGCTGAGAATCAGTTACAGACAGATTTTTTTTTACTTTGCTTGAGAAAAAAAACACTGGAATAAGCTACAAAAGAAAAACCATAGAGGTAACTAAACTATGAAGTTAAAGTTGCTTACAGTACAAGTTCAGAGATGTTTGGGAACAATCATCTTTAAAGGGGAGATGTAATGAACAGAAGTTGCACCAGAAGGTTCTGCCTCTTTAAGAGCTGGTGCATGCGATGGTGAGGCAGGCAGAACTCTACTCAGTGCTGTATGGTGATCTGGTGGAATGTATTCGTGCATTAGTTCATAAAAGATACACAGAAGTTAAACTCACAGAGTCGGTTTATTCTTTATTCTGTCACATCAGGTAAGACATCTACGGACATTACAACAGTCTCTTGTACTACTACTACTACTGTGCAGACACGCAAAACACCTGTGTCCCACATCTCCACATTCGAAAAATTTCATTGGTCCCGAGCTCGCATACACCACGTAGGGACCATCGCTATATTTAACTCTGAAAGACCCCTCCAGAGTCAGTGTGCGCGGGTCAAGAAACGTGAACACAGTCTGTCTCCTTGGAGACTGCGCATGCTGAAGTTGAGGGTCTTTACACCCCAAACTAACAGTTTTAAATCCACTCACAAATTTCCCAAACTGACGGAGTTCATTCTCTAACAGCTCGGCGGGACACCCGAGACAGTGATCTGTGAGGAGGGAACCAACAGCGGGGAAACCTGCACAAATAAATCCCTAATTAACACGCCACTCTCGATCAGCTGATGAACCAAAGACTCACTCTTTACAAACACAACCACCGCTTTGTTCATTCGAGATACAGAAGATAATTCATCATGTCCTGCCTGCTCGCCAACAGAACCTCTTCAACGGTAACAGTACCGTCTGGGGGAACTATCCGCACTCCCTGTTGGATGGACGGAGGAGGCATCTCCACGGATGCCATTCCTCCCGAAACACCCAAGAGCAACTCCAAAAATCACACAACTAACACGAAAGAAAAATGTTAAAATGGTGTACCTGATCATGCAGTTAGAGTTAGAACAGTTGGAATTCAGTGAAAAGAATAGTTGAAGAACAGGGACAAAACCAATTCAAACTCTGCTCCACTCGCACTTCCACTACCGCCACTCACACCCACAGTCACCAGAAATGGAAACAGAGAGGAGAGGAGAGGAGAGGAGAGGAGAGGAGAGGAGAGGAAAGGAGAGGAGAGGAGAGGAAGAGAAAGGAGGAGAGGCGATGGATATGAACTGATTGGGTAAAGGGGAACATAAATGGGTGAGTTTTCAGTAAGATGAAAAAACATTATGAAAGATTTGATGTCAATGGAGTTCTTGAGGCAGGGATTTAACAGAAGCAATGTGTTTTATTTTAAGTATGTCTTGAAGCTGAAATCCCTCATGTTTCTTAATTACTACACTTTGATTTCATCCATCTGTTGGACTGTGGTGAAACATAAAAACTGCACATTTATTGTGTGAAACTGTTCTCAAGATCGGCCACTGAGAAAACATAAGGGTCTGGTTGACAGAGCTGTCATCAGGTCATTAAGTAATACTTTTACTTTCACGTTATCCTGGTAGGTAAATAACATTTTCACTGCCTAGCAATGACAAAACCACAAAAACAACTTCACAAATTTGGCATTTAAGGGCCAGTTTCTGTAGATTTTTCTCCAGTGTTTGGGGTTAACATAAACCTGTTCAAGGACTTGGACAGGGACCTAACCCTGACATTATAACTAAGCAAATGTGATTCAACATTTTTCAAAGCTAAAGTGATGATGCAACCAGTGCATGTAAAGATGGCCTTCATGGGAACAGGGCTGACGAGCAAACCACAGAAACTGTAATAAAATGTCCCACAGGAGCGATGATTTCAACACAGCGCTGTTGTCAGTTTGCACTCCCATCCTTTCTCTGCCAAACCCTCCACAATAGTAGATTAGACTGGAAAACCACAGCCAGGGATGCTTTTAAAATTTGGTGTAAGCTCATGACTTGTTCGGACAAAAGCACCAAACTTTACTGCCTTAACATTTTCTCAGCAAAGGGCACTCTGAGCGACAATATTCCAATAAATATCCGCTCTGTGAATACCACTCATGCCCCAGAGGTTAGAATGTGGCTTTCAATTTACTAAATTGAAAATTTACAGTCACAGCCACATAATTTATGCACCAAAAAATATGCATGAAAATGTCACCACATGGTAAATCTTGTTAAATGTTCTTAAGAATCAAAACTAGACTGTTTGTACAATTGTAAACCAACATTCTAATACATTTATTTGGCAGATAAAACATTTTCGCTTGATGCTTCTACATGTGCTGTAATGTCCTGATGATTTTGGACTGTGACTTGACAAAAACAGTATTTTAAGGTTGGCAGTGTAGTTAAAAAGGACAACGAAACCTTTCTTCCAACTTGGCACACTTTGAAATTTGAATTTTGGACCAAAACTACATTTTTATTTTAAGTTTTGTAATGAAGAGACCACTCAAAAGCCCTTGAAGTGTGCCAGGATCGCACAGCACCTCTTGAACGCCTCTCATGGTCAGTCTGTGGTGATGGCACAGGCTGCATGTCATTTCCTGCGGGACAGCGAGGGACTTCGGACACTCACATCCCCTCAACCCACCCACACTCTCTGGCAGGCAAAGACAGAGGGTGTCGATGCCTTCCACCTGGGATGCCCAAATGCCAGCTCGGAGTCTTTGGAACTAGGAACCTGCTTTTCAACCCAAGTCCTGCTGTGACCAAAACTAAAGCAGAGCCCCTCTTCCTCAAGCTCACCTCCCAAGGCAATAAGATTGCTTCGCCCCCCGCATTCGCAGCAGAAGGCAGAGGGCAGAGGGAAGGCATGGCTCTGTGGGACGCCACCAGCCGGAAATGATCCTCTGAGTGCCAGCGCTGAGACACCAACATGACAGAGGAGAGCCTGTCGAATGCATGAGGTAAGACTGGTACAACCAGTATCACAAAGCTGTCCCTCTGAAATAAAGTGAAACTCCATTAATGCTCTGCATTTTGCAATATAGCAGTGATAAGAAGGTGTGAATGACACATTTCATGTGGCTATGCAGAGCCAGCGAACCCCAAAATGAGATTGCATAAGTAGGCATCCAGGAGGTGGCAGGCCATGGATAGCTGTCAATCACCTTTCACTATGAAAAATACCTCCTGACCTCTGCTTCCCTGCAGCAGACTGTGGAATAATGACAGTCTCTGTGGGCACTCTGTGGAATTCCAAATGGGAGTTAGAAACGAGGTAGTTCAATCAGTGGGAAAAGGTCAAGTGCATGCAGATTCTCCCTCCCTCGCTCTCTCTCCATTCATTTTCCCTGAGTTCCACTTCATGCCCCCCACCTCCAGGGTACCGAGGCAATCAGGAAAAAGGTTGCTATTCCTGCTGCTGCTCGTGACCACTTTTAAATATTCAACTGAAAACACTCACCGCCTTTTTTTCCCCCACACAACAGCCGTTGGAGTAACGGGCTGCAATCTGATATTGCCAGCTAATCCCTGTTATGTCTCACATGGCCTCAGACAACAGTGGAGGAGAAGGTGCTGGAGGTCATTACCTGAGCATATTCCGTCTCCCTGGAAGTGCAGCTTAGGAAGAGAAGCTGCTAGAAGCAAAGCAAACTAATGGCTCTGGCAGCTCTGCCTGCTGAGGCACGGGGCTATTAGGAAAACTACAATCCCCAGTTGGACCTCCATGTCATGTCCTCAGGCTGTGTGTGACACGGCCAGGTTGTCTCTGTCGGTCAAGCTGGAAGAGCGCTGAACCCGGCCTGACATAGCATGAACCTTGGGAAATCAGGCCTTCTGGGAACTTTTCATCTACACCTGGCTGATTGGCACCTCAGGCCTCCTGGGTGGTGTCACAGAGGGTTACAGCTGCAGGTGTGTGTGTGTATGTGTGTGTACAAACGTGGGCACATCTCTCTTACAACACACAAATTCACATAAGTTGATTAGAGACATTAACAGAGGTCAAAACTAGTTTTCTGAGTTTGATTGCATTGCATTCATAATGATGTGTAACAGGCTCTGTCTTAATTAGAGTTACATAAGTCATTGAATCTCACCAAAAGTATGCCGGATCACTGTGTCTGTGTATCTGCATGTGTGTATGTGTGTGTATGAAGTGCAGCCAGGTCCTGCTGGGGTGAGACACGGGAGGGAACACCCAGGTTTAGCCCAAAGTGTGACCCAATAACAGGACAAATATGGGAGTGGCGCTGACCTGTGTGGTTAACGAGGGCAGAGCCTCCAGCTGGCCTGGATAAAGAACACAAATGTTCACACCCAGTGTGACAATGGCTTTCTCACAAAATGTCAAGCTTGGCACAAACACCCCCGCTAAGTAATGAATAAATAAATGAAAATGTGCTGAAATCTGAAAAGATAGTATTTTGGAAAATAGTCAGGCAGAAATATTTCCATCAACCAGTCAATTTAAGGCAGTTCTGGACCTGTTATTCTTTACCCAACATGTGGCAGAGTAATTGCTGTCTGGGCAAGGAAGGAGGCAGGGTGGTGGTGGTGGTGGTGGGGCTGGTGGGCCTTCAGTCCAGCCATCTCGCTGTTCCTCATCACTGGCCTGGCGCACCTCCCTCTTCCCTTCGAGGGCAGGGCTGTTCACCCCAGCTCGCCGGACCTTCAGACCCAAAGTGGAGGGCGACAATGAAGGAGAGGGACGGGCAGCAAGGGAGGTCGCCGCTGGCTGCCGGTGGCTAGGGTCAGTGGCATCCATTCACCCCTATCCCCTCGCAGGGTCGCTCTCTCTCATCTGTCTGGATGGGTGCCCTCTCTCTGGGGCACAACACGATGAGAGGTCCTGGCTCCACTGCCGTCTCTGCCTTTCATGTCTCCATCTAGGGCAGCGGTAGAGAGACGTGGAGGGGAGGGCGAAGGAGGGGGCAAGCTACAAATGTCACCCATAAGGGGGGATTTAATTAAAAATGACAGGGGCTGGCGCTGGAGAGTGAAGCCACATATGCGCGGAATTTGGGCGCAGCGAAAGCAAGTGCCTATGATTTATAATTCAAGTAATGCTCTGCACTCGTTTTAATTCTACGGCCAAAGAAAAAAAAAATATCAAAAGGCCGTCTCTGTGAGGCTAATCCAATATGATATTTTTAAGGGCAGGCGGTCAATGGCTTTTTGAAAAGCCAGCTTCACTGTCTCCCTCCCTGCATCTCTCCTCTCCACTTGTCTGTCTTTGCCCACCTCCCTCAGCTGCTCCCTTCTTTCTCTCCCTTGCTCTCCCCTGCTCTACAGTACCTCCCCCTCCCCCCACACCCCCCCGAGTCCAGACACAGAGCGGGCTGTGATAATGGAAACATCCCGCTCTCCGCCTCCCGTTTCTCCCGCTAAGCTCTGCGCGCTTGGGGGAAATTGATTGTCTGGCGAGCCGATCTGAACGCTTCCAGCTGATGGTAGAGCCAGTTAAGTCCTTTTTTATTGAGGGTATGAGGGATTTTTAATGGGAGTCGCATCAATGAACTGTGCAGCCACTCGGCATCTGCATGCAGGGGCTTTTTCTGAAAACCCTCCTCGCCCTCTTGTCCCAACTGCTCTGCCACCCCAGTCTTCACACACATGCACGCACGCACACGCACACACACACACACACACATACACACACTAGTTTTGTGTAAAGGAGAGCAGATGCAAATGACACAGCTCACCTCTGCCTCACTGCCAGGTAATCCTCCTCCTGTGCTCTCACTCTCTCACTCTATGAGGGGTGTATTCTGGTATTCAGCCTCCTGTTGAGAGCCCGGGTCACCTTACCCACAACCCCCTTACTTGCTGGCACAAACTGGGCCACAAACAATCAATCACAGGGACCTGCTCAGCATGGTGACCTGAGTGTGCCCACTTCTGCAGCCAGACCCGCTGTCTGCCTCTCTGCACCCTTTCCGAGCCTGGACGAACAATTCCCTTATTGAGGCCAAGAGCTGCACAGTGGTGGAAATCCAACACTTGCCCTCCCCCCACCCCCCCAAGGATAGAAAGGAGGCTATTATGTTCAAACATCCTCATTATGAACCTCAAGTCAGTCGCTGTGGTAGTCTTTCAATCAAAGGATTTAACAGGTGGAGAAAGAGAGTGAGAGGGAGAGTCAGACAGGGAGGGTCAGTGAGGAGGAGGGCGAAGGGAAGAGTGGAGACTGTTCTTTTTCTCTATTGATTTGAGTCCTGACTCCCACTGGCTGCTCCTCAATAAAGGACCCTGAGAGGAAGTGGGCTAATCCTGCGAAATTGGAAGGAGGGAATCGATTAAGACGGCTGTTGAGGACTCCCTCCATTTCTCTCCCTTCCTCTCCATCTTTACCCTCTCTAATTCTATTTTGTGCAGTTTCTCTTTGTCCTCCCTTTCACTTCACCTCTCTCTGAAACCTCATTAGTGAGGCCGGTTGAACCCCACTCAGCTGAAGAGCTGCCCCTTTCCAAATGCACCCAGAGCTCCATCTCTCTCTTTCTCTCTCTCTCTTATCCCCCCCTCTGTTTCTCACGGCTACATATGAAACATCCACACAGAGCAGCAAAAACAACTCCAGATCTGAAGAAAGAGGTAGCACCCAGTCACCTTGTTGTTTGTGAGTCTCCTCTCCTCTGTAGGAGGCGAGCAGAGTGCGATGTTGAGTTGAGAAGTAGCTAATTGGCCAGTGAGGAGCTGAGAAAGAACGCAGGCACTGCTTCATTTCTTCGCCAATCAGAGCCTCTTTAAAGCCTTTCTCTGGACTGGTTACAGGCCTGATACAATGTCCCACTGATGAAGAAGCACAGAAGCTGCTATTCCCACTAAGCCTCTCTAAGCTGAGGTAAAAACTGGTAGGTTAGTGCTCCCCTGCTCTCCATCCGCCAGTTCATTTAATCGGCTTGAGGTAGCTCGTAGGCCTGCCATGTAAACAAAGGCCACTAAAGACTCCAGGAGTGTCCTTTCTTCCTGTCATCAGAAAACAGACTCTCACTGCAAAAGGCTTATCCACAAGCTTCAACAAAATTAGGGAGACATTCACCTTCCAGATGCCTGACTGCCGTAGCTCTCTCTCTAATCCCAAACTGGTTGGAACTAGTTTCGTCAGCTCTGTTACAGTTTTCAGCCCTGGCTCATCTCTGTCCCTTTACACCATTTTGTGAGTGGACAGAGGGTGATGCTCAGGGAGCAAACAGAGCAGCTGTCATGCTTTACAGGCGGCCGGCACAGCCAGGGCCAGACACTGTAAATGTTTACAGACCCTCAGGGTCACCCGGGGCCAGTGAGGCCCGTTAAACACTGTCTGTTCAGCCCTGTTGCCACGACTGCACAATCAGCACAGCTAAACAGCCCCTCTCACAATGAGTAGCCACAAAACATGCTAATCCAGGGTCTAAGTGCAGAGCAAATGAAACTGTTTAGAATTCCTCAAAGGGAACGCAAACAACAGAAACAGGAAAGTCTATTTCAGGGTTAACTGCGCGTTTCCATCTTTCACCGTGAACGATAAATTAAATACAAATGACAAATGCAAGCCTCTTTCATTCCTTAGCTTTTGAACTTGCAACTTTCATCGCTGCCTGCCACTTTATTAACTCACATTTCCGTCCAAGGGCTTGTGGGGGCTCCAGGGTCTTGCTGGCACACACCGGGTGCTGGGGTGGAGGGTTTTGCCTCCTCTGCAGACAGGCCAGCATGGCGAGGTGGGCACAGTACTACAGCCGGGGGAGTTCTGCGGCCAACCTGCAGCAGAAAAAGAGCAAGAAAGAGAGAAAGAAAGGAACATTGAGTGAGTTAAGCAGGATGATTCGAGGTCAAAGCTCCATGGCCGTGTCCGGTAAGCCGGCAGGAGCTGGCTCCGGGCTAGATGGGCTGCGTTTCTCACCCAGGATTTAATTGGGAACGCATGCCTACAGCTGCCTGCCTCTCGGCTGTGTGCGCTGAATGATAAACACACACCTGCACTGGGGGCAGCACGGTTGACACGGGTTCAGAGCACAGTCCCGGCCAGTCACTCTGCAGCTTCAAACAGCACATCCACACAGCCATTCAAGCGCATCTCCTGTCTATGAAACCGTCCTCAAAACAAACACACAGGCACACACAGACAGCAGCAACACTCCCATTCCTTCCAGGGCAGTGTGTATGTGGTGATTGATGGCGTTATCTATGGACAGCAAAAAAAAAATGGTAATGCTGAGAAAACAGCAGTCTGTCTGCTACAACTTAACATGCAACAGCTCTGGGGGACTGTCAGCAGAGGCCTGGGGGACTGAGTGGTGTCTGGATGTATGTGTAGCTGTGTGTTGAACCGTATGGCTGCATGTGTGTGTGTGTGAGGGAGCAAATGTGATGGGTTGGGTGGGGGAGACTGCCAGCCGTACATCAGGGCTAGTGACGGCACTAATCAATCTCCCTCTAGGCCATAAATCTCCAGCTCTACACTCCCACTTTTCCCCACAGCCACCTTCACTCAGGAACAGGGAGGCAGTTGCTGCGAGTTTCCTCTCAAAAAGCCCATCACAGCCCCAGTGGAAACACGGGACAATCGAGTAGCATGGAGGGTATCATTCATCAGCAACATACCAGTGTCACATAACACAATGATGACTGATTACAAAGTCTTCTACTTGGATTATGTGCGAGACGAGAGCAGCTACAGCAAAACATTTTAGTCCAGAAATTGTTTTTATGTGATAAGAAGCGAGATTTACTCCTCTGTAGTTCACTTAGCCGATATTCTTTGATTTCCAGAAAAAATTGTGCTCTTACTGTAAACTGAGTGTAACACTGCAGAAGCTCAGAAGCTACTGTGGCCTTAATCTTCCTCTAAATGTGTTTGAGTCTCTTGTCCAAAAAGCATCGATATGAAACACTATCATTTCCATCTGCGCTGGTCTCCTCCCATATTAAAACAAAGAACAGAGGCAAATATTTCATCTGTGCTGTCAGCGTCGGCGTCTCCTGCCATGATGCGTGGCATATTATTGAAAAATGATTTCTCATGCGCCTGTCACAGGCTTGTCCTCTGTTATTTATTTTCTCAGTGAATCACTAAATGAACATTTAGCCACCTGCCATCAGTCCATTACTGAGTTGTATAGATTATCATTTTAATATGAAAGAGAGCAATTATAATGATTAAGAGATAAATTAATGGCGGCCCATAAAGCAGCAGCTTCTGTTCTTGCTCATTTGAGAAATAAAGCAAAACAGATATCAGTGAAAAACATCCAGATATTGAACCATAAAGAGAAGCTAGCGTTCAAACAAACAATGTAAAGTGTCTGAAATATATGATTAAGGTGGAAATTGTGTTTTAAAAAGTAAAAGATGACATCATTGTAATATATTTCTGTGCAGTTTTTTTTAGAATTCTAGAAAATCAGCCTTATCTACTGAATGTTATTTGGATTTTACAAATTGAATTTACTGCTTATTTTTTATATAATGCTAAATAATCTGATCTTGAATGACAAATCCTCTGAAAAACAAAAAAAATAGGATCTTTGATTTAAGAAAATAGTGTTTGATTGTTTACATTTCTTTGCAGGAGTTCACATTTTGCATCCACTTCCTGTTTCGATTCATGTATCAGTTTAAATAATTCAAAATGAAAATAAAAGAACTCATCAGATTTTCACCACAGATGCATTTGTATAAACTTTAACAATCCTTCACACACACATTCTAGCATTTTAAAACACAGCTACAAGCAGCTGATTCAGGTTAAGTGCCACTGTTTTATTTCAGTTTCTTTTGAAATGCAATCATTTCCTCATGGATGAAGCAAAATCTGATAAGAGTATCAGCTAAGACATGGAGGAAGGCAGCAAGATAGACAAACACAACAAAATTTACTGCATCTAATTACACTTGAATGGCTTTACTGCTTTGAATGATTAAAAATTAGAAGCAGGTGTTACAGAAAAACACATCCTCCCTGCAAAGAATTCAGTCCTTCACTCACAAAAAGCATTTTGAAATAAAACATTTTTCACAAGACATTAAATGTGACCTCAGGCCCTGCGGCTTGTATAACACACTTAACACTGCGAGTCAAATGTGTATTTTTAAAACCTGTCAAAAGAGGCAGACACACATACACACACACACACACAAAAAAGCACTTTTAGCACAAACCTGACGGTGTGAAATGGTGTTCGCAAAAATGCTTCTCCCATATAAATGTAAGTAAATTCAATCTTTAGACTCTTCTGACAGCGCACTCTGTCTCTCGCTCACACACACATGCACATACACACACAAATGAACACACACACGCGCACACACACACTGCAGATGGAAGAGAGGGGGCACTCTATTTCTCGCCAGGTGCTTGAGCAAAAAAAGGTCGCTCGCAGTGCCATTTCCTCTCACACACAGGCAGGCCTGGCCCAAACACACTGGCACTTTGAGCTCATTACTGGCTATTCACATAATCCTTTCTCTGTGTCCTCTCTGTGAGGATACTAATTTCACAACGAGCCCGTCCTCACAGCCCATTTGTTAAAAGATAGTGGTTGAAAAGAGGGAAGGACACATGGTGTAGATTGAGACTAAAAGCCAGTCTTAACGGGGGGATACCTCCAGTTTTCCCCTCTCTGAAATGAAAGACAATCGCGTAACTACCCTCCATTTTTCTCCATTTGCTGCTCACCAAATGTATTCGGAGGCATTATACTTTGCTGAAAGAGACCCACTTTTTTCAATTCAATTTCAAGAACCAATTTTCTCCTATTATTGCCTTTAAGAGCTAGGCAGAAGGAGCAAGTCTTTGGCTTGTTTGTCATGCCCTCCTTTCCCCTCATCTCCTCCTATTAGCTTATTGTGCCTCTTAGCAGATGTCTATCAGTTGCAGGAAATTTTCTCTGAACCAAAAACCCTGTGACCCCTCATCCAGCTGCCCTAAAACAGCCCATCATGCCCGGGTCAATCCCTCCTCTTTGTGCACACACGCTGCCCCACATGTGATTTAAAAACCCACCTGCACTTCAGTCACTCATCAAATCCACTCACAGGTCTCCTATTACACCAGTGCAGGGATATCTCAAAAGCCAGGATGTCTATCGGCGCTCTCCCGTTCTGCTAACGCCGCCGCAGGGTTTGCAATGGGGGCGGAAGATCAGTCCCGTGAGATGAGGGAATAAGCCGGAATCAAGAGGCAGTGGTTTTTGGCAGAGGGCTATTTCTAAGTTAAAAGGTTCTTAAAGTGCAGAGGAGATCAGAGGAGATGGCTCCCTGCGCCCCAAGCTGTGCGCCCAGATAAGCATCCTGCCAAGTGTGGGGTGTAAGAGGGTGGTCATGGGTGAGTAAACGCAGTGTATGTGTTTGTTTGGAGCTGCACGTTTCAGGTGAAGGACAGAGGCAGCTGATACTGAGGCTGGGTATCGAACTCACGACCTAATTTGTCTGAGTATCAAAAACTCTTCAGTCCCTTAAGCGGGTATCAATAGTCACAGATTTATGGTCTTGATCTTTTACTCTTCCATCAGATTGTTCTTGCACGGCTCTTTATGTTTAAACAACATTTGTTAACTTTGGCTTTTTTTGAAAAATGTAAAACACTCATATTAGATGCAACACACCTGCACTTCATGATATAAGTCCAGCGTCAGCAGTCAGAGGCGATGCAGGAAGTGGCCTGTTTTTGTAGCACCTTTTACACAGCCTGTTCAGTGTGGAAATACTGTGTCACTACTGCGCCTCACCATTCTGTATAAAGGTTACAAATCAAAATGAGTTAGGGTCAGAATTAAGGAAAGTTAAGGATCCAATGCTATCTGTTTGCATCGCAGCAGCACTTCTCGACAAGGCAGCATAAATCCTCAAAACACCATCAAGGGAAGTTGTAACGGCGCTGTATCGAGGCTAATGTAAAAGTCGATCCAGCATGCCAGGACAAGGGGTTTAAAGTTTTGATTTCGTGTAAATTGTGCATACCGCCAGCAGGTGATTTAAAAACAGCTACCTGTAGCAGCTGCAATTAGCAGCTAACTCACAGAAGAAGAACAGCAACTACAAATGTCTGCATATTGGTTCAAACAAGGGTCAGGAGCTCCTCACTCTACAAGCAGAGGAAGGGAAATAGCCGCTTTGTAACAGAGATGTTAAACTGCCACGTTTTTGTTTAAAACTTGCTGCTTGATGCCCATGTTATACACAACACTAGATGCTAATGCTAATGTGTCTGACATGTGTCATGACTCTTGCGGTTTAACAATACCTGCATGGTGTCTGAATTCACACATTTGATTAGATCTATGCTGATGCGGTTTGATTAAGTGTAAAAAAACAAACGTGGTGCAAAGAAGGGACTTTACTGCTGCAGTACTATGAGATCTCTGCATATAAAAGACGTATGGGGAAAGGCTAAGATTGGTGAGGTAGATGGAAAGGTAGCGCACCTGACTCAAATCCAGGAAACCTGACTGCACCTGTTACAACCTGCAACTGATATTTCTTTTTTTTTTACCACTTGGAATCACAATCTTTTTGAAACTATGCCAACACTGTAACCACAGTTTATTAGCAATAACTGAACTATAACATACATTTTACCCTCCCCTATAGTTGCCATGTGCAGATGCAAGAATTTCAAATTGCTAGCAAAAAAAAAAGCATAATACATATTGTAACTTAAAGTTTAACAGAATTGTGCAATTTCAGTGATCTTGCCTAGTAATGGCAGTGTTACCAACATGTTATTAATTCTCAAACTAAGGTTTTTTAAAAAGATACATCTCTGGTGTCTGCACTGAAACTCAAGCATTGTATCTGCAATAACAAAAACAAATTGCAGCTGAAATTACAAAATTTTACAGAAAACCAATTATCACGCTTCTATCGAGGTCCCTCTGCCTTGGTGAAGTGTCTCCAGTGAAGCTCCCCGTTCCAGTGAAGCAGCAGCCGTGGTGCGGGAGCCTGGCAGACAGCCGCCACAATGAGGCGGAGGTGGGGCTTCAACCTAATTGAATGGTGACCCTGCCGTCTCACTGTGGGACGCCCCATGCAGTGCTTTTAACAAGCTGCTGTGTCTCCCCTCTTAATAAGCCCAAACAAGTTAATCCAATCGACACACTCAAACCCTTTCTTTTTCTTTAACAAGGCACTGCCTCTACCCCCTTAATCCCCGGCTCCCCCCTTCCCCGTCACCATACCATCACATGAATGGAGGGAGAGTGAAAGGCTCCATTAGGAAGCACTGGCAGTAAAGCCCTTCTGCTCGGCACTTTCCACACACCCACACTAAATAATTTGCACTCATACTGTATATTCAAAACGCACGCACATTGATATTCACATGTGCCTGATATATAAAACTGGTCTTCTTGGACATGGTGCACAATGAGAGGGTTATGTTCGCCGACCCCGAGCCGCAAACACGCCAACAACGAAACAACACACAAACAAAAATTCTGAGGGGACGTTTGCAGACAGGCACGCACTCTGGGACATAAAAAAGGCATTGTTAACAAACCCTCCCAGCTCCACAAACAAGAGCCACTGATTCCCTAACAATACAAGCCCCTGGATGCACTCACCCACCGGCTCTGCACAACCTCACACCAGCACAATAAATAACCTGCACAACAAAAGGCCATTGTGTATAAAAGCCTACAGTTTAGGCATTATTGCCATGATATACAGTGTTGGAATAACATATTGGCAGCTGATTCTCATATATACGATGCAGCGTGTCACTGTTATTGCAGCTTATATGGCCTCGTATGCGGCGCAGTCATGTTTATAAGAGCTTTCTCTGCAGATGAAGGGCATCTTGGCAAAAACACTCAGCTGTTAGCTTTCCATATTCCAGTCAGCTTCAATAGCTTCACCCATGGGATGAAGGGTGAGGAATGTCTGGCAATCCAGCAGCAGTGAGCCGTCTGTCATCTCTAATCAAAACACGCCTGCCTAGACTAATGTCAACCCTGTAATAGCAATGAGGACTAATTGACTTCACAGCCAACTGCTGCATCTTTGTGCCGGGCTGGGTTTCATTAATGGTAAATAATGGGCTCAGAAAGCAGTGAGCTATTATGACGATGTGGCAACCACATTTAAAATGTAGAATATGGAAAGAGAAGAAGCAAATTAAGATGAATGAAGAGCAGATTCAGATTAATACACAGACAGCTCTGAGCTTGAATATGTAAACCAAACTCAACTCAGTTGGGCTGGATACGTTACAAACATGGAGTTAAGAGGATCCTGTGAAAAAACTGAGCATATTACACTGAATTAAACTATATACTTTCAGTCACTGCTTGAGCAGCATTCTAACAGTAGCACTTATATAACGGTCCACCAATCAAATAGTTTTATTAGACACGAGCCTATAGGTGGTTTTGGTAAAACAGTACCTATATTTACTCTATTCATTTCAATTAGCAACATGAAATCCTGGATTCATAAAATAAACTTCTCCCTTGACTGATGTTGAAACGAAAAAATGTCTCCACATGTATGAAGCAAAGCCATGGCTGCCCAAGCTACAGAGAAAAATACAACTCATCTTCCACTGCAATCGAAACATCCAGACATAGAAACTCACTTAAATGACCATAACAGTCTATGTTTGACTTCTCACCATTAGGAGAGACTGCCCCTATCTTCTTCACTCACAGGTTTCCTTCAAGTCAGGAAACCTGAGCCAGGAAGCCTATAAGCGCTCTCCCATTCTGCTAGATCTCAGACTGCATTTTTAAAACCCATTCACTGCCAGTCATGTTGAAACAGGGTATAGAAAGACTATAGGATGTAAAAGTTGTTGGGTATAGGTTATTTACCCTTCTTAAGAGAACATCTGCTTTGATTTGGTCCAAAATGGCTGAGCAGTAGAGAGAGGGGAGCCAGGAGTTGCGGAAGTGACAGTTATTACGCCTAGAAAAATAGTTCCTTACAAGTGCAGCCTCCCTAGCTCGAATATTAGCATCAAGAGGGATTTAGACCCAGATGTTTTTTTCTATCGTCACATATTTTTTAGCTCCTTTCTGTAATGTTTATAGAATATGGTCAAAATGTACACAAACATGATGTCTAGTGGATAAAGATATTTCGGGGAAAATGTGTGGGCTTTGTGTAACCGATGTGGCCGACTGACAAAGGACACTAACATGTAGCAACACTGGTTTGGTCTTTTAAGTATTACATGTGCAGCTGGCATAGGTTTCACCAAAGGATCAGTTATGTAAGTCTCTCCATATTTGTCTTTTTGCACTCACACCATAGGTGAGAAGAGAACCTGGGGATGTGGTAAGATAATCCCTGATTAGCTTCACATGTGATCGACTGATGTCACCCTCAAGTTTAAAAAAAGGCACTGGAGTAATTAGAGGTTACATGACAGAGCAAGAAAATGCATGTCAACTTTAGCGAAAAAGGATCTGATATGTGCTTTAATGCTCTTTCTTGAGCTCATTCAGATGTCATAGTAACACTGGATAAATATTTTTACACAACTACATTTACCACCTAAGATCATGAATAGATTGTGTCATTCAGAAATGTTTATGTGTGGACGGACCAGGAGAAATTAAATGAGACAAAAAGAACCAGACTTTATAACTGGAGAAGTTTCCAGCAGAGGTGATAAAAGAGGGATGAGATATATCCACAATAAAAGCAGCTTAAAATGAGCAGGAAAAATATGGTTAATTGAAACCAACTTCAAGCTCATTAAGCTTGAAGTTTAACAACACAGCACAATAAAAAATAGCAGTGTGACGAGAGTCTAAATGCATATTATGACAAGAAATAAGATTCCTCATTTGCAGCTTAAAAAGATGGCAAACAAATTAAAAATCAGCAAAAAGCAAGAGATGTAAAACACAACTACAATAAACAACAACTCATGACAGTTGCAGCTGTGTATTTCTCAATGAAATTTAAACAGTTGTGCAGTCTGCGGGCAAATCACAAGTCTAAGAGATGCCTGAAAAGTCGCCTTTCAGCTCAGAGAAACCAAGGTGCTCTTACAACATGACTGAGCTTCTGTGCTCCTGCTGCTGCTGGCGAGGGAGTTTGAGCAATGAGAGCGTGGCTTAAGATTGTCAGACAAACCACAGGGGAAACACATCCTCTTCTCCTCTTATTGCCTCAGCCTTCCTTGTATTGTTTTGAAAGGCGGCCGCATCAGTTGTCGTCTGTACCACTTTCACAGAAAAACCCTCCAAATGTTGTGACATGCCAAACAGATGTGGAAGGGAGCTGTGGAGTTTAAACCAAACTGTTGATCACAGATGCACCAGAAGAAGGCTGTTAATTGAACACAAATGTGGTTGCATTAAAAGCTAAAAAAAAAAAGATCACTCCACAAAACTGATTATTTTGCTGCAGTTGCAACCTCACCCCAGGCAGGACTTCCAAACATAAATCACAAACCCTCCACAGTAACTTCAGCCAAATATGAAAAATGAGCCGTTTTTTCTCCAGTTTTCATGCTAGGATTTATATTTTCGCAGTAAACCTTATTACACACCATTTGTAAAGCATTGTTGATATTGCAAAATTTCTTATCCCAGTGTGACACAATCCTTTATTGTCCCAGACAGGTCCATTCACAGCTTAACACAACAACAATAAAACAAGGGCTCTTTTTTCCCCCCTCTACCCATCCTACGGTGGCTCGGTTGAATATTCAAACAGTGTTCATTGTCTTTTGGTGTTT
Source organism: Naso thynnoides (assembly GCA_029783665.1). NCBI lineage: Eukaryota > Metazoa > Chordata > Actinopteri > Acanthuriformes > Acanthuridae > Naso > Naso thynnoides. Next base: position 5,762,157 of record JAQLOL010000022.1, read on the forward strand.
TGTTCATTGTTTGTTGTGCTGTCATTCCTCAGCTTGGCTCCTGAACTTCAAAGAAAGGCTTATGTCAATTTATGATGAAATGGAGTGAGCAGGCGAGAGAAGCGAGGCAGATAGAGAGGGGGAGAAAGCCTCCGCCGCAGAAATGGCCCTGCCTCAAAATGTATGCTTATTAATGGCTGTTCAATAAATCAATGGAATATAATTAAATTCAAACAATGTGATTTTTTCTCTCACTTGCCAAAGCCTGACTCCAAATGCCGCTCTGTGCAGGGCCTAAGGTGACCCCAATTCCCATGGTCCAAAGGACAACTCCGCCGTCTTTCACTGGTGGGTGTCTCAGATCCAATAGTCATTCATGCATAACATTAGTGTGTTGTGAAGCCCACAAGGCAATCAAACAGTGCACCGCTGAAATGTTGACATTGATCTTATTTGATATTTCTCAAGTGTGACGAAGCCATTTTTGCTCAGCTGGATATTAAGGACTATAAAAGAGAGGATGACACGAGCGCTCACAGCTAAGCTTGCTGGGAGAGGAAACAGCCATTTTTCTCCACATATTTCCTCCCCATTGCAGTTTCCCTTGCTGAGACTCAGTAGCCCTTTCCCTTTGCTGCATAATGTGTGCAATCCAGCTGTTGTCGTCCTGCTCCCTCTGAAAGCTGGCCCCGGCCGTGCCAGCACAGAGAATCCAATTGGACGGAGTGGGAGGTGAGGCTGCAGTTGGTAATCACCTGCTGGCTAAAGGCACAGATGGCACAAACGTCAGCAAGATGTTCGTGCAGCAGCAATCCAAGAAGTCTTTCTGACAGGCCGTCAGACAAACACAGAAACCTGAAAAACCCACGGCAAGCTGAGGAATCGCTGCATGCAGAGCTGATGCAGAAACCTGGCAGCCTGCGAGCCTGCATCAGACATGCAAAGAGTTAAAGCATTGATCTCTTGTTTTCACAGGCAAGGTCTTGGTGTCACTGCTCAATGATTGGGGAAAGTGAAAAAGTGGGCAGGCTGTAATGATTTAAAATGGTAGATGCTTTCCATGACAAAAGCAACCTGATAAGGGCTCCTGTTATCAGCCGGTTTGACCAGCCACGAATTGAGAAGTGAGGTCATCGCGAAGATAACGGCGAACGCGCGGACTGATTATCTCCTCCCGCTCAAGGATTTCTGATACATTTTGTTGCCGCTGTGATTAATTGGGAAGATCAAAGACTTGCTTTCTGCATGGCTCTGCGAGAGCAAGGTTGGTATACACCTGTAAAGATTTACTCTTGAGCTGCCATGACTTTAAATCCTCTGACACACCGCAGACAGTCACTTTACGTTTCCACCAGGATTAACGGAAGATAAACGCTGATACATTTGACTACAACAGTTTGAGCAAACGTGCAACTGTCACTGAAATCAGCTGCAGAGCCTGTTAGCTTTTCTCTCTGAGCTTCAGCTGAAGGAAGTTGGACCAAGTCGTTCAGTTTATTGATGTTGCTTGCAGAGATTTTTTTATGGTGGTTGAGGCTCCCAACACATCAAACATATCAGAGTAAAAATGCCCCGGAGACATCCTTCTTCCTGAAGACTCCCCAGCAGATGAGCTCCTTCTGCTCTGCGTGTTACTGCTCGGTGCCTTGGTTTGTCCTTCACAAGAGACAGGTAACACTGCCAAGACCCAGTAATTAGTGCAGATGGAGACTGTAATACTCCCTTCCCCTCCCTGCAGAAATGCCAAGGGAGGCAATCTATAAATTCCTGCATATTAATGCAATTTAAAACCACTCCAGACACCTTGCTGGAGGCAGGTGATAAAAAGGTGAAAGGCAGACTTGCTGGCACACAGCTGCTGATATGTCGGTGACATCAGTCCTGCCTCAGCAACTTCCTGACACGACACCCCCCAACACTCACACACTCACACACCAAAATAACTTGATAATCTATCTCCTTTCTCAGAAAACGCTCTCCAAATCCTGACCTTAGGCCCTACAACTGGGTCTCTATCAATAATTAAATGGTAATCTAAAAACCCATTTTAGTTGGGTCATCTTTCTGCACCATTGTCCCTGCCTCTCTTCCTCCTCCATCTATTTTTTCCTCTTTCTGTAAGATCTAGTTAGAGATTCCATTAGCATGAGAAAGCGGGCTGGTAATTGTCTTCACCCTACTGAGTGATCCCTGGATAGAGGATTAGGCAGAGAGAAAGCCCTATTTCAACTCGGAGCACAGATGCTGCCCACAGCCACCCATCCCAGATTAGATTAGACTGCTGAGGGATGAAACCGACCGCTAACTTCAAGCAACATTAAGCAGAAAGCGTGGACAGGAGGTTAAAACCAATAAACTTTTGCTCACCTTTCATTACTGGCTGCGACCTGCCTTATTTTCTTTTTTCTCTCTTCCTTTTTGGAAATTTTCCTTTTAATCTACTAATATGCTTTTCTGTTGAAAATAGGGATTGAGGGGAAGGCAGCTTATAATTTTTTCCCTCTACTCTCTGATATATGCCGAGTATTTAGAGCTGAATCTCCCTAAATCATCCCCCTGGGCCACCCTGTCCGTCACTAATCTGCCCGCCGCCGCCCACTCATAAGGAGGTGTCACATTTCTGGCACTCCTCCACGGGATAAGCACTTCAAACACCAGAGCTTCTCCTCTTGACCTTTCCACGGAGATGATCGATTAAGCCCATTGGATTTATTCCATAAACAGGCAGCCATTACATCAAAAAGGCAAGGAATTTACCTCAGGGGCAGAACTTAAAATCCATATAAGCTTCAAGAGGGTTCAAATTTTTATTGGCTTTTTCAATCCACTCCTCGCAGCACATTAATAAGAACAGAGCCTTTTCAGAGCGTTTTGTTATCTGAATCGTCGCCGTTCTCTACCTGTAATTATTGAAGCAAGTCACAATGACAACAGAGCGAAATTTAGCTGCTATCTGCACTCCATAAAACCTGCGGTGCATAAAAAACTGTTTAGCTTGCTCCCCTGCCAGAGAAGGATAAAGTGGAGCACAAAACGAGTGAAAGGTTTAAAAGTAAAACAGTGCTGAAATGGTTGCTTTGTAAAAAACAGCACATATACTGTGGAAAAGCCTTCACTCTCCTCTCCACCTGTCCAGGAAGCTCTGTGGGGTAAACCAAGGAGCACTGAGGCCAGTAAAAGGTCTGCTGCTCGCTTGCTGCATGAGCCATTAAGTTACAACACTGCAGGCTTCCTGTTTTCATGCTTGAACACCTTCTACATGCTTTCAGCAAGGACAAGACTAAACAATCTCGAGTGAAACACCAGGGAGGAGAAACCCGAGAAGACAAAGAGTCTTTCGACCACAGAACACTTCAAACCACAACAAATCCCACACTGCTTTGAATCACATTTGTGAAAGTTAAACAGGAAATCTAAAATCAGTTTCATTTCACCGGAGAATGAGGAAATCTCCCTCAGAGGAGCCCGAACAGACTCCTCCTGTTTGTGATCACAGTGGCCGGCAAGCTCTGCTTCAACTCTAAGGGACTCCTGCTCTATGGTAATCATATCCTATTTGAATAATGAGGCAATACCACCACTCCTGCCACCCATTCCCTCTGCATCCTTGACTGGACTCTTTGATAGACACTAATTCTAGCTCCATCTATAAAGCTCCTCTCATGCATTTTTAATAGAATCTATTACTTTAGGATTAAATTATAAAAGACTGTCCTCCTTAAATTTTTAATAGTTTGCATAATTGGTATCAGGGCCTGAATGCGAACCATAAAAACCCAGTTTGTACAAGACTGCGCTGCGGAACGAGTGAGACAAAACCACACAGCCCTGCTGCACAAAAACGACACACATGGCGTGCAGCTATCGCAGGCGAGCACACATCTGCACACACTCGCGCACACCCGTGCCAACAAGGCCATTACAGCTTTGGGTTCATTGCCGTGGAGAATAAGGCGGCGTGAGCTCAGTGCAATGAATGAAGGGGACAATAAGGTCAGGGACCATGAGAGCTGCTTTTGGCTGCTGAACTCTTGCAAGGGCCTGAGGCAGGAGGAGGAGGAGTCACCTGATGGAAACAGGAGACGGAAACCAGGTGTCCACAGACACCTGCTGCCGCCGATGTCAAATGCAACCGCAACACTCACTGGGGCAAACAGCAAAAACTACTTAGCAGGTTTACCGCCTCCTTTTGTCCCCACAGTCGCTGATAACCATGTTCACTCAGCTTAAATGGAAATGTATTTCCCCCCTCTGTTCTCCAGGCAGATCAGCCATGAGTTAAATGTCAACTGCACTCTTTCACTCCCACTCTCTGCAACTCCCGCACAGCTCTTTCCAGTAACACACACAGAGCATACAGGACAGCAAATGTGTCTGAGGCATCTCCTCTAAACTAGAGCCCCCTTAGAAATCTATGCACGTCACCATCCCCCAAATTAGCACCGCAGGGACACCCCCTCACCGCCCCCGCCTGCTGGCGGCAGCTCTTTGGCATATCTGTACCGGGGAAAATATTTCACACTGTATGAATTATTAAGCGGCGGGCCAGTGCTAAGCAGTGTGGAGATAGACCAGTTATTCACAGCTCTATTGGGACGGATGCGTCGGAAACCCGGGCCGCTCGCCTATCAGATCGTTTGTCACGAGCGATAGACAATTTACAATGAAAGAGTTTTTCAATTTATTCATTCTGCTGTCACTGCAGTTTTCTACCTCCACTCATTCCACTCAACAACCCCCTCCTCCTCTGACTGTGTCTCGTCTGGTGAGAAGGCTCCACGCCTGAACCAACCGGCTGCTCTTCTGTCTGATACCATTGCTCACTTTGTCTCTTCTCAGTCAGAGAGGAAAGGTGGAGGTGACACACTTGTGCAAAAGACATGAGGAAAGTGGTTCCTACCACTTTAATCATCTTAACTGAGGTAAAAGTGTGTTATGGACGCACTGTGACAGCTGAGGGGCCCTGGTGGTAAAGCTGCGGCTGACTGTGGCTGTGAGATAAAGGAAAAGAACAGGAAACGAGGCAGATGAAGGCGCTTGGCTGAGTCTCTTTAGGACTAAACTTGAGGCAAGAGGAGTCAAACCAAGAGGACCACCATGTAAGATAGAAAGAAAAAGAACAGTTAACTTTCTCTGCCCAAGGCAAGTTGAGTAATGAGAGAAAAAAACCTTAGAAAAGGCTGGACGTGACAAATATGTGCAACTAACTGGATCTGTATCGCAATGAAAAAAAGAGGCTTTTCTTTTAGTTGATTAGAAATTTGATTCATGAGGAAGGAAAAGATCTTTCGGGGCAGGATCTTGCTTACTTTCACTTAAGAGAAATTGCCAAATAACAACTCCCACGCAGAAAGACAGAGAACCTCAGCACAAACGCCTGGCAAACTGCAATTTCAACATTAATTACTGAAGGTGAACCAACAATCAAAACAGCCACAGGTTTGTTTTTTGTTCATAAACACTCTCTGTTAAAGAGAACAAACCACTGAGCAGACCAGCCAGGGAAGCTGAAGCACAGCTCACTCTCTATTTCGAGTGATGGAGACTTAAATTCATGAGAGACAAAACACACGATTTTTTTTTTTTAGCAAGCTGAATATACAAGAGAAACAGAACGTGACATCAGTGGCTTTGTGGGTCTAAATGCTCAGTGAGAGCAGTTTGACCTGTGTAAAGTGTTTCTCTATCTGCGATGTCCTTTGAAAGCCTGACGCAGACGGGCTGCACTGAATGGGCCTTGATGTGAAAGGCAGAGACATTAGATAAATGTCCTCACAGCCAAGGCCTCTGCCCTCTTCCTGATGATGCATTCTTATACTCAAATACCCACTCCCCCCTTTACACACACACACACACACACAAAAACACAGACATGCAGTGCCAACAATCCCACTGAGGGTAGCATTTGTTTGGGGACAAGGTGACCCTGTTGCCTGGGGGCCTGTGAACAGGCACAATGAAGGCCTCTCATCCTGCACACACCCGGTCGGTTGGGGTGTGGGGGGCATCACAACGCCCTGCTACTGCAGTTTTAAAACCTCTATTCAGGAAGCCCCCTGAGATAGCTCCTTTCACACCCTGCACAGACGGAGCAAAATCCCCGCTTGTTACCCAGAGTCACGCAGTCAACAGATGGAGCGGCTATTGAGTGAAGGATCGCGCCGGCAGAGGCGGCTCCTCATCCATCCATGCTGGAAACAATGGGGCAGCGGGTCAAGAGTGCCGTCTCCAGGAGGTGGGGTCAGGGAGGAGGGGCGTGCTTCAACACAGCCAAGCAATGCGGGTGCTTTGAAACCAGAGGACTGAGAGAATCTCTTTTTGGGTGGCGGGTGGAGGGGAGGAGGCTCGTGGCAGCATGTGAGGCGCTTGGGCTGGTTGCCGGGGATCGGGCTCAGGTGGAGGGGGTTTGTGTGTGAATCTGGGACAGCAGTGTTTGTGTTTAACCTGCAAACAAGAACAAAAACACAACCCTGCATGCACACAGTTTGCATGTTCAGAAGACACAGACTCGCGGTTTAACGCACATTTCAAGGACCAACTGTTACAGACGCTTGCTCCTATTTGTGCACAAGAAAGCTGCATGACAAGCACAGAAAACCTGGTTGTTGATTTTTAAAAAAAGCACTGCAATGAGGCTGAACACGGAGAGGAGAGAAAACCTTAACCCCTGCAAAACAGTTGCACGGCCCTGAGGACATTTTTCATCAAACAATGAAATAGACACACTTAAATCTGGTGTCAAATATTACATAACTAAGCCATTATCCACTCTAGTTAACAAAATACGCAATAAAATAACATGCTTTACTCCACTGATTCCTTATTTGTCAAACTCTCAATGTTCCTGCAGCATCATGTGAGGTTACAGGTAGGTGCCAGACTGGTAAGTCAGTATAAATAATTCAAGTTTTCACTGAAGGAACTTCCTCCAGTAACCTTTTTAGGAGAACAGTGCATCTCAACAGCAGGAATAGGGTCTAAATTAAGTTTCAAGGACAATATTTAACCCTAAAAAAGTCCCTGCTTGGGGTGAAGTACTTTCAAAAAGTACAGAAACTTTGGAGGTGGAACTAGCAGCACTGAACATTTCTGATCAGTTGAGTACTTGCAGGATTTGGTCTCATGTTTTAAAATTCACAGCAGCAAATCTTTTGCCTTTTTGTGCTCCCGTTTTGTGCTTTGATACATGAACATGGAGTTACAGAGTATGCATTTGACAGATGGACCAGTGACAAAGTGATACATCGTTGCTAGAAAACATAACGTTTAAAAACAGCCGTCACTTTAACATATGTCTGCAGACTAATTTGCCTGAAATAGCAGACAACAACAGGCTAAAGGAACATTTTTGGTCCTTGAAAAGTGGTTTGGTCCTGACTTTAAAAATTCTTTTTGCTTTTGCTGGAAAAATGCAGCCAAGTCGTGTTCTTCTTTGGTAATTATTAATTGATTGATTTCATGTGTTTTCAAAGTGGAGGGAGGAGCAACTGTGCTCATCGCCCCTGCTTGTGTGCATGCACGGATGCATGATCACACAGATGATCACAAAGCAGTCACGGCTCCCTGTAAGGGAAAGTATATCAATTTCCATTGACAAGCAGTCTTGCTATCATGTGGCTCTGACCTGAGAGTCAATTAGTCATCTAGGTTGCCCTGCCTCGCTGGGTTTCCATGGGCCAAGACGAGACAAAGACATGAGGGAGGCAAAATGGTCCCGTTACTTCAGTATCTTCATGTGGCGTAAACATCCCAAACAACTGAGACATCAAATACAGCCGCCACATGTTCCTCATACTTGAAAGGTTTGGTTTATGGGGCCATTTTGCATAGAAAGGCACTCGTAACAAAGCAGAAGGTGTCAGGAGCATTGCAGCAATTCTCCATTAACAACCACTTGACAAAACAGTACAGAGACTCAAAAAAGACTTCCTGCCACTTGGGAAACGTTCACAAATCACACCTAATTAAACACAAAAGCCAAATCTACGAAATCAGAGTGCAGAAAACCTTTTGAAAGTAGAGGTCAGACAGGTTTTTCTGGGGTGTAAGAAACACATTTTTTGTTCAAGGACACTTTTATTTTATCCACGTTTGTGTCTCACTGAAAACAAATTGTCAGGGACAGAGGGGCTAAGCTGCTATTCTTTCCTTCCTAGGTCACATCACAATACATCAATGATTTGCCATTTCAGAATATGCTGCTGTTATGCGGTTTGAGGCCAGAATTGGAGGAAAAAATAAAGCCTATTCCAGCCATGCTGAAAGGGATCAATAAGTGCATAGAAAAAAGAAAATGGCCATAAACACGGAGGCTTTTATTCAGAGTGCCACGATGCAGATGAAAGCACAGAATGCACCTGGAGAGCAAAGCTGGGAGCGGCACAGGAGAGCACACAGAGTTATCAGGTGGGGCCAGAGAGCACTGGTTATATTCAGACCTCAGCGCCATCGCTCTCCACAGCAGCTATTAGATTTCTAATATTGTTGGTTTTAAGGAGGCTCGACTTTCCTACCACAATGAGAGTGATTCAGCCCCCGGTTGCCCCCTTTTCCCTTTCAGTGTGGTCTCACAAGGTCCTCTCAGTTTTCTGCAAACAACACTGCTGGGCTGCGGCCCTTATTTAAAAGATTAATAGGATGCTGTCTTGGCAGAGAAGCAATCAGTGAGGTTTCTGTGACAGCAGAAAAAGTGTGAAAACAAGGCAAAGAGGAGAGACCATTGTCACGGTTACCAACTGGCTGCCGCAGCTCAATTGAGATAGCTGTGGCTTTCAAACCCAGCTGTCAATCACGGCAGCGAGCATCAATGGGGCAAATTTGAATGATAAAACGATAAGTCATGAGCAGGCGATTTCCCTGTCAGCGGGACGGGGGCTGTTTGAGTGTAGCTCGCTATGGGTGGAAAGATTTCACTGCAGCCATATGGAATTTGGTTTTTGCCTCAAGTTGCCGGCTTCACCCCTCAATCATGACAGAATGTGTAATCACCAAATGTCTTCCTCTCAATCCTTGTTACAATTGGCAGCACAGTGCTGTCACTAGAGATGGGGGAACAAAATGGAAAGCTGACTAAAAGACAAGCTTTAAGTGACACTTAATTTGAGATACCCAGGCATTCTCTCAGCTCCAGTAAACAGGATCCATCAAGCTTCGCCCAGAGCCTGTGCGAGTCTGCAGCTGTCTGTGGGGAGTGGCACGGTATGCCTGAGAGGCCCTCAGCTACCAAGAGGACTGATGAAGAAATCAAGTCCTTTAAAAGTTCCTAAAAACAACAACAAGAGGCACACGCATGATTATGACACTTTTAAAGAGCAAATTTTCCTCTCATCCACGTCTACAGCGGCACTCAAAGAAGCCCACCATAAAAGAGGAGCATGACAGAAGCTAATGACAGCCTCAGAGAAGACGACAGTGAGGGTAAAAAAAAAACACAAGTGTGCCAGCGAAGAAGTAAGAGAGAAAAACACGAAACAGCTGCTTTCTCCCTTCCTCCCTTTGCTCATCCTAGGAGGGGGTCCCATGCGATTTTCCTGATCCTAGTTTGTGGCTGACAGAGGGGACCGCGGCTCTGTTCATCTCCCCACTCACATGGCTCCATGTCCCCCCCAGTCCCCCTCCCCACAACCCCCCATTCACCGCCCACCTCACCATCACACCGCTGGCAGGAGGAAAAGATGGTGAGGTGGGGGAGCGGGGGGCTACATCAAGGAGAGACGCTCCCAGTGGGTTCTCGTCAGTTCCAGGCCATTGCACCTTGCTCGCTGGGATTTTGTTTACACACACTCACTCACACACACACACACACACACACACACACACACACATACACACACACACACACACACACAAACACAAACACACCCATACACTCAAACTCTCACACACACACATATCCACGCAGAGGCAGATGACTATTAATGGATGCGATAATGTTCTGAGGTTTTTTTGGCTCTACAGTCACATGTTTTGTTTTTAAGAACTGCTGTGATGATATGAATCGCTTCAGTAACAGAACGCTGCGAGACGGTGACAAAAAAATAACAGTGTGACGCCTCGTGGAGCTTATTTAAGTGGCACGGGAGCAGATAACGTTCAATCAAAACTCAGTGATACGGTTGATGCGGTCAGTGGTAATGTGCAGCCAAAAGGCCTGACACACTTCTCTGGTCTTTGGGGACCAGCAGAGAACGGCAGGCTGCCCTCGCGCACTCAGTCTCCACAGATGTTGCCTTGGAGAGCGGCTGACTGGCTGGCTGCGGTGACAGCTGGACAGCTGTTCCTATAGACGCAGCCACGGAAGCATGCCACGGAGATGGGGGTGGGGGACAGTGCAGTATGCTTAGTTTATCTGCATGAAGTTCCCAGGACGTGCCTAGCTGTCAGTTTTAGCAATGGTGCATGAGCCTGGATAAGGGAAGATGGCACTGATCAGGATGTGGAGCGAAAGCACAGATGGGGAACTATCAGACATGGCTGACATTATTTGAAGAAGCTCCAATAACAAAAACATTTTTTGTGTAAACTGTAATTTTTCTTTCTGTAGATGAACAGTCGAATTCAGCACCAACTGGAAACATTGGCATGAGTCAAAACATTTAATTTGATCCATGAGGTCTGTTTGAGCAGCTGCAACTTTTTTTATCTTCATAAAAAAGTAAAAGTTTAATATAAACTTCACAGGGAATTTCAAATTAAATTTTCGTCTTCATAAAGGAGCAGAGAGAAAAAAAAATCTATTTTCAAAAGCAGAGAGGATAATTGGCTGAGCATTAAAACGACTCTGGACTTTGTGCCAACATTAGTGTCTGCTGGTGATGAAAGGCACTTTAAATTGGGGTCATGTCCAGATATTATACCTTTATCCTGCCACTTAAACACACAGTTACCTAAAATTATAGAGACCTGCAGGAGGACGGCGCAGATTAAAGACAGTCTATAGATCAACGTCCTGACTGGGGAGGAAGATTTCGAAAAAATACATTTGAAAAAGAGCTGAAATGTTGGAAAACACTCAGCAGTATTAAATGTTGTCACCTGCTGAATAAACACGCTGCAAATCATGTGTTAAACAGCTTGGATTGACGCCAGTCACTTCTGCCAAAACTCTCATTTTTCCTAAGCAGGCCAGGCGATTCATTATGCCACAAAAGGTCAGCAGTTTGTTCAACTCAATAAAAATGTTAATAAAACTAAGAGCTCGCAAGAAGAAGCTTTCATAGCCTCCAGTTGCCCATCAGAGAATGTGAATATGTGAATGTTTGCGCTTGTGTAGATGCATCTATTTGAATGTGTCGTTGCCACTGCAGCATTTAGCAGGTCAAAGGTCGAACAGCAGCCACTATCGAGCAGGAAATATAGCTCTGGCCTCTCTGTAATCCCGGTCAAACTCTCCCAACTGCTCAACACAAAGCAGATATAAGCACACACATGCACACACAATTATGCAACCTACAGTAATCAGGAGTTGATAAGCACCCCTCCTCAAAACACACACACACACACACCAAACTCTCCGACATCCAGCTCGCACCCTCAACCCACTCAGCTAAATAAATGAAGAGACCCATTAGGCAGATTTCAAAGGCCGGCGCTGGGCTTGTAATTATATATGAAATCTTTTAGAGGAAAAAAGTGATTACTCTGGATGCAAGTCTGGAAGTGGGTGGGGGTGGGTTATTGCTAAGCAACCAGTCATTATCCTCCAGAGTGGAGCGAGGTGACCGGCCATCCGTCTAACTCCGGTGGCTTGCCTGGCTCCTGTGCAGCTCCCCCCTCCTCCCTCTTTCTCTGCCACTCTCTCTCCCTCTTCCTCTCTCTCTCTCGCCCTCTCTCCCTGCCGTCTCCCCGTCCGAATACAAACAGAGATAAAGAACGCTGCAATCGCTCTTGACACACAAATAGGTTAACACAATAAAGCCGGCTTTGCCTGGCTCACTCGAGGGAGGAAAGCAATTCCAGCAGCAGGCAGGAGGTAATAAAACAGGGCTAGCAGTGTGTGTGTATGTGTGCGTGTGTGTGTGTCCATACATGTCCTCATGTCAATGTTCCTATGTTTTTGTATGTGAGTGGCAGCAGGCACACAGAAGCTCTTTGGCCTCAGGGCCTAATATCCCATGGATTTTCAACCCTTTCTCGACACAAATAATAAGGCTGGAGAAAATGACGGAAATTCCAGGCTACTCCTCCTTTTAGATTAAGGAAATGGAGGCTTTATATTAACAATACAGCTGACCTGCATCAGTCCTATACAAACACATAATCGCTTCCCTATGGGTCACATGCCGGCTCTCTTGTAAACGGTCTCCTGCTTGGTTAAAATTCAACGAGTAAATTGAATGAGTTTTATCTGTGCAAGCCTCGGCTTACTCCCCCTGATGCGGCTGCCAGGCCTGGCAATAGATGATAAAAATCTCCAGAGTTTTATTAAATCGTGTTGCATTCACGCTGAACTCAGGAAAAACGGCGAGGTGGGTTCTGCAATTACAATCCGGACCAGACAACATTGTTTTCTCCAGTCAGTGGAAATTTCATTACCTTACAGCAACCACCTTAGAATTGGGTAATAGCCTCTTTTTGTCACAGACACAAACCGTCTGTGGGAGGTGTGACACCCTGTAAGTGTTATCCATTTGCAACAGTATGCATCTAGCCGGCAACAGTCCGGATGCTGGTCAGCATAATGTGCATCATTATTCAGTGATATGGAGGAAATGAATGGAGAAAATAGCTGTCAATTGCTAAGTCCTGAATTGGCTGTCGTGTAATCAAACGCATTAAAGCATCCATACAGCTGACATATCTCTCCTTAAGCAATTATAGGCACATGACACAGGTCACATCTCTCACATGTCAACAAATAGAGACGGGGCGAGCAAGTTTTCCTCTGTAATGACTGAACTGTGAAGAAATCCCAGTTAAAGCTTCTGGAAAAGTTTTGCACATTTAGCATCTACAGGATGGCCATTTGTAAGTGTCAATCAAATCCTCAAATCCGAGCTTTTTACTCGCTGTCCCTTCAACCAGGAAAACAGACAGCAGAGATGCAAAGTGCTGGCCATTGTCATCAGGGAATAAATTACCAAAGCAAGAAGTGAAAACACCTTATCTGTCTGATGTATTTCCTGCTTCTGCAGAAAAGCTACAAAGCCCGAGGGAGAGCAGTCAACCAAAATGCAGGAAAGATGGAGATTAGGATGATGTGCAGTTCCTTGTTCCATTAAAGTTTGATCTTCTTCAATAGCCGAGGAGAATCAGATATCGCCCATTCAAGATTAAAGTACACCAGCATAGAGGGAGAGATTAATCAGAGGCCTGCATGTGATAAAAAGCAGCCTTGCTTCTGGCATGGAAAACAGTGGCAATAAAGAGTTCAGCTGATAATGTGAAACATGGCGAGGCACAATAGCAAATCAAACAGTGTGTACGGGCCTCCAAAACAAATCAAAGCACCGACTAGACTGCGATACAGTGGCTGAAGACGTACAGCAGGGGCTGATCTGATAGTAACCAAGGCCTTCATTTTATTACTGGTTAAGGTTGAGGAGGGCACGCTGAGGATTTTCCCATGTTGCTCACTGTCGCCAGGCTCTCATTCTCACTCCTCCTCCTCTCCTTGAGATCAATGGCGCTGGGGTGATTTCACAGCAGCCTGCACTGTCACCCAGAACAAATCAATGTGACCATGAGGAAGGCAAGAGCGGCATTGTTTTTAAGGAGAGCAAATTCGCTGTTGGAGAGCTTGTCAGATTTGCTTTATTCTCTTTCTTCCCCCAAGAACACTTTGGAAGAAGCATGCCTCCCCTCACTTTTCTGACTGGGTTATAGAGCAAACTATAAACTGCACAGCACTCAGCCTCTCTATACCAGTGTACTCATTAACCACATATAAACTGCACAGTTCCTGTTGACTGTATTTCACATGCCCCAGAGCATTTCCAAACAGAAAAAGAGGGACTAACCACCCTAACCTTTCCAAATTAAAAGGCTATGCATTAACCTCGGGGCCTGGCGAGACGTGACTTCCATTCAGTCTGACAGGAGGTGAGAGGGGAAGAGAGGGAGGAGGTCGGAGGAACATCGCTGTCCGTCATGCGCTAAGTGGCTGCAGATAGCCCTGATGAAGAGCTGCCAATGTCTCCCGTCACAGCAGGATCACATGATCACAACAGAGTGGTCAGGTGAACCTCGCAGTTCAAATCATACAGGAAATCATGTGCGGAGCAACAAGCAGAGAACCACACGGCGTCTCACCGACATGTACCACTCATCAGCAACACTGCAGGGTGCATGTATGTAATCACATGCCTGTAGTCTGATTTCGTGTTGGTACTCGACATCAAACAAACAAGTGCTTGTACATTTAAATGCTGAAGCTGCTCTTTGTGCAAAAAAGATGTTAGCACTAAAAATACACTGTTGACAGTTACTGAAACATTTCAGAAAATTCCCTGGAGTTTTTTTTTTTTTTAAATTTGAATTATATGAATTTAACATACAGGAATCTCACATGGGAATCACATGATTAAGCAGGTTTTTGTTTTATTAAATAAGATGCAAAGTGTCAGTATAGAATCAAAATGAGTTTCCATCTAAATCATATGCCTCCAACGTTGTCAATTCGGCTTATTGATGCCGGCACCATTTTCTCTTAGTTCCGTGTTAAAAAAACCCCCAAAACAATTCGTCGTAACATCAAGAATCTACATCTGTC
>JAQLOL010000022.1:5803997-5849872 GCA_029783665.1 Naso thynnoides
CTAAGCCCTGCCCACCCTGAGTTACCTCTGGTTGCTATGCCTGTCAAGCCTTCAGTTCCAGTGTGGCACATACTTTTAACGTAAAAGCGTCAGATTTAGGCTACCATTCAGTTTTGGGATAATTTTTGGATTGATATCAGACAGACACATCTTATGTCTAGCTATTGACCTTTGCTTTTGTTAGCTTAATTTACAGCTGTCACTAGCTTTTTAAGTCAGGTCAAAGTTTACTATAGCCCATGTCACAAAGGAATTAGCTACATTAGCAAAACACACAAATACGTAGTGGTCAGATAAACTACAAAAAAAGCATATGTAAAAAATGTAGCTAGATATTTATAAGCCCATTGGCCACGGAAATAAAGCCTGGTTTCTGCTGTGCAAAGTAAGCTAGCTAGCCAGATATGCTAATGCTTGCAGCCCACATGAGAGCAGATAAACACAATGTGCAATCCATCCTTTAAAATTAGGCTCTTTTATTTTAGTTTTTGAAAGATTGGAAAAAATGTCTACAGGCTACACTTATTTTCTCTTATTTAGCCCCATGCACACTGCTTCAGCAAATCAAAAAGCTTAGCAGACAAGCTGTGTCTTGTTGTGGTTAGTGGAATGAGTGGACCATCACTGTTGAGAGAAGGTTTTAGGAAACAGTCAATTATCTCACTAAATGTGACTAAAAACCACATCCTATATTGAGCATTATGTTATGCTCTAATAACTCTGTTTGTTTGTGTTGTGTTCAGCATGCCAAACACACCCATACACACACTTGTTCCCTGACCTTAAGAGCTCTATGCTCACTCCAGGTGTCCCAGTGGAGTCTGGCTGGCTTGCTCTGCCATTAACAGAAATCTCCACCTGCTGTCTTGGTGCAGCCTCGGCATGTTTTATTTTTGACAGAAATCAATCAAGCCGTCACAAGCAATCATCAGCTTACTCTGTGTTTGAGGGCACACCCACTGCGCACATAAAATGCATGCACTCACACACACTAACATATGCAAACACAAACAAAAAGCCTTAAAAACAATTCACAGGGCCCTACTTGATGTTTTTTGACGGAAAACAAAGTGCAAAGACAGAAAGGAATCATTTGTCAGACAGAGAGAATGTGACAGTGTGTATTTGGAGGCCTTGTACTTTTGACACCAGCGAGTGAGGCAGTGTTATTGAAGCTCACTTTGAAGGCAAGGGAACAACTATAATCAAGGCCAGCCTCTGAAAACACCCAGGAATCTATGCAAAAGATGTTCTTTCTGATTGAAAACAAATTGGTTTTATTATCAATGTCACCCCACATGATCTTACATACCAAGAGACATAGGTGGTCTTTGATTTTTTTTGGTATGCACGAACACAGACGGCTTTCATCTCCGAGGAGTTTGTTTTCCCCAGCTGTTTGAATCTTGTGCTACAGATTATTTTAAGAAGGGGTATCTTGAGCTGATCAAGGCTCCTTTTGTTTGTATCTCACCATCAGGCCAGGTGTGGGGTTATCACGAAGCCGTAGTCTGCTGGGTCGCTGCAGACAAAGCTCAAATATCATAATCAATTATCAGTGGCTTCCAAACAATCACAGACAATCTCCTCCCATTGTTTCATGTAAACAGTCCAGAGCAAACCCAACCAAGGATAATAATCTACTGAGCTGCTGCTTTGCAATATAACAAATCGGGAAAGTTCCCAGACTGTGAATAACACATAAGGCAAAAAAACATGAAAGGGCGTGAAGGGAAAGTCAAACCCCTATTTGTGTGGTGTAGACAACAGTAGGATATTTACAGTCAACGTCTGGGACAAGGAGTTGCGTTTCACCTGGAGAGCCATAAGCTCGCAGGATCATCAAAGCAACGACTGCCACAACCTGGCGTGTGTGGGCCCGTGTGTCACACCTCATTTCCCTCGAGTCCTCATGTCTGTTGGCAGGCAAATGACTCGGGGCGAACATTCACATTTACACACCAGAGGTTATGTGCCTTTTTGCTTTATTTCACATAGAGAGCGCTCCCTATGTAAATCTGACTCTTACATACTTGCATTTAATGCACTGTCAGGTCTGATTTACAAACTGCACTGGTGATATCATTACAATGAATATGAAAACATTTGGGGGGGGTTTTCACTCTCAAGTGGTTGCCAATAGGTAGCATGTAGTCTCATGGTGAACACTGAAACCTGAGTTTGAATCCCGGCTGTGGCAGGGCCTTTCTGTGGCGTGTTTACTGGGTTTCCTCCAGTTGCTTTGGTTTCCCTCAGCATCAGAAACATGTCTAGGTTAATTCTCCTGCCCTCCTCCACAGCATGGTACTGTGTGGTGGCTGTCCACTGAATTAAATGCTGAGAATCAATTTCACTACATTGTAAGAGTGTTATTTGAGTTTGAGAATGAATAAAGGCTTTTAGATAAATGCTTAAACTTTCCCAAGAACAGTGGTCTTCAACCAGGGGGTCGTGACCCCCAGGGGGTCTGTGGAGGTGCTGCAGGGGGCCCCTCAGAATAGCTGAAATTTTTCATCAAAATAGTTGGACAAAAACTATATTGAGTAAACTCAATTAAAAGTAAACTCTAATATTAATGGACAATGATAAGCTACTTCTTACAAATATGATAATGATTGAGTATAAAATAGGATAAAAACAGTTGGCTTGTCTGAAAACACAACACTTTTTATTAAAAAAATTTTTTTACCTGGGGGTCCCTGCTCTGTTTCTCAATTGTTCAAGGGGTCCCTGGGCTGAAAAAGGTTGAAGACCCTTGAACTAGAATGTTTTTTTAATCAGGTATGATCACTCAACCCAATATTAACAGCTTGTATTGAGTTTACAGTTAAGGTGATGTTGATAGAGCCTTGCTAAGTGACTGACATATTAATTGCAGGCAAAGCAAATCTGATACTTAATATTACTTTTGTAAGAATAAAAATATAAGGTGCACAAACAACAACAGTGGTGTTAATCTTTTAATCTGCCTCTTAGCAAGAAATTGAATAAATTAATTTCCAAAATTGTTGAACTATTCTTTTACTTTGACAGTTTGCATAAAGACAGGAAGCAGGGGAATAGTTAGTAGAGTGCAACAGTGTGTTGTCTTAGGGGAGACAAGTTTGTATTATGTTTGTCCTCCTGGGTCCATAGTTTATGTTCTAACAAATGACTGACATAATTTTCTCAACCTCTTATATTTCTTTACCTGTCTCTACAAATCTTTTACAATATGACCTTTTATAAAGCCTCCTATTAATTCATTTAAAAGCATCCTAAATAAATTAAATAAACTGTGCAAAATGTTCCTAAACTGGCTGACAATACGCTTACATTGTTATCATGAAAGTTCTTTTTAGAAGTGCAGAAATCTTTGGCTTCGACTTTCCTTGTCAATATTTTGTTGCTCATGCAAGTTGTTCTTATGTTCTCATTATGACTGGGTTGTAAACACCACAGAGTCACTGGGTCACGGCAGGGAGGGCAAGGGCTCCAGCTGTGAAGCTTTGGAGCAAGTTTCACTTCCTGCCCTCCATCCTGACAGCAGGAGAGAGTCTCTAAATCTTCCCTTCAACAAAAACCTCTCTTCTCTCAGGCCCAGGTTTCCACCCAGCCTGCCCTGACATCCCCCGCACGCTGCAGCTGTGACCTCAGAGCTCTCTGCACTGCATGGTGGGAGGAGGTTACACCGAGCAGAGAGCATGGCATGCAGGGTTGGTCTCTGTAATGTAAGCTATTTTTTGTACGTTCACTCTTCATACTTTGAGCCTCCGCATTTTTGAGAAAGATTCTCTAATGTTACTGAAACCCTTTAAAGTTTAAAGTTTCCAAAATGTGTGTAAAGAAAATATGGTAAGCATTCCAAAAGTCACCATACACTAAAGTGGTTACCCACATACCTACATAACTACAACATAACAGATAACATGTGTGCAGGTGTGTTTTCAGTAGGTATATGTGTTATATGTAAGTTAGTACCAACATTCATCCTTTTTTTCCACAAATCTATTTACTTTAAAGGACCATATCAGATTATTTTTGATTTCTCACCATTTGCAGAGATCACCCCATCTTCTACAAATTTTGTTTCAACTTGCTTTAGTAGATCTCAGACTGCATTTTTAAACCTCATTCACTGCCATTAATGTTGAAACAGGGTAAAGATATACTATATGACACATGAAAGTTGCTAAGTGTAGGTAATTCACCCTTCTAAAGAGAACATCTGTGTTTATTTGGTCAAAAATCACTGAGGGAGAGAGAGAGGAGAGCCAGGAGCTGTTGAGACACAAATTATTATGCCTGAAACAATAGTTCCGTACAAGGGCTGCCTTCCTAGCCTGAATATAAGCATGAAGAAGGATTGTTACACAGACAGTCTTTTAAACTATGTTGTCACACTTTTTTTAGGTACTTTCTGGAGTGTTTATTGACTATGGACAAAATGTAAACAAACATAATATCTCATAGATAAAGATTTTTTGGGAAAAATGGTTGGGGTTTATATAACCTCTGTGGCTGATGCTGACAAAGAACAGTGACATGTAACAACACTGGTATGGTCCTTTAAGTATGTATGTATATATCATATATGGAATCTACGTAAATGCTTTCATATATGTGCATAACCTGTAACCTTGATTCCAATGATTTCTTAAAAGCATTTCTGCGTTATTTTGGTTCGCTTTTCATTTCTTTCAAGTGTCCCTCAAATTAAAAAAAAAAAAAAATATTCATCGGGTTGCGGTGACAGACATTCCAGTAAAATGTTAATGTTGACCTCTGTGCCACATGTGTAAATATTGGTGTTTTATGGGTTCTTAGTGCCTGCTATGCATAGAAAAGTGTAATTTGAAACATTTGTGTGTAATTTCCTGGCATTTCAAGGCAACCATCAAGAGTCCAAAACCAAATAATTAGTGCAAGCACTAGATCTATATATTTATTTATTTTGTACAGATCTACTGAAAGCAACTCCTTGACACCATCTGTTAAAAAAAAAGGCTGTGGTAAACATACAGTGGCGAGTGGAGGGCTAGATCATAGTTAAAATCAGATGGTTAAGAGTCAATCATTTTACTGACTGCTTTTATCAAGTAATCTCTAATTTATGCAGTAATAAATAGAAATAGGCAGAATAAATATTTATAAATCAGTCCTTGACAAACATTTTTAAGCAACTGCAGCAGTCAGGAGTTTAGTGGCCAATAGCAGTAACCTGTCAACTTGCCTTTTTGTGAGAGTGTCTCTTGAGTTGATGACCTCTGCTACAAGATTTACTGTGGTGAGGTGAAAACAAGCTCCTCCAATTCCCACTGATCACCAGAGGGCAGAACACGCTCCTTTCTGGCGGTTGAGGTCATAACCTATGAATTTTTAAGGTTCATACATGAAAGGGCACAGCGAAAAACGATAATTCATCAAAAGGATTTATTTTAAGGTTTTGCATGGAGAACAAAGGGCTCTGTAAATCATTACTAATCAGACCCCAGAAAGCAAATTAAATCGGCGGAGAAATCAATGGTCTTGGGTCGATTGGTGTAAAGGACAGCTGATTTGGCTCCAGAGAGAGCTGTGGAATTCCAGAGGCCATACGGGAGGCCTCGGATCCGTTTCCACTTTATAGCCACAGCTGTCAGAGCTCATTCCCATCAAGAGGGACCACCTTTTCTGACAGTAGCTCAGCTGGGCTTAACTAAAACAAAACCTTAGAGGGCAAAGCAATATTGGGCAGAAACCAGTCTGCTGGAATCTAACTGGATAGACAGAAGATTAAGGTAAGATTCCCTCCTGCCTGTTCTGTCTCTTTCCCTCTCCTCTGCTCCTCCTCTGGATGTGAATGGATCTCCAGTCTGCAGATGCGCAACAGATGGCTTCAAGTTCACTGATGGCTCTTTTCCACATCTTTATGGTCACAGACAACGGCTTTACCAACAGCAAGTGCATTCATCACTGTGACCCCATAACAGCAGTAAAACATTATTTAGACAGATTGGTATTATATTTTGGCCACACTAAGGACAACATTATGATTAAATTAACGATTCATCCCTCTTTTCCTCTCCTCCATCCATCCAGCTATCCTCCCATCTGTTTTGGATTTTACACTTTTTGATATGCAATTGTATGGCAGTGTCGGCCTGTGGTCAGTTGGTCCATGACACCAGAGACTGAAATCGGTGTTTTACTGTCATCCATCCAACAAATGTTTTATGCACATTAACAGTCTAATTCCAGTGGAATGAAAACTAATGACTTGGGGGATCCTTTACTTTTTATTTATGGGCACCAAGAGGTTGACAGATGTATTTTTTAGGGAAATAGCTCAATAAATATTGGATGGTTTCCTATTAAATTTGATACTGACATCCATGTTCTCCATAGGATGAATTAAACTTTAGTGAACACCTGACTTTCCATCCAGCTTTCTGCCCACTTGAGTAATAACTAAATATTTGCAAAATAATGATATTCCCATTAGCCTCCGCTGTAGGACGTGTTTGGTTCAAATTATCAATTGTTAGCATGCTAGCATGCTACTTGCAAAACTCAGAACATTCACATCTGCCCTAATTGTCAAGGTGCTTAATTCTAGTTATCAAATACTAACATGCTAACTGCCAAACTAACATTCACATTAGCTGAGCTGTATGTTGTGTTAAGTTTGAATTATTAGCCTGCTAACTCACCAGTTGTAAAATTTATAGCATTCCCAAAATTCAACACATTCTCATCTGCCCTAGTTGAACAATTGTTGTTATCAAATGTTAGCATATCTAACATGCCAACTGCAAAATTAAAAACACTCACGTTAGCCCTTGCTGTAGGCTACATTATGCTGAGTTTTGATTATCGAATGTTAGCAGACTTCCTCGCAAGTTGTGATTTTATAGTATTCCCATCAGTCACAGCGTATGTTGTGTTTTTAACTATTAAATACTAGCATGCTAAAATGCTAAACTAAGATGGTGATAATGTAACATCCTGCTGAACATTAGCACTGGCATTGCAAGCATGCTGGCATGCTGATGTAGCATTTAGCTCAAAGCACTGCTGCGTAGCCACAACTACAGCTGAAAACACTGAATCTTGCTTTTAATACAGCTTTTCATAGCAATTATTAGGACGGAACCTCATGTATCAGTTTCTTTATGTAATGTATGTTGCCAAAAGTACTGTTCAGTAAATATTAACTGCACATAATCATGACTAAACATTACAAAAGCTTTTACAGTCTAACTTATGAGAGTAATAACAGTGAAGTGACAAAAATATACAACACAGTGTACATGTAGATTTGGAGTTCCAGTACTGAAAATGAAATGTTACACTGCATTAAATGAAACATATTGACTATAATTACCCTATTGTATCCAGGAGCTGCTTCAGTATTAACTAGGCTACGGAACGTGCACGTTTACTCCCACATGCACAACTCACACAGCGCCGCCCTCCCTTTGTATGTTTCATGAGAAAATATAGTTGTGAATTCCACCAATGTTTCACCTTGTTAGGAGCTTACAATTATAGTGCAGACCCCTGAGGCAAACCTAATCTCAAAGCGAAGGGAAATCTTCTATCATATCAAGTGAAATTACTGTGAGCTTTTCTCAGCCTATTCCGATAAGATACCGATCAGCCAAATAGATTGGCTTTTCCATTATCTGCCGGGAGATCTTGGAAGGCATTGGGTAGATAATTTGCTAATGTTTCCTGTGACCTCCCCAGATTTAAATTATGTCTTTGGCTACATGTCAACTCAATCCTTCTGTTTACCAGGGAGCAAGCACTCAAAGAGCCATTAATATTCACTGCAACATGACTGTCTTTTCACATATTTTTCTGCAGTATGTACAGACTCAAAGCAGAGTGGTCTCCACGCTTCTTGAAGGATATGGATTGAGCTAGCTGGGTGCTTTACAGACCTTGTGGGTGTAAGGAAAAGACATGACAGAGCCAGAAAAAAGAGGAATAGCGGGAAGAAAACAGAAGATGCGGACAGAGGAATAATAATATAATTTAGACAGTGGATTATCACCTTTTGCTGCCTCAGATGTTGCAGAAAACTAGGCTACTGAAGTCCAATGCATATTTCAATAATCAACAGAAATCCACTCTCATATTCCTGCATTTTGAAGCAAGGTTCAATTATTCTAGGTTTAATTAACAAAATGTAATGAGCTGCTTTGATGTGGGAATTTACAGAAATGAACGTGTTAAAATGATTTTAATAACAGAGTTACATTGTCTTTTCTCATTAAAGCAGTTGCTTAATTCCATGCATGTTTTTATCATAAATACGCAGCACTCCACAAACAAGAGAGGTTAGCTGCTTAAGTGTTTCTCAAAAACAATTTAATTTCATTAAAATATGCAAACGTACAAAAAAAAAAAAGCATCTTTTTTTTCCTCGCTCAATTGCTGCACTCCCCTGGACATTGTGTATCAGGTTTATATTTCAATAGCAGAATGATTTACTGTTGTTAGTTGCAAATAATGTTGCAGCAGCTCATCTCTACAGGGAATGAATGTCCTATCCCTGGTAGAGCATGTTCTCTGGCTCTGTACTGACACACACTCTACCTCTAAACAAAGCAACCTTGATTAAAACAAGGCCGTCATTGGTGCAAACTTGTTAAAAGCATCAGCAAGTCAGTCTGGTGTTTCAAAGAAGACTTGAATTACAGGCAGGAAAAATGAAAGCAAGTATCATACTCTGAGCACATACAGTGCTGCATTGTTACAAACCTTATCAAAACTACCTGACACTGGCTGAATGACAGCTCAAATTCAGCTGGCTTGTTCAACACAGCAAGGAAAACCACCCTAACCAGAGAGAAATGTAGGCAAGTGCCATTCCATCCTGCAATCATATATTTTAAAGCCTTGCTCAGATTTTCATTTAGCCCAGCGCCACCCCCTCCTTCTGGACTTATTAAATCAGCTGGAAGCAGTGCGGCTCTGTCACACACAGTATTAGAACGCCATCCCCCCTCCCATTACCAGGTGCAGCCCTGTGATTTAAAGCTTTGATTCTGTTCAAATGACAACAAAGGTGAGCCCAGAGCTGACGCTCCTAATTCATCATTCCCTGCTTGATAAGAGTGGGATTAATGCTTTTAATGCGACGGTCACAGGCAATCATCCATTTTAAAGCTGGATCCCTGGAGGATGCAGCTAAAAAGGGAAAACACCTGAAACACAGGGTAGGAAAAGGGCACATCACAGGGATAAGCCGAGCTCTATAGGACCTCTTTATAGAGCCTGAGATGGCGCCGGCCTCCTCCTTGCTACCAGAAGCCTGCCCTGTAGCCTTGGCCTGCATCCCGGGAGCAGATGGTTGCAAGACCCGAGGTAAAGTTTGACCTAAATGCTAAAATTCAAAATTCCAAAAGCACCAGAATTGCCCTGCTTAAAATCTATCCTCCTCATATCCTCTCCCCTGCCAGGACCACTGTAGGGGGTGAGGCTTTGAGATAGAGTCCTTTGACCATTTGGGATCTGTGTGCAAAATACCACCGTATTTAGGACATGTTTTCCAGCCTTAATAGCTCATTACGTATTCACTCCATGCTTAATTTAACATCTGCTGACTCCTCCACCCCTGCTCTATACCCCGAACTTGTGCAAACGCATTGGGAGCTGGAATGAAAATGATCCATTATCCACATGTTTTTGGGCAGAAGGAGCTCCATCCAAGCTGTGTCTCTCCGTGGCTGCAGTCTTGGCTTTAATACACTCCCAACTGTCCCCAAACCAAACCATTCATGATGAGAAGGCAACTGTTGATCTTGACAGAAACAGACCGAGTGAAACCTGCCATTGCGTTTCACCTGAAATCCCCCTTTTCACTCTTTAACCGTGTGCAAACCAATCTGCACCATTAGAGATGAATCCAGCTGAGTCTGACCAATAGAATCTGTCATTTATACATATCTAAGTGCAGTACAGGCCTTCAGGGAACAACAATGTACGTACAATAAAAAGTGGTGTCTCCTTTTCAGAGAGATTTATGAAGCAAACAGTAATTGAAAAACAGCTCTTCATCTCCTCAGATGTCGCATTCAGCCTTTTTACAGTGAGCCTCAAGAATGACGAACAACTCAGGGGTGCAGAAGGGGAGACAAGATCGGATTAATGTGAAGTAATTACCCACTACAAACAAATATCATAGTGGCACAAATGAAAAAAATATTTCCAAAACTTGGACATGCTAATTAAGGACAAAGCTGTAATTATCAATATTTGCTTTCATCTTGAAACAAAAGCAGTAATAGCTTTTTACATTTCACATTAGTTTGCTCTATATGATGCATTCAGTACCACAAGCAATGAATAAAACGTGTTGTTTTTGTGGTTTATTTATTCACATTTTGAAGAAAAAAAAAACTTTCAAAAGCACAGACGTGATCAGCATTCTGATGAATATGGAATGTAAGGATTTCTTCTCTGTGACCAGCCAAAATGTAAGAAGCACCACGAAGGCTGAATACATTTGAATAAATGTACTGAATACATTTTATGTGGATTCCAAACTTGGAATCTTAATATTGGGCTCAATGCGGGTGAAATTAAACGTTGCTGACTTCTGTTAAATTAAAGGTATAAAACTGTGATTTACTATAAGACATCAGGCATGACTATTTGTCTCACAAAAGCCCTTAAGACAGTGTTATCTGTCTATCCATAAAGATGGGAACTTATTTTAACACCAGTCTGATCACCGCTTCTATTTAATTACATATTTTGTGCTTTGGTGTTGCAGTTAAATTATAATTATCCAGGAAATTATCAAATTATATATTATTATTATGATTAGGGTTAAGGTTGGCGTTTTCCAAATCTCTACACCCAAAATAACCCATTAATTTGAATTGATAAGCATGTGATGACACCCGGATTGACTCAATGTGCAGACATGAAAAAAGAAAAAAAGATTCATAGGAGTTCATTTAAGGTGTCTGATGACTGTAATGTTTCTGTAAAAATTTCAAAGGAGGACCCATGCTGACATGACCTGCGCAGACCTGCAGAGCGAGGTGTTGCCTGACAGATCAGCTCAGACTCTGGACATTATGTTTAAATCAGTCATCCATTTCTATTCTATGCCGTATTAGAGATACACTTTGCTGAGCCCACTGACACATTTCAAGATGCAAGCAGTGGCATTTAGGGCTTGCCAGATTATCTTAAAGGAAGATAAGACAAGTCAGGCAACGAGGATGAGTCACAGACTTCACACAGCTTTCTTGAGTAATTGGCCTGTGAGGAAACAGTGACCTCAGATAACTACGTTCATTTTTACTACTGTCCTCACAGCACAGTTGTAATTAGAGCTGCCAGACAGTCTGTACTTTCCCTCATGTATCATCTGATCAAAAATGTATATTTCATAAGAAAAACACAAAATAGGATCATTCCATTTACATTTCCTTCAAAGCAATTAACCGAGATTTTTAGCTCTAACTATAAAATTGTATCAAAATCACTAAATATCTAAAAGCATGAGCATGTTGGTGTGTGTTTGAGTATTAAGTACTGAGTCTAGGAACAACCTACGTGCTCCTAATCGGGGCTTCAGGCCACAGGAAGGTGCTGCAGGCCTGAGCTCTATGAGCTGTGATGTTTCATTATTATCCCCCTTTAGCTACATCGACAACACAGTAGGCTGCTTTAATTACTCTCCATCAGTTGGGGAGTCAAAGCCACTTCAGAGACACACTCTAATCCCCCCTCCCTTCTTTTTTCTCTGCAGGGCACTCATTGTCTCCTAAATATCATTTCCCTGAGCTCTATGCACACTATTGGATTAAAACGTGGAAGTTTTGCTGAAGGGGGGTGAGGGGGTGGGGACGGAGGGGGGCAGTTGGCATTTGGGTATTTGAGCTTAGCCTGAGGACCCGGCTGTCTCTGGTAGCAACATTTTAGTTGCATCTGCTCTGTGGCCCACGGAGGACACTTGAGCTGCTGTTCCTCAGTTAGCCCCACAGACACAGATTACAGCCCTTTGTGTACAATCACTATCATTAAGATCATTGCATTTTAACCTTGGCATTGTTGCAGTGCAATTTCAGTTCTGATCAGAAACATTTGCAGTATTTCACCACCAAGTATGACCGATATGCCTATAAACATTCCCCATATAAAAGTAAGTGGCAGCACAGATTACAATGAACTACTCTAATGTCACTGTAGTGCTATTTGTTGCCTATATAACAGTACCATTACTTCAAAACAATATTTCTACTGTATTTTATTAAACTGTAATATATGCATTATTACTAATTACAATACATAAAAGTCAATTTGTTGATATATAAAAACAGATAAAATGTATTGTATTTGTAGGAAAAGGCAGTCTAAGTCATAGTTGTGGGATGAGGTCACAGCTGATATGCATTTTCAGAGAGAAAAGCATTAAATCTGTTGCTTAATTAAAACTGGGCTGACAGAGCAGGAACCATAAACTAAGCATGGTACATAACAGACAAATTGTTTAATGTCGACAGCCAGTCCAACTCCATTGACATTAGTTGACTGTTATAGACTGTTAGTGCTTATGTTATGTTAGTACTTACTGAGGAGAGAGAAGGAGCACACACCAATACTGGAGAGGTGCTGACCCTGGTGAGTAACCTTGAAGAAAGAGTGACTCTTGAAGAAAAGATGTAGCAAAAATCCCTTTTGTTCATGTTTATTATTAACAAGTCCAGTGTTTTATAATTGCGTTTTATAATTATAGTTAATCTGTTAAAGCCCACAGACGGTTTGCTGTGTTTAACTCCTTATATTTAACTTTGTAGGACTGATAAACGCACTTCTTTATATTTTGCATTAATTTGAACTATCTTTAGTCTCAACTTTACATACGAATCATAGGTACAGCATGTGTCAGATATCAATGTTAGTGCCTAGTCTGTGTGAGATCCAATTTTTGACACTAAGAGAACATTAAAAAAAAAAACACAAAAAAAGCTTTTTTAAAACTGGAGGAAACACAATTAATGTGTATGCTCGAGGGGTCAGTGACCTCTGCAGTCACCAGATCTCAACTCAGCTGAACATCTATGGGAGATTTGAGACTGACGATGTAGAGAGCAACAAAACATCAAATGGGGGAATAACTGCTGAAAACGATAGTGTCTCTAGATGGTAAGTATAATTATGCAGCACTAGCAGTTGTGCTAGTCATAGGAAGCTCATATTAAGTTGAGAATTGACATCGCAGGTTATTGACAGACAGCGAGGCTACATTTAAGTACATTTTCTACTGCTGTAAGTAAAACTATTGATACGTTAAAAGAGAATGATTTAATCAAATTAAAGTTGACATTTAGAACAAGTAGTTTTTTTGTTAGTGACGTTAGCACTGTTGAGAAAAGTGTGACTTAAAAGATAACATACGACATGACACTGCTACAGCTATGGAAACTGATTTTTCACTGGTTAGCAGCACTGAAATAAGCACACACTCATGCCATTGTAAGCCTTTTGGGGAATAAATAAATAAATAAATAAAAATGTCCTCTCTGTGAAATGACTTGCAGGGAGTGTCTCTGCACAGAAGATAGGGATTTGAGTGTTCACTAAACCAGCTCAGAGGGGACAGCTCGCATTGTCTTCTTTTACTGCCCATGATAAAGCAGTATTAGAATTCCCACTTCCTGCTCCTGTATGCATGCCAAGGCTCTTTGTTGCACTGACTGCGGAGCCTATTCATCTCCCAGCACACAACAGAACACAGTAATAACACAGTCATGGGTTTTGACTGATGTCAGTGCAGGGCTGCTTCTGTAAGCAGGAACCGGAGCTGGCACACAGGGCCCCCCTTACCTTCTCTCCTTTGCTCAGTTGACCACCGAGGCCCGCTGACCTCTGCGTGCCCCCACTCCAACTCAAAAGCTGCTGGGCCTTTTGCAGACTCAGAAGACCCAACAATAACAGGCGGGCTGTTTAATGCCAAACCCAGGTTAACCCCCTGGCCCCACTTGGCCCCTGTTTTCTGTGGCTAAGAGAAGAACGGGTTGATGTTTCTTGGAGCTATTTGTTCCCAGCTATTGATGTGGAATAATATCGGTATTACTAGTTGTGTGAAGCATCAGCAAATTCATTTTTGCTCGGCAGTGCTGATTGCCACATGCAAACAAAGACATTACAGCTGCCCCAATTTTCTCTCTAATAAACTGTGCGCTGCGGTGCGTTGTGTTCTACTTTGTTTGGTTGCATAAATATGATGGTATGGCAGCAGATGTTGTGAGCATCAAACAATGCAGAATGGGTTAGGGGCTGTCATTACATGGGAACTAGGTCACCAGTCAAGCCTATACTTGCTTGCATTGACTGTTTCGAGTGATTATTGATTTTCTGACTAAAGCAATGACTTCATTAATATCACCATTAGTCTGCCATCTGACACAAATGGGGAGCTTGGCTGCGGGGCCAGACAATAATTCAAGTGGATATGAATCAGAGATGGAGATGAATTAAACATACAGGACATTTCGCAGCAAATGTGCAATACACATGGTAAAATTTCAAAAAAAAAAAAAAGGTTGTGGAGCTCCTTCACTCGAGCGCGCTCAAACGGTATCACCAGAAAAAACAAAGCCGAGCACGTACAAACATAAACAGACATTACCAGCAAACTCTCCTTTCATCATTGAATTTAAACTTAATCTGTGAAAGATGAGAGAAAAATCAACAGATCGCTTTTCAGCAGGTTTTCAGAACAAAAACAACAATGAAAGAAGGATTATTTTCACTTTAATCCGGGGGCACCAGCTTAGCTAAAACAAAAGCACGACCATGGGAACCCATGGAGGAATGAGATGGCTCGCTCCACCAACCAAACTCAACTCTCCAGCAACCCACAAAAGAGGAACAATGAGTGTGTGTGTGTGTGTGTGTGTGTGTGTGTGTAAGTGGAAGAGAGAAAGGGAAACAGGATTTGAGATCTATATTAAAACTGCAAATAGCTTTTAAAGATTAGTGACGGGCAGAAGGAGGTGACAGCAATGGGATATGTGAAAAGTGGATTGCCCCTCCCTGCTGTGACTATTTTGATAGCAGTGGCGTTGACAAGCATCGACTTGATTGTGAGAAGGCAATGTGCACTGAAAAGCCTTGACAAGTTTCTTTGAGGCATGTACAGATCTTTTGGTGACTGAAAGGAACACAAATCAGGATTATGTATTACACAGCCACATTCAAACAGCTGGCATTAGGAGCTCTGAAGTGTCTGGCAAGATACTGTTGTTCAAGAATGTGCCTCCCTCTCCCTGTGTGTGTGTGCACTGTAATTACCCAGATCTTGCCTTTTAGAAACCATTTCTTATAAATGCATGCAACCATGACCGGAATGCTCACATCCTGCAGACCCTTAATGTTTCACTGACCATTTAGTGAGCAAAAAACATCTCAAATTCGTCTGAAATTCAACTTTTTGATTAGGTTTTTACTTAGTTAAGGAGGATGTTCAAATTCACACACAGCACATGCAGGTTTTAAATGCACGTGCATGAGTGTATGTCCTGTACCCTGCATTTATTTAAACCAATCACTGCGGTCATTGCAGGCTGTGTAGTTGCTCTGTTGTCAGAGATGTGTCTCACTCTGCAGCATTTGTCAGGATTAGACAGGAGTAATCCCTAACCAAACTCCAGAGGATGTAATTTGGAGATATATGCTGGAACTGAAACTGTGTCGGCTTTACTCCCACAAACCCCATCTCCCACCCCATCTGAGCCATCTAACTCCTTTATACCAGCCTGCAGACACATCCAATATTTTGAAATGGAGGAAAATGTAAAATACGGACAAAAGGAAAAGAGGATGGAAGGAGTGGAGCTGCTAAGTGCCCTTCAACTCACTTTCTCATTCTGCTCCTGAACAAACCCTCCTCCAGGCAGGTGGGGTGCTTACGATGTCAGGCCCCGTTGTTGATATCCGTTCTAATATCCCTCAACATTTGGCTGTCGCATCACCGCCCACTATTAAGTCATCGCTTGTGCCCAACACAGGGGGCGATCTGTGTGCTCTGGCCCACTCCCAGCCCCTGCGCCTTTATCGCACCCCAACCTCTCGGTGACAGACAGGACTGATCTCCCCTGCAGCAACCCTCCACCCCGCCAGCAAAAGGACAGCAGTGGAAAAAGCCCCCCAGGGCCCACTGAGGATGGACTCATGAATCAAACATGCGCCCGAAGCTTCCTTCTTATCACCGAGGTCAGCCCAGGCATTAATACGCCATGGCTCAAGGGAGCTACCTACTGTGACCTCCCCCAGTTTGCCTGAACAGAAGGGCACAGTCCTCAGGAGCTGGTCCAGCGAGAGAGGGCCTCCCTACAACACAGTCACTTCACATTACGTCCAAACAGAGAGAGAGGGGATGACAGAGAAAGATAGAGAAGAGAGAGGAACAAAAAGAAGTGCAGAAATGAAGCATGAAAGATCAAATAGACAAAGAGGGAGAGGAGAAGAAAAACAATATTCCTTTGTGCAATGCTGGGCAGGAAGTAACACGTGGGTAAAATCGACTGTGTATACAGACCCTTTCAAACACCACCAATCTTCATTGGCCAGACGGGGTGTGATATATGTGACTGTCTGCCAGCGTAAATTAGGCAGTCCAGCCCGCTGTGTGGTAAAGCATGACGGGGCCGGACAGTGCACTAACTCAGGCGGCCTGGTGCCATGCACACCAGCTTCTCTCTGCTTTGCCATGCCATAAATCACCAGCTGGGGGAAATGAATCGCTGTCCGTCCGAGCTGGATGCACCAGCTGGCACCGCCATCACCTGACCAGCAGGAGCCCATGCCGACACTGGAGCAGCTGAAATCAAGAAAAATGAGGCATGGAGGCAGACGGAGCCATACCCCTGCGCTCTCTCATTAGTCTCCTCTGGGCTTCCTCCACACTGAGCTCGTCTGAAGTGAAAGGGCACGCAAAATATATTTCAGGGTGTCACCTGAGGGGAGGGGAAAAAAGGGAAGGGATGATCACCCCTGGTCTTCTCACAAATCTATGTAGAACTGAACTGGCAGACAGTATTAGTGTTTCTGAACCCAGAGCTCTGGGAGACAGCAGGAGGGACTGCAGCTCGAGGGAAGAGTCGAGGCTGCGTGTGTTGGACGGCTTTGTCTTCGCTCTTATTTAATGGAGTTATTTTACTGCAAGTAATGACTCAACCCTACTGGGAGTTCCACTCCGCATTCAGATGTAGTTAACGGAAAAACATGTTGATGAATAGATTTTCACTTTTCAATATTGCTGAGTTGCTCGTTGAGAGCCCACTTATATGCTGACCGCTGCGATTATGAGAAGCTGTGTGGGCGTCAGAACTGAGGCACTCATCAGGAAAATGGGTTGAAATTACATCAATACAGCCACATAGAGAGTTGGAGAGATCTAAAATAATATATACTTGATCCTCCACTAAGGACACAGGGCTGCTGTTTACCTCTGATGTCCTGAATTATGGATTCAAAACGTTTTTTGCTTTAATCTCTACATAACTTTTGAGAAAGCAGCAACTTTGCAGTGAAAGGGCAATCAAAGTCAGAGATGGATACATCTGCATTATGAAAATATGGCAATGTAAATGAACAGATGCAGACTAGACTGACATTAAATTTGAGGCTTGTGGTACATCACTGGGTTGCTGCGAATGATTGGCAAGGCCAATTTCCTGTGAACCCCCACAGCAGTTTTAGCCTAATTTCATTGGTCCTGTGGAGCAGCAAGTCTATCACTGTCTCAGATATAGAGGATTAGCTCCTCTTTCCTGCTCAGATGAATTTGCCTGTCATGGTGCAGTGATGAATGGCAGGAAGGCTGAGGAAATGTGCTGTGGGCTCATTGGAAGTGGCAAGGTGAAGTCTGGCCTGGCAGCCTGCCCCGGGCTCGAACCTCACTGCAGTTGTGACCCCCCACAGATGTCCAGGTGTATGTTCACATATCGGCAGCCAGCTCGTCAGTCGGCTGGTCAGTCAGTAAAACCACAGCATCAGTTTGACATCTGTTTTGACAAGGAATCTGATTCCGTCAGCATGTCTCAAGGTTTCAGACTACAGCAGAGAGTCTCCATTGCTTCTCCTTGATTAATTTAAAGCTGGGTTAGGCAGTTTATTTTTGGTGCCATTGGGCACAAATATATCAACCTTTCAGCATATTGCAAGTCAGGTTGTCTGAAAGAACACTAGACTGCTGGCCCTCTCCTTGGCTCTATGCTCAGACTTTGGAAAATAAACACTGTGACAGGCATCAATCACAGGTCATTTTAGGGAGCTTGTTTTCCCACTGGCTGCTCTATACTGCTCTTCTTAGCGACAGGTGACATAGCTTTGAGCAGACTGGCTGTTGAACAAGTGACGTGCTTTACATTCTAAAACTGGCCTCTGACAACTTGACAAGCTGAGTTGTAGGCAATACGATTAGCTGGCTTGAGTCGTGTTGAGATGGACTGGTTTACACAGCTGCAACTTTTCCTGCAATGTCTCATCTCATCGTGAACGAAATAAAACAAAATAAAACGCAAGCAGAAGCAAAAAGAGGGAGGGGACAGTGCAGCAGAGTTGCCTTCTTAGGTGTCTCGTGCTACAGCTAGCTTGATTTCCAGATGTTGCCTATCCCAGTTTTAAGAATGGAAAGTTAAAATGCAAGGCATAGTTTAAGCACCTGCAGCATTATAGCAGGACATTTGATTTTTATCTTTGATTTCAGTTCAAGTCAATCTGTAAAGAAACTGAATCTTAATAAGGAGAAAATACATATCAGGCAGAAGTATCAGTCTTTTTTCGTCGGATGTTGCTCAATAGTAACAAAAACAATAGATCTCCATTTTCTGTCCTCTTCTCTGCAGCTGTTACTGTCACCACCTTCCACCCCCTGCCTGACCCTCACCACACCTCCTCCATTTCAGCTGTAATCATGCAGCCATGCAAATGCTGTGCACTGAGAGCTTTGCGTCGCCCTCTCCAGGACATCATTCCCAGCTGCCTGAGCCCTTGAGCTGACCACCCAGGGGAGGGAGAAGAGGAAGTCATTACTGCTATCACAGTCAGGCGCAGTCCCCACACTGCCAGACGGCCCCTCCAACTCATAAAGTCCTTGACGACTTCACTAAAACATCCAATTTCAGTCGGACCCCATTTATAATGACAAATACAAATCAATCACTCCAAACCGCTGCACACTCTTCCTGAATCTGTCGGCTTATTTGGCTGCCAAATGTGGCACAGAAAAAAAAAAGAGGAATCTTTTTTTCTCTCAACGCTGGTATCCTATCCACATCTCCGGGATATTCATAATTCATCATCTTCGATTCCTGACATCTGCCACTGATTGTGCCGACGGGTTGGCTGGAATTAGCCACTCCTGGGAGCAGCGTTAATGTGCTGGTGGGCCAGCACATGAACCTCAGCTGGGGAGGGGGTTGTGGGTTGGGTGGGGGATTGAGGCCGGAGCGGCAGGAGCCTTTCACACTCCTAATGTGTAATTAGGAACCATTTTGGAGCGCTGCCTTCCTCCACTGAAATTAGCTGCCTTTTATTAATCAGGCAGACCAGTTCAATGGCACGATGGGTCCCCCTATAATCTAACACAAAATGTTGTTCTTAATTACAGAGGGGGAGAGGTAGCACAGAGAGGGGCTGTGGCTCCTGAACGATCCCCTTGGGTTCAATTTCTCAACAGCAGAGCGCAGGCAAATTGAACATCTATGCATCATAACAGTCCACATGCTGTGCTAAAAATAATAGTCAATATTATGTCAATCACTCTTCCAACCTGAGCATTACAGCCTACATTTGGCACGCTTTACATAATGGGAATACACATCATATCGAGCCTGCAGAGAGAAAAACTCACACAGCTGCACGGCCCATGAAACGATTTGCATTTGTCGAATGTAAGCTCCACTCGAATGAGAGATCATACATATTATGTGCTTACAAGCACTGGTCCTCCTTTGGAGAGTTAAGTGCTGTGACCCTGACCACGCTCATCAGTGCCAGTGCCCTCATGACTACAGATGAGGACTAAATACTTTAGTGTTCATCCTCAGCAGTTGTGATTTTTTTTTCCCTCTTCCTGCTAAACGTCTAATGGAAAAGATCACAAGTACATGAAGAGCAGTCCAGGCAGAGAAAAGTAATCACTGGCTTCCTGATATGGATGTGATACATGATTAGAAAGGACAGGATACTTTAAAATGTGTTCAGCAAGTGTTGAATAATTTTCTGCTTAAAACAGAAATCAGCAACAGAAATCAGTCTCTTGAGGTGTTTGAGCGATTCAGATTCATTAGAGCTTCTTTAAAAATGGATACTGCAAAAATAGAGCAAATTAAATAGTGAGTGGAGCATCAAGTATGACATTTTTTTAATGAAGCCTAATTTTAAAACATTTTGAGACATCACTTTTAGGTATAATGTTTAAAATATATCCAAAATTCTGCTTTCAAGCTGGTCGGCAACGACTAAAAATCAGGGAAGTTGTAGCATGTTTTTATTTCGTTTGTTGTCCCTCTCTGTTGGATGATCGTCCCGATATGCCAGTCTTTCTTTTCTTGGGGTTGCTTTGCTGTGTGTGCAGCTGTTGCTAAAGCTGGAGGAGCAACTTTTCCTCCTGGGTTGTCAGCTACTGCATCAAGCTTTAAACTAGCCGAGGAGATGTGAATGCTCAGCTAACTCTGTGCAGCAAGGAGAGGTGCAGAAATCTAGGGTTTTTTTCAGACCACCTAAATAAAAATCTGCTGAAAGGTTATTAAGAACTTTTTTACCCAATGACAGCAAAAATAAACTGCCTACCCCAGCTTTAAGGACAAGGTGAGTTTGGAAAAGTAATCTTCAATCAGATTTGTGAACTTCTACCATTTCATTTGCATTTTATAATCACATCATTATTTGTGTTTAATCTGTGCTCTATAATCCCAACACACTGTGTTACAGCAATTCTCCACACTGATAAACATCCTCCCTCAGTTGCACGGCTGCATCTGCTACAGCAGAAAGTGTTTTTTCTTTTCATTTGTGTCCTGCCCTTAAAAAAACACTTTCTGTCATAACAGCCGCAGTCTTTGTCGGCTAATCACAGAGCTGATTTATTTCACAATTCTTTAAAATTACTTCCTCCGCAGCATTATCCTCCTGCAAGTGAATGCAATCATGCAAAATGGCCACTTTTGTGTTTCTAGTGTTTAACAAAGCCCGTTGCATATTTATGAATATTGTTGTAGTGCCAGCTATCCCTATAATCTTCTGGCAAAATGCGGGAAATAAAACAGGACAAATCCTTAAAATGGCTACTTGACTAAAGTTTCTCTGACGACTGAGGACCCTAAAAGCTGATAAACAATCATCACACAGTGCGAGGGCACACTACTAATGTGCAGCGGATGATGAAGACCCCCTCTTGTCCCCTGATGGCACTGCAGAGGGACGATCACAACACTGATGTCATCTCTCACTGCAAGGCCGAATCCGCTTTAGCATTCGACAGAGTGGCTGCGTGAGAGTATGGCTGCCACTCAAACCTTATTGATGGAATCCAGAACAAAAAAATCTGATGGGGGGTCAATGAGTGAAGGTCCTGGCCTATCTCTGCTCAGCTTGAGACTGTGTCCAGTGGAACAGCAGCTGTCACAAAGTGCTCACATAAGCATGGACATCAGCTCTGAGAGATGGGAGAATGTCAAAACAATTTATAGATATGCAACGGCTGAAGGCCAAACTGTGACTGAATTATACAGCAGCCTCTCAACATATGTAAACACAACGGGAGCCAGAATCATTAAACTCTGGAGTGGGGCTGTTTTAAATAAAAGTCATACATTTGTGATCACATATGTAGCCTAATTATGTTCTTTCATCAGGAACCCAAACAAAAAGCTCTAACAATGTTTGTGTCGGTTATTGGATGACGCTAGGGTAGAAAAATAAATTTTTCAATTTTACTTTATACTACAGTATGTTCAATATATGCAACACAGTACAGGAAAGAAAAGTTCACACACTGAAGAGCTAACCATTCTTTTCCTTTGTAATATTTTCCTACCTTCAGCTTAGCATCTGCACCTAGCAGTTTTGGATGTCTGTGTATTTGTTTTTTTTGTTACATATATACAATATCACATGTGAAATATGATTCAATTAAAAGAATGCCAGTGGTGGAAAAAATATTCAGATCCTTTTCTGAAAAACAGTCAATACCATGTTCAATAAAATGCTCATTTACCGGTAAAAGTACTACTTAAAAGGAGAGAATTATAATCAGAAAAATGTACGTTAAGTATCAAAAGGTAAAAGTGCTTGTTCTGTGGTACATTATACAGAATACAATGTAATACAATGTAGTATCATCATGGTTTTTTTCTACTGATATGTGGAAGAGGTTTAACTGTTGTAACTGGTAAAGGTGGAGCCTCTTTGGTCCGGAAACACGAATATGTTTTCAGTTTTTGGACATGAATTTTTGTTTTAAAAAAAATTGAATTTTTTTTTTTTTTTTTTTAAATCTCTTTCAGCCTCAAACAGTTATATAAATAAAATATGAAGTTCGGTCTGAAAATGGAATTATTGTTTTGGACTTGTAGGTTAATCATATTTGTTTTATTTATAAGTTTTTTTTTCCAAAAAAGTAATTAGTAACTAAAGCTTCTAAAACAAATTTAGTAAAAATTACATTATTTCTATCTGAAATGTATCAGAGGTATGTCAGATGATGGAGACAGTCTCAAGTAATGTAAAAGTACCACAAAATTGTGCATTACAGGACTTGAGTATATGTACTCAGTTAATTTACACTACTGACCTCCTTTCTTTGACCCTGCACCAACAGAAATCACTGAATTTAAAAAACATGCCCTACTTCTTTGTTTCTTTTAAAGAGAAAACCATGATAATGGCAGAAGTGGCGCCGTAGCAGTTGGTGTGTTATAATTAGCATTCAGAGTGAAAGCAGGATCATGTGACTGTTGGCAGAGTTTTTAAGTTCTGGCCCAATGGACAGAGAGTAAACTCCACAGGGGAGTCCACAGGGAGCGAGACATGCTGGGTTTGAGAGGGGTTATTGGACTGTGCTGTCTCTCTGACTGTGAGCCACTGGGGACCGGAGCAGAGGTGCCTGATGGTGCACTGAAGCCTGAGTGTGACACCTGGGCTGTCTGTCATGGCCACAAACACAGACAATGTGACACTTGACAGGATAGGAGTTGAGGCTGCAACACCAGAAGTCAAGACCCAGCTGACAGTCAGGATGAGAGGCGTGCACTTCAACTCAATAATTTCCCCGACACACTTAAATCCAGGCCTGTTTGTCTCCTTCCTGCTTTCTCTTTCTTCAACCTTCTGTGGTGTTTCTGGCCCTTTAAATAAATCAGAGTCCCGAGGAGGCTGAACCCATCAATTAGAGTCGTCTGATGAGACTGTGCGTGTATTAATCAACAGTGTGAGGCGTGTGACAGGCTGAAAAGAGGCAGGATGAAGGGCTGCAGTGCCGGAGAGCTTTAAGAAGAGCTCTGACAAACAGGCTCTTAAGATGAATTTCCCAGTCTGCATCGCTAAACTAAACTGATATCCAATTATGTTTCCCCACATTGACAAGCTAACGGAGCAGCTGTGAGCAGCACAGACTCGCAGTGTTAGAATTGGTCAGGCGCGAGGCAGAGAAGCCCAGGACCTTGAAGGAGATGTCACAAGGAGGCCGGAGTCAGCCGCTTGAGTGAGCGATGGTCCACACGCTTGCCTGAAAGCATGACATTGCCGAAGGGGGAAAAACACCATTTTATCATTCAGTGCGATTCGCACCCTCTCTCCCTGTCAAACATGCCATATGTCCCCGTCACAGGTCGTCTTGCTGGCTTATCGAGTGTGACAGGGCTATTCACACACTGCTCCCAATCAGACACCATCTCCTGCAGAAAAAAACCACCACCATAGCGCAGTGACAGGCTGTCAGGCAGAGGGCACCAACCTCCACAGGGCCTTGGCTGAGAGGATGCCCATCTGGGGGAGGGGGGCAAAGGTCAGGGGTTACGATGGGCGACACAGTGCAGGCATCCACAAACCCACACACCTCATGCACGCTCTGGCTGGTGACACTTCTCCTTTGTTATTCAATCTGCGACAAGGCAGAGCTGTAATTCAAGTGCAAACACATCAAAGAAAAACTTAAAGGAGGAAATTAATAAGGTTTAATTTCAGCTTTTCTGTTTAACGCTGAGTTGAAATGTTGATCCCAAAAATTATTAAAAACAACCAGAGACCATTTTGGGATTGGTTCAAACCAGCTGTGATGCCTGTCAGCATTATGATGGTATCTAGTTTTGGATAGGAATGACTGAAACTGGAAAATGATTCACAACTTGAAATGTGGCCAGGGGCATAAAGTGGGGTCCGGGGGCCATGGCCCCTTCTTCACTTCCTACGCCTATTTCCCTAACCACTAGACCATATGAGCCCCTTGTGTATTCTGCCTGTCTAAGACCACAAGTCAGGACATCCAGAGGTCACTGCAATCCATATGTCGGGCGCACAGCCTTGGAGCTCTGGAGAAGATCATCGTCTCTTGATACATTTCTGGAGGCTGCAAAGGTTCACGCTGATGCCAAAGAATCTCAATGGCACTTAGCCACTTGGCTCCAAACACAATAACATTGCAGATGCTGAATATATTCACTAAGTGAGCAATCAGTTGCAAAATGGGCTGAAAATTACACTTATCCCCTCCCATGATGATATGCATAGAGAAATAAGTCAGAGAGCACGAGACAGAGCAGAGGGGCAGAGGGGGAGAAGTGGTATCACCTGATCCGTCTTATCTTTAAAAGCGGTGGGATGTGTCACCTCAACTCTTCAGAAAAAGAGATAGAATCCTTCCAGCATATTTTTATATGAAAGATTTTCTGTGAAATGATTGCTAATCTATGCAAAAAAGCAATCAGTGACTCATTCATAATGCATGAGCAACGAGATACCAATTTTGCAACGCTTTCGGATTATTAGATGTTATCACCAATGCAGCAGATGAAATATGAACACTCCTACCTGTACTATTGTAATTACATGACCGCAGTGGTCGAGAGACGCACTGCAAGAGGCAGAGAACGTGAAGAAAGAAACATACAGAGAGACAGACAGACAAGCAGATCCATTACCATCTGACTGCAGAGAGCTCGAGATGGGAATATTTGTTTCTAACAGCTTTATGTATCCATTTGTGCCATGATTTATCAACCTAAAAGCTGTGGGTTTAAGTACATCTGGCTGACATTTTAATGGTCCATCAATCACACAGTGTCATGTGATAACAGTTTGAGATCATCCTCCTCCCAGTGCTGCTGAGAAAAAAAAAACTGAATCCAATAAATTGGCTGCAATCCCAGAGAAATGATGAGAACCTATTTCTAATTCAAAGCAAGTTCAAAGTATGAATGTTAGATAAGCTGCTTTTCAAATTAATGCAAATCAAATTTCATTTAGGGTATTTTTGTTCTATATAGACCCAAATGCACTGAATATATTTATGTGCCAATTTCTAAACGGCAGTTTAAAGCCTGATAGAAAAAAATAAAAAAAAATAAAACAATTCCCAGTTGGATTACTGGTTTCGGATTAATAAATGGAATGTATAATCAATGAATTTTATATCTCTTACACAGGAGCCATAAATGTGTACACATCATAAACACAAAGAAGGAATTAAACTAGCAAGAATAAAACAGAAAGTAGAAAAATACTACTGAAACTCTGATTTATCCCAAAATACTGGACATTTTCTCTCCAGATCAGCTCATGAACTTTGACCCTCTCAGTCTGAGTGTTTCTATAGTGACCTCTCTTGAACTGGATTCATATGAGACAAAGACTGGCAGAATGTAGCACAGCCTCTCTTCCTCCTCCTTTTAAACATTAAAAAAAACCCACAGCAGCATGACTTCTTTAACTTCAGCGTTAGCGTGTATGGTTTGCACCTGGAAGCCTTGTGAAAAGAGCTGACAGATTTCATACTTTTACATTCTGGGCAACTTCGACACGAGGGATTTGCTCTTAAAACGGAGTACAGCGAGGATGAAGGGTGGTATAAAAATCAATGAGGCTTTTCAAAGGCAACAAGAAAAACCAGCGCCTTAGCCTGCAATTAAACAAGAGCGCTCCTGGCACTGAGGAATGACAGAGCGTGTTGCGGGTGCCCTGGACTTCACAGAATCAATTACTGGATCAATACAACGACATGATACAATTCCATGATGGAAAATGGGACGTGAACAGGGAGTCACTCTGTGTCATGTGTTTCAAATGTTTCCAATAATACAGCTCAAGCAGGTCTATACACTGTGGGCCCATTTTATAAACATGAGTGAAGTCCTATACAAGACCAAACAGATCCGCCAGGTGGAAACCTCCTCAGGGGAAAAAAAAAAATTCTAAGAGGAAAAAAAGAGGTTCCCAATCTGGGGGTCAGGAGTCCCACAAAGGGTAACAAAAAAACTGACAAACTGAAGGGTCACAACATGATAAACAGATTTCTGCCTCACAAAATCAGGTTTATTTTTTAAGACCTTCCTTTAATCTTTGCTTTTTCTAGCCATGCTACCTACAGGCTAAACTTAGCTGGCCAGTCTGCCAGAATGTAGGCATAGACTAAAATATTAACAACTGCTTGGTGGATTTGTGAGAAATTGTGCACATTCATTTGTGGTGCCTGGAGGATGAATTTGAGTTACTCTGGCACAACCATTCATGTGCTCCTAAGCAGAATAGTCCTTAAATGTTTTTGCTAACACTATCATCAGGTCGAAATATGAACTTGTCAAGTATTGCAAAACTAATAAGATTGGCCTCAGTGATCCTTTGGAAGTAGACCTAATTAGC
Organism: Naso thynnoides; assembly: GCA_029783665.1. Taxonomy (NCBI): domain Eukaryota; kingdom Metazoa; phylum Chordata; class Actinopteri; order Acanthuriformes; family Acanthuridae; genus Naso; species Naso thynnoides. Next base: position 5,830,851 of record JAQLOL010000022.1, read on the forward strand.
TAATGTTAGCATGCTAACATGCTAACCTAACAAGACAAATGTTACACGTGTAAAACTTAAGAGCTTTTATCATTTTGAGCATGTTAGCATACTGGCATTAGCATTTAGCTCCGAGGACTGCTGTGATTCCACATACAAAATTACTTTTTCGTCCAAAGTACACACTCAAAGAGCTGCTAGCATGGCCACAGTCTTGTTTTCTTTGGAATCTGAGAATTACTGTATGATTTTACCTCTTTGAGTGTCCATTTAAACAAGAAGAAAAAGAAAATCACTCTTCACAGTTTGTTAATATACGATATTAGTGATGAGGGGTCCCACTGTGTCAGTGTCACCAACCAAAAAACGTTGGGAACTCCATCATTATGGGGTTAAATCAGTCCAAGACAGTAAATGCACTGTCATATTCAATCTACATATTTGCAGTTTAAAACTAAACCAGCAAAGTTCTTTGACAGCACCCTTGAACCCTGCTGTCTTAATTGGACCCCTGCTTTCAACACCGTCCGCCACCACCTACTTACCAAAAGGGCAAACACCCCCGGGAGGATCATGCAGCACATCATGACTGAGAGCAGCTCATGATGCTGATGCTGCCTCTGTCAGTGTGCCAGCGTGAATACTGGGAGAGGATGGTCACACAAATCTTCCCTGCTGTGGACAACTGCACCTCCCCTTCTGACACAAATATCATAAATAATAGTAACACACACATCATCTACCACAACAACAACCTACAACGCAGTGTGATCCAGAGGCCTTTATATGTAATTGCAAATGCTCGCTGTGCGAAATCATATACTGACTCCCTGTTAGTAAAAGCAGTGGCCAACAGCAACATGATATCTTGTCAGTCAGGTCTAATTCTGTATTCAAAGTTAATGGCTCCTGACAAGCATTTCACCAGTCGACTGCGAGACCAGAGGGAATGTGCCACAGTGAGCATGACCACTCAGCAAATTCACATTAAACATTTCATTCCTCCTTCATGGACAGAATGCATTATACATCCCAAATTCTGCCGCATTGATCCATCCGGACAAAACTCCCTAAACGTTAAATGTTAAATGATTTGTTCGTCTCCCTCCTCTCCACTGGGACGGCGCACTGTTTTCACCGTATCTCTCTGATTCTGACATTCTCCCTCTATCCTTGACCCCCTTTCTTCACTCCCTCTGTTATCTGAAATAATCTCAGGGCCTCTTTAGATTCTATTCATCAGAGCAGAAAGAAGCAGGCGCTGACATTGATAAAAAAAAAATACCATCTGTGCCTCGCAGGGGTAAAAGAAGTGAGAGAGAATGAGACAGAAAAGAAAAAGAGGGGCTTCAAATGAAACAGGCTCTGTTGTCTCCTCCTTGTCCCCCCCCTTCCTCGTCAATGCCATTTCAATTGAAAAGCGCAGTGGTAATTAAATTCCAGCAGGGGTTAGGGGCAACTGTGCGGCACTCTGACGGGGGGCTGCCCTGACATAAAGATGACACAATTCAAGAGGACAGAGGGGGCCAGGCGGAAAAGGAGGGAGGGTGACAAATGTTGTTTATTCACGTACACTGCCAGATCCTTGCTACTCAATCTTCATGACATTTAAAAAATAGAAAATGAAATGGATATTTAGACTCTACTGAATCCCACAATGACCTTTTCCCCAAATCAGGGATATTCTAAACAGATCCGTCTTCTGTATCTGCAGCATGTGCAGAATATTTTGTAATGCTTAGGAGGATGAGCAATTAGGAGGAGAGAAGAATTTGGGAAAAGCTGGTGTGTGTGTGTGCATATGTGTCAGCACGAATGTGTGACTCACAGAAGGACGCTGCTTGTTGTTGATTCACATTATAGTGGCGCTAATCCAGAGGCTCCAGAGAGGCCACACACTCCTGCTGTCCCCCTCTTCCCATCCTCTATTAGCAAAACAACACAGCTAGTTAGTCTTTAACTGAGGAAATGAACAGCATATGGTGGAAACTACATTTTTACCAACCATCACATATTTTTTATTATTCTTTGACAGATTTCCAGTTTAAAAAAAACAACTAAAAAAAAAAAAATCACACAAGATTCTTTGGTTTTAGCTTCATTTTGTGTTAAAACACTTTTATGTTAAAAGTACAGCACAGTAAAAATGTTACAGCATCAGAGCAGCAGACGGTAAGTCAACCTGTGTAATAAAAATTGTGAGAGTGAAGTTTTTCATTATATGCAAATAGTCCTCTGAGTGTATTTATGACACTATCCTCTCTGGCCTCAGCTTGTTCAGACATATTCTCGCCAACACTGTTCATGATTCAGAGAAATATTAAAGCGTAGTCACTTACATAAGCCTCTTTAAAGAACGACGAGGATAAAGGGAAAAAAAACTTTATTATAGTCCCCCTCCTTAAAAAAAAAAAGGTTTAACTGATCAAACTTTTCTCCCATTATCATTGTAATTTGAACATTTCTGTAAATTAAATTTTTCAAATTACCACTTAAATCCTAACAGACCAACCTGCATGTTAGGATGCCAGGTGAGGAATTGACGATGCTCATTTAATCCATTAAAACAGGTTGTCCCTCCTGCTTTTAACATTCGGATGAAACTATAAATTAATTCTGCCAGTGCTTTACTAACACAATCCATTCATCAGAGCCTCCTGCTATAAATCCTGTTTCATAAAAAGCATTTGTTCAACTCTAATGCCATCTAGTGTACAAAGAGCTCAGTACATATAATTGTACCCCAGAGTATGTTTGACAAACAAATAATCCAAATGCTTCACCAAAACAATTTAGATCCTCTTCATTTTCTCAGTAATTTGTAACAGACGCAGTCGTCTTGTTGTTAGCTTCAAAAAGATGAGGCTGTCAGTCGGTAAAATCTATGATTAACACTCGGCTCACTTCATTAGCCGAGCATCAACTCAAAAGACAAAGAGCTTATCTGTCCTCTTGTTCAGCCACAGTCACACGTGGGTCTCAGTAATGGTTTAAAATCTCCAGAACTTCGTCCTTAACAGAGACAGGCGAGTGCTGCTGGACTCCTGGCCCGCCAATGCTCGTTTCCCAGCAGTCAAAGCCGCAGTCTTTCAAGTCCTGCACTGTCGCCTGGATGACAGAGAGGTCGGTTTCTACAAAATAAACACGTCAAATAAGTCATGTCAAGGTGGATTATCGTGATAAATACTAGCGGCAAAAGGAGCAACACTGGACATACAAAAACCTAGTCACTCAAGTCAAGTCCCCCTGCAATCTGTGTGATCCTACCAAACATCTGAGAACAGCAGAGAAGACAAAAACGACAAGAAATAACATTTTAAAAACAAAGAGCATTTGAAAATCTGTTTAGAAGCTTTTGAACTTCTTCAAATTCAATCTGCTACAGGCTGAAGACACAAACAAAAGCTTAACTCAGACGTTTTTTGCTTGTTTGTTTTGTTAAAGAGACGATGACACAACTTTTCCTTTTAACCAATTGCACAATAGTATCTGCACATCAAAGCCCTGTGATAATTTCCTGCCACTCAAATCGTTTCAGTGAGGAAGAGCAAGTGAGCGTTTGAGAAAAACACAACATTTGTTGTCAGCAGGAGTCTTGACAGTTCGGCTCATCAAAATTGAATTCATCACAAGGCGAGGACAGACAAGGACGGAAAGAGAGGCACAGGCTTGGTAGCTCTAAGAAATTACAATCAAGTCTTGAGATTAGGAAAAAAAAAACTACAAAAGCATCAAAACATGAACACTGCAAGAAAGATTTGAAGCAAACACATCAGTAAGGCCAACAGAGACTGTAACATTGAGTCTGTCAGTGTTTAAACTCAGTGACATTTGTCTCTTTGTGGAACAAAACTTCTCTTTCAGTTGAAGTTCAAAGAAAGCATCAAACACCTTTAACGGTACTCTCTGTTTCCAAACTGTTCAAACATGTCATTTGATTTTGACATAAAATATGTAAAAGGTGAGCATTTTTCCACACAGTCTCAAAATCTTGCCCGTGGGTATGTTGTTCTTTGTGTTTTGGATGATTACAACCTGCACAGTTTGTTGGTTTGTAAGTTTGAATTGTACTATACCCTGTAAAACAGCAACATTTTGTTTATTGTCTGATTACAATTCATGTGCATAAGGAAAAAAGTGTACAGATTCTCCACATCCAAGCAAGCTGACAAACATTTTTTTCTTGTACATGATAACTGGTCCAAAAGTTCTTTAGTATCCTTAACGAGTTGCCTTGCGGATGTCTAATCAGCGTTGATGGTAAATGTGGTCAACTGAAGCGATTAGATTGTCAGTGTGTGTTACGTAACCTTCAGAGCTGAGTCCTCCTCCTCATTGTGTGCTAGCAGGGCCTACATGTACCAGGATGCATCGTGTGAGAGTTTCTGACGCTCAAATTTTGTTTTTGATCAACAGCACACCAACCTGGAACAGCCTCTAGTTCTTTATTAAAACCAATGACATCACTGGTATCGAAACAAAAACAGATGTTGCAGCTTCTTGGTCAAAATATTCTCTTATTTTTTCATATTTCTCTATTTATGTTGTGCTTTATGTGGATCGGTGCAATATGGGTAATGTGCAGTATATGTCACTGTGTTTTGCACGGGTATGTGCCTCTGTTTACATGTGGATCGTGTCTGTTTCTGTTGTTGTTGCATTTATTGATTCTTCTGTGAGGCAGAGAAATGTGTGTAGCACTTGGAGTCCAAGACAAATTTCCCCATGGGGACAATAAAGCGTAGGGTCTGGTATGGTACACCAAAAAAAATTTCTGCTTCAAATTACTACATTTACCATCAACACTCATTAAATATCGATATATAAAATGCAGTGAATTTTCCTTTGACAAAAGATGGCTGCTTGTTAACCACAATAAGGACAGTGTTTCTGTTAAACTGCCCTTACCAGAGACAATGGGTCTAAAGGTTTACGAGGACCTTTATGTGCTTTAGAGATCCCACTTTTTACGGGGCTCACAGGATCCACAATGTACATAAAGTCAGATTCTGTTTTTATGATCCAGGTACAGTCCAATTCCTGTTTCATCAGTCTGAATGTCGATGCAGGATCACAGTAGAAGTAGTTGTTGCTGAGATGATTGTACATTGTGAACTTAAACAGAAGAGGACTGTAACGCCTTGTTTGTTAGCCGGCGTGATTATGATGTCCTTGTTGTTTTCAAGGTCCTGCAACACCCGCCTCTCACTCAAAGTCAAATCTGCCAAAACATGGTGAGCAAAACATGGGCCACTATCCTCTGTTCTTTTATGCAGATAAAGTGTGTTCCTTTGAAAAGAAAGACAAACTTTAGACTTTGAATTTAATCTGTAGGCCACTATGAGATCCACAGCAGAACTATACCTGGTCTCAGAAGGGTGATGCCACAGCCTCCTCCCCCCGCGCCGGTTAGCTTGCTGTGGAGCCCTTTGGCTAATGTGACCTGGCACAGTGTGTCCAGGGCAGGATGTCCCACACCCATCACATTCAGATGGTGCTGATTTATGTCAATGAGCTCCTATAAATAATAAGAGACCACTGATATCAGCACATGTTTCTATTATTCAGAGAAATGGAAAAAACCCTAACCCTAACCCACTTAATATTAAAAAGACACATTTTGTACCTCGAGAATATTGTAGTGCTCTCCTGTGATGGGCTCACTGGTCATCTCTGAGAGGACTTTCTCACAAGTGCAGGAGATAGCATCAACTGAGTCCAACACTGGCGTCATAACTGACGGAAACTAAAGAGGGGAAAACAAGAAAACACAGTTTTTTACACAGAGTAGTTACTCTGGCTTTTGTGTTCTAACAGTTTTATGATGGAAAAGCCTCATACATATACAGACTGTAAAATGGCACGTTTGACTATAGTTGGGCTCCGGCCTGATCACAACACTGCCACAACACTATCCAGGCCTATCTATGTCTGAGACAGAAATCTGCACACCTGCTGGCGTCACCAAGGCAACAGCACGCAGGGGTGCTGGCTAAGAGTTTAATTTCAATATTTTATGAAGGCACTCAACGGCAGGCTCTGGAGTATCTGCCATGCAAAAGCACTGCCTATTATATTAATTACAGTGTCGGCAAGTAACACACGGGGGAGGAAGAAACCATTTAGTACCTTGTTAATCTTGTCCTTCACCCTGGCAACAAGCACCTTGGTGCTACGCGGTACTTTGGTGTTAGTGAGGAGGATTCTTAATAGCGGCACCCTGGAAGTAAAGAAGACAGATCAGAGTTCACACAAAAGTGCTACTCTGGAGTTCTATGAAAATCAGAGTATTTTTAATTTACCAGGGACTCTTTTGAAATTAAATCAAATTAAAAAACTGTTGATCAGCATCAATACTAAGCAGCAACTTAAGTGGTAGAACAGAAAAGGTACCAAAAAATGCCAAAAACTGCAGTTCTTCAAATGGCCACTTGAGGCTGGCCCCACAAGAGAGTCAATCCCCATAGATTCCCATGTTTAAAAGCACCAAAATACATTTTCAACCTAATACAAAGACCTGATTTGGTCTCTAAAGTTAATTTCCACATTCACGACAACTGTACAAGGAATGTGTTTTTTAATTTAATTCACTCATTCAACTTAAACAGGTGGGTTGCAGATGACGTCACCAGCAGCAGATGGGGGACAGGAAGTGAATTCAGCGTTGAGAAATGATACCAAAATGCCAAAGTTTTGTGCTGTTTATGGCTGTGTGAAACAATCAAATTGTGGAAAAAATAAGGGCTACTTTCAAGTTTCAAAAGTAGTGACACATAAAAGTGCTAAATTTAAAAAGCTTATGAAGAAGCAGCAGCAGACATGGATTAAAAATCTCTGTCTGAAGTCTGGAGGAGTGGAGTCAGACAATGCTCATATATGAAGTGACCTCTTCATCAGAGATAAGGCTACAATCATTTAGCTACTTAACGTTGCATATCTGGCTGAAATCTGAAGAAATATAGACCAGAGTGGCAACAGTGTTCAATAAAGTTCCTTACTTCCTGCCCCCCATCTGACTTTCGTGCATCCTTAGGATCATGTGACTTCAACCCACCTGTGGAGGCATGAGGTTTTGCATAATTAAGGGCGTGGCAGCTTCGACTAACAGCAGCCTCTGGCTGTCTGTAAGGCATTTATTTATTGATAGCAATGTGTACCTTCTTCAGCTTCTCCTCTATGTCAAACTATGCTCACTTCTAGAAAAAATAACAAAAGAAGATGGTGATGGTCCTCATGCTAGCCTCGAAGCTTCAATACGATGGCCACAAAAACATGCCACCATGACATCACCTATGAGTGACATCACGGTGGCTCTGTTTGCTACTTAGTTTACTGTCTATGGACAGTACCTGTTCAGTGGTATTATCTTCCCGGCCAGGAATCTCAGCATCCCACCTGCATACAGAGAAATCTTAATCATTAAATAGATAATCATCAGATGATAATATAAAAAGAGCTCTGTGTCCACAAAGACATCATGGGCTTTATCAGATTATCTCAGGCCTCACCCCATGTTCCTACAGCATTGTCTACTCCTGAAGGATTACCGTGGATGATCATCTCCCCTTGGAAGGCCCAGCTGTTTATCAGCTCCAGGTCCTCCTGACCCCACCTGAAATTATTTAGAAACAAAGGAGACCTTTGTAGCCAAACAGGCACTTATACTTCATCTCCCAACTAAAGGCTGGTATATGGGAGGGACGTTGCACGTTCAATAAATAATTATACAGACGCTGTTTGTTATAAAGCAATAACCAAAGGATTAGTAGTAGAGTACAACACAACAATATCCTGTTGGCAAAACATCTGAACAATAATTACCATATTGTTTTCACCTTGTGAGTCTGTGTGTGTCATTATGGCCGTTTCATCAATATGTGCTACTCCTGGAGACAATGACTGTAGTGGGAGCTACTACAGAAGCTGTACTGAGCGGTCTGCCAGGTGCATGCGTCTTCAACGCATCACAGCTGGGGCTGTGCTAAAAAAAAAAACAATGTGGCAAAACATCGCGATATTCATTCTCATGATATCTGCATCGATTTCCAGCTCCAAAAATCAATATTTTGAGAAAAAAAAAGGTTTAAATGGGTTGTGGACTACAATCCCCTGTGTTTCAGTGTGTCCTGTGCAGTTAAAGTGCAAGAGTGCATTTAAATTGCATTTTTCATTTTGATGTTATGGCAGCTACATCAGAGTTTGATAATTTGCCAACCCAGAAATAAATTGGAAAGGAAATTTTGAATTACATTGTTTTGACTCAATTTTTCCTTTAAATTATCATTATGATGTGATGTGATGTATTACCACAACCCAGATCGTACACAGCAACTTGTATTTCAGCTCTGCTCTTACATTTTCCGTGAACTATGTGAAATATCACAATATGCAACATATCGTAATATATCCTTTTACGACTCATGTACTGTGATGCGTATCATGTCCTTGCCAATACCCAGCCCTAATCACAGCTGTGCAAGACGCAGTCATGAAACTGTTCAAGTGTGTAGTTGAGATCAACATTAATTCATCGTTCAGAGATAAGTTTGGTTCAACCTACAGTACTGAAGGCTCATGTAATAATGTGTGCACTAATGGGACATTGAGGCAGCAGCATGTTGAAGCATGCAGTAAGTGTTATCCCATTGTGTGATTGTCTCTTGTTTCATCTTTGACTTCAAAAGACACATTCTCCTAAAACATAGAAATTTGTTGTTGTGGTTTTAATTTCTACTTCTGACGCTGCCAAGAAACCAGGACAGAAACAATGAAGTGAATGTATCGCAAATGTAATTTTTTTCCCCTCTGTTTCACAAGCATAATGTTGTGATTCAAGGTCTTAAATCTTTCGTTGGTAAGACTGTTTCCAGTGTGAGACACTTGAGCATAAAATCACCTCTGTGATAAATTTTTAGAGCCGATTATTTGGCCTTATAATTATGCACAACAGTGGTGTACACAAGCTGCACACACAGCTCATGAAAAAGACCTTCCCTTGGTATCATGTTGTTACCTGGCAGTTTGATCCCACTCTTTTAGAGGAGGAGGAATGGCTCCACTTGCACAGAGCAGAGCTGCAGCTAAACACACAGAGTAGGCAGCACTTGACCCGAGTCCCGCTCCAGTTGGCAGCTCCGACCACACGGATACCGTCAGGCTAGGCAGCTCACTGAGAAAAGATACATGAAAAACATTTGTCTATAAACATACAGTTACTGTATCTATGACTGTGGACTCTTGAGATGATGGTTCCAGTATTTACTGCACAGGCCATAGAGATTTGTAACCGCATCCCCAAAAATCAGACAAAACACAAAACCTCTGCATTACAATTTAGAATTAAATACAGGTATTCCTTTTTTATAAGCACTCACTGTACATTTTTTTGCAAGAAAATATCAAATATTGAGCAAATATTGTATCATATTCCCATTTAAAAACATGTAACTGGTACAGTTACAGTAAATACGTATGAGGAGGAAGATATAAAAGAGTGTGTAATAAACAGTGATCCATACACAACAGATCCTTGCTTGACATTGCTGTCAATGTCTGTCAAGGAGGCTGTCTTTGGGCAGACAGGAGAATACTCTAAAGTAATTGTCCAGCTCTTGTCTCAAGGGAAAAACACATCCAGACTTGTTAAAGGCTGCAGTGTGGCCTAGTGCCAGACTCTCATTAGTGGCCATCCTGTCAGAACCCATCACCCCTCTCAGACACGGCAGCACCGTGTCAGTGCAGATTAAACCTCCCGACAACCTGCAGCTCTAATGTTCCCGAGCATCTCCCCTGTTCACAGCTGCAAGAGTCACTAAAACTAACATCCGGCCTTTCTGTCTTTCTCTCTTTACCTTTTGTCATTTCAAGGTAGAAGGGTTTTGCTCAGATGGAGGGAAAATGGCACTTAACTCCCAGAACACATCTACATCAATAGCGAGTGCATTTTTGCAAGTAACATATTTCTAAAAGGGCTGGAATGACTGGGGTTTCAGTTTACCAAAGAGTCACCTGTGCAACTGCATAAAAGCATTAAGTCATTAAGGCAGAAACAACAGTTTAATAACTGTTCAGACAGTGACAAATGTTTCCAAAAATGTTGGGACGCTGTGTAAGACATAAAACAGAGTGAGATGATTCGCAAATTCTTTTTTTGACATTCACTCAATCAAAATAAGTGCAAATTTGCAATAGCTGCAACCAGCAACTAAAAATGACAGCTGAGTTAGGCATCACATGTTATCACACGGTTACAGATGCATCATTATAAATTTTTATTTTTTAGTCTACAGTCTACGACAAACGGTCGATGAGTTATGGGAGGGGGGGCTAAAGTGCAGGGCCAGGGCAAACCGTTACCAATGAAAATGTGTGTGTGTGTGTGTGTGTTTCTACAAAGTTTGGCCATGTTACATGAATCCATCGAGAAGTTATGCGCTTTTTTGTTACAGGCCACTCCCACTGCTACACACCCTTTTGCCAGTTGGGCTGAACAGTTAATCAGCTGTCCTTTGACTCATGACCAGCGTTTTCACTAAATCTCGTGCAAGTCTGTGAATCCAGTTGGGAGTTAGGTGTCTTTTTGCATACCTAGGCCACTCCTATTGCCATGCCCCCTTTTAGCCAATTGGCCTGAACACAAACACACACCATCCTAATCATGCACTTGACCTCCATGTTAAATGTCAGTCTCCTAGGGTAAAAAATGTGGCCTCCAAAGAATGGGGAATTTTTGTGGACCAACCAACCAGCTGACCGGGAAAAAAGACTGAGAAAGCTGTGAAACACTCAAAAAATATAACTGGAACATTTCACAGCTAAAAAGGTTGATTGGTAAGATGTGATTGTATTATAAGGCGGGTACGAAAGAGGCGTCCCGAAAAGGCTCAGTCATTCACAAGGAAGGATGGGGCAGAGTTCAACACTTTGTGAGACACATGCCTCAATACAGGATGTTACAACAGGGGCCCTGAACACTTCATAAAACTGTTGACAGAGAAAACTGTTTTCTGCAGATTATTGTCTGTTATTATTTACGTTTTACAGAGTTTTAACTGCTTTGGAATTGTATCTGTACATTTAAAGCATTTAGTTGATACAAGAGCTAAAAAAAAATCAGCATCATTTAATTTCAACAAAGACATCTGAATGTAAGCATGCGCAGTAGCCACAGTACAATAAATAACATGTAATGAGTAAATTATCCCCAGTATGATGCACAAATGACAAAGAACATAAATCAGCCCAGTTTAATTTAATTCAAACTGCTGGCTCAAACACATGGTCAGCTAAGATTTGGGGAGGAGCAACCTCCTCTTGTCTTTCCAAAGCACAGAGGACAGCCAATGAGAGCACAGAACTATAAACAGAGAGAACACATACCAGTTTCAGTCCAACTTTTATGCCGAGGCGCCCTCAGTTGGACTGAAACCAGGGACCAAAAGAAGTGAAAATACGGCCCTGCAACTGGGCCTCATTTCTAGTTTTTCCATAGTATCAAAAATGTCTGGAATGTGATTTTTGCATCAAATACTAACTCACCCTGGTCCAAACAGTGAGAGGTAGATGTAGAGGAAGGACAAGGTGGCCATGTTGCAAGTATCCACGTTTCCATTGGAGACACCCACAAATTCACGCAGTCTCATGACGAGTTCAGCATCCAGACGTTTCACCTCCTTCCTCGGACCTGTTACAAGAAATACAAGACAGAATCACAAACACTATCACAACCGCCCACACTATACACTGTCATGTATGCATCTTCTTCATAAAACTGCAGATCGAAGTGTGTTTTGTATTTCTCAGAAATACTACAAAATTTACATGTGACATGTAAAATGTCCCACCACAAAACTATTCCTCTAAATACAGAACTATGGGACGTATGACACAGATGTAGCATGCTGCATCACAGTGTATGCAGGAGTTAAAGGTTCCCAATGTTGCAACGTCTCTTACCACAAACATAAGGACTAAGCTGTTTCAGTTCAGACAGGCTCCAAGAGAGAAATGTGTCAATATTTGGAAGATTGATGCAAACTTTGCCAGCATTGGTGACTTTCAACCGCAGGTACGTCCTCAGATTTAAACTCACAGCAAGAGCCACCTGTCATGGAACAGAAAACACGTTGTGAATTGTATTAAATAAATACATCTCTTCAAGTTGTAGCCCTTTGAGAGCACATTTATATTTGATGTATATTGTTTTTCCTACTTTCAATGTAATTATTGTTCCCATTTCTCAACAGTAAAGTACAAAAATTAACTTTCGGAGGTCGTCTTAAATATTAGGAAAATAGGGACTGTCTCTGCAAGGCAGGAAAGTTGCATTTAGAACTAAATGTATTTGAAAACTGGCTAAGCTGACTGGCTGCTGTCGTTTTGCTCATACAGAAGTACCAGGCTTTACTTTTACAAACATAACGTTTGTATCATGTATGTACTTTTCAGATTACCTTTCCGTGTACAACTGCATGTTCTCCGTGGAAGATCGCCTTCCCGGGAGCAGACACGATTATGTCCCTGACTTGCATTTCAGTAACAATTTCCACATGCAACAGTGTGTCCAGGGCGGGTCAGCTCGATAACATTCAAGTTCAAGTAGTATCTGGCAGAATTATTGTTAGCTAGCTTAGCCACCTTCAGCGTCCTTTAATCCCCTAAAGCTGCCACACACAGTCAACAACTCCAAAGCGCTCCACTTTTCCTGACGACTCGGCGAATATAAACTGTTCTCTAATTTATATTTTGCTCAGAATAAAAGACGTTGCCCTGTGTACAGCCGCTCCTCATCACGTTGTGATAAAACCATGTTAAAAACACAGCTGAACTCATAAGAGGAGGGAAGAAAATAGGTTCGGCTTCCAACATCCAATCAGCACCGGAGCTGGTTGAACATATATTCTTTTGTCCAATCAGCGTCCCGCGCTTTCCCAACTACCCAGTGAGTTGACCAACCGTGCGATTTAAACGAAACGCCCACGAGCTACGGACACCACGGAGGGACAAAAAGATTAGCCGCTTTCGCTAATATCAGCTAGCTGCTAAGTTAGCCTCTTGCTTAAACATGGCATCGTTTATAATCAAACCTGCTCTCCTCCGCTGTGTTGTACGGACAGGCAGGCTGTTAAGCGAGCATCGAACAAGGAAAACATTGTGTTCACACAGAAGGTAGTTTTACTTCCCTGTTTCGTACACTTGCAAAATGTTTAGCACCTCGTCTAGTCATTCATGTACCAGTCCATGTAAACAAATAGCTAGCCAATTACTTAACGTTACTACACAAAGATATTGTAGGCTACCTGACATGCCATGGTTGCACTATTGCGAAATTCTTTATTTGAGCTGCTGTATTGTTTAAAACTGAAACTCTAAATACCCAGTAAACATAAAATACAACACATCATATTGTGTGCATGCTTAAATTATTGTTTGTTGGTATGTAACATTTCCTTGTGTTCACCTTCACAACAGTTATACCACTGAAGGAGACATCAGGATTCCCAAAATATACACCAAAACTGGAGACAAAGGTCGTTTTTTAATTTTTTAACTGGTAAAACCATACATGTTGCAGTACTATTGTCAAAAGTTTCACTAAATAGTTCTTACAAAAGTTGATTCTGTTCTTGCTATACCTGTAAAGGTTTCTCAAGCACATTTACTGGAGAAAGGAGGCCGAAGGAAGACCATATTTTTGAAGCGCTGGGGAATACAGATGAATTGTCATCAGTTATAGGGTAAAGTTTCTATTATTTAAGTGTCACAGTTTATTTTAAAACTTGTTCTATGACCTGCTCCTACTGAAGTAACCATGTTGAACTGTATGTTACAGCTTGGCGAGAGAATTTTGCCTCGACAAGGGACACACATTCACATATCAGCTGGACAAGGTTTGTTTTTCATGTTGCATTTATTTCTCATCTTTATGTGCAGACATTTGACATCAGCCATATGTAAGATTTCTGACATTATTTAGCTTTTTTATTGCAGATACAGTGCATTTTACAAGATGTGGGCTCCAATATTGCCACCCCACGATCATCTGCAAGAGAAAGTCACATAAGTATGCATTTTTTGGCAATTCTAACGCAGTAACATTGTCATTTGTGTACTAAAAGATCTCTTGGATTTATTTGGTACTATTCTATGTGTTCTCAGAGAGAACAAAATTCACTGCTTCATCGATTGCAGACCTGGAAAATTGGATTGATACATTCACATCTGAACTTCCTCCACTGACCAACTTCATTTTACCTGTGAGCCCATTATTGCAGCTGTAAAACACGTTTTATGAATCCATGTTATTCTTGCTGCACTTACACTTGTGTTTTGTGTTTCACAGTCTGGGGGGAAGAGCAGCGCAGCTTTGCACTTAGCTCGGACAGTGTGTCGAAGAGCAGAACGCAGGTCAGTTGCAGCATGTTTCTTGCCTTGAACAGTGAAATTGCGCATAGTTGATTCTGACAGATCTCATTCTCATTATAGTGTTGCTCCAATTGTGCGGTCAGGGGAGGCAGATCCAGATGTTGCCAAGTTTTTAAACAGGTAATCCCAGTCCTTTTGAAATTAACGAGAACATATTTCAGCTCTCACACATCTGTTAATTTTCTCAATATTCTCACTCAGATTGAGCGACTACCTGTTTACTGTGGCCAGATATGCAACCATGAAAGAAGGCAATGAGGAGAAAATCTACAAAAGACCCGAATGACCAACACAAGAGGCCTATTTCATCTTTTTGGTTTTTGTAATGTAATGATGAAGATATTTAAAATTGTAATAATATAAATGAAAAGATCCCAAATTGTTTTACTTTGATGCAGCTTTCCTCTGAGCATAATGTGAGAATATAGGCAGCTGTAAAAATCGAACTGTGTTTAAGAATTCAAACATTCAGCCAACACATGGACCCCCTGGTTATTTAATTTGGCAAAGTTGATGCTTTATCAAACACACACATTTAGCTGAGTTAAAGAGCAATTATGGCACAGCAGCAGAAAAACTTTAACTGTCATTCTTAGTCATAACCCAGAGGTTGAGCAACAGCTATGCATATTGCTATTCTTTTGTTAGCTGTGGCCGAACCCCAGCAGGTTTTGTTCTCATGTATTTTTAATATACCAACAATACACTTGCTTGTCAGGTCTGTTCAGGACTTAGGGGGCACTCAGCTTTCTTCCAACACAGCTCTGTTATCATCCTCCCACGCAGTCACAGAATCTGGCACCAGCCCTGGCTCTTCTGGGACAGGGTGCTGGCCCATGTCATTAGAGACAGATTGCGGTCCTCATAGGGCGGATAACGCAGATAGGTTACACATTCAAACCGCGTGCTTCTTAGCAGGCATGATTTCCTGTGAGAGAAGGTGTCAAAGCTGTGGCGGCCGTGGTGGGAGCCCATTCCACTGGCACCTGTTAAAAAAAAGTATTATATTGTTGGTTTTGTTACTTCACCACTGTGTTTGGTTTTTCTGCACTGTGCTGTCACCAACTTACCTACTCCACCAAAAGGCAGAGCCACCATCAGACTCTGCAAGACGCTGTCATTAGAGCAAAAGCTTCCACTAGAGGTCTCACTCATTAGCCTTGAGATGACCTGCATTGTTAGAAAGGCCAACACATGATCAGAAAACACATCAGCTGCACCAGACATACACAATAATATCATAAGCTTTAATTCCTCATGCACCTTGCTGTTGCTTGAATATGCATACACACAGAGGGGTTTCTCTTGCTTGTTAATGAAGGCAATTGCCTCATCTATATTGTTTACAGTCAGAACAGGAAGAACTGGGCCAAAATAATCCTGTTTCATGATGGGATCCGATTCTGCTACGTCTGTCAAAATCGTTGGGGCTTCAGACAGAAGAAAAACAAGTTTACAACAGTATCAAATACAATGCATATAAATGCATAAACAGTTGCTTTTGTTTGAGAGAATACCGTACAGAGGCTGCTTACCAATATATTTCTCTGCTTCTACCACCTGTCCACCAACAGCCACCTTGCCAGATCTCCACAGCATGTCTCTCGTACGGTTGAAGAGCTCTAGATTGACCATGCGGCCGTAACTGCGGGACTCTCTGGGATCAGGACCATAGAACTGCATCAGGCAGCACTTCAGGGCCTGAACCAGCCGTGCTTTGACATCGGTGTGGCACAGGATGTAGTCAGGAGCGACTAAGCTCTGTCCAGCATTGTGAAAACGTGCCCAGGCGATGCGCTGTACGGTCGTGGCAAGCTCGCAGTGTTGGTCCACATAGCACGGGTTCTTGCCCCCCAAAATCAGGGTGACAGGTGTGAGAGTGAGAGCTGCAACCTGAGCAATTCTGCTTCCCTCCTCCCTGTTCCCTAACGATTGACATGCATTCTTAATAACAATTCAATAATTAATTACGAAATACCTTCATTGATAAGTTTGTTACCTGTGAAGAAGACGTGGTCGAATTTAAGTTCCACAAGTTCAGGCAAATCATTCATGCCTGCAAGAATCACATGGAAGCATTCCTTGAGGAAAACAAGAATATTAGGTCAGATCGTTCCATTTTACTGCAGCATTGCAGGTCCTCACTGTCAGTCAATACACAGAGTACAATTACAAAAATCACAGTTTGAGAGTTGACCTTTGTTTTGGTCTTAGATGGCAAACAAGCCAGAGCAAAAAGCCTCAAAATGTCAGTAATTGTGAGACTTAAGGACAATAAACCCGCTCCACCTACTGTGGGTCATCTACCAATCAGACAGTTGGATGTTCGATCCCTGGCCTGCATGTTGAGGTTTCCTCATGCAAGATATTGAGCCCCAAATTGCTCCCAATGGCTGTTACGTTAATTTGTGAATGTGTGTGTTTGAGTTCCTAATGAGCAGGTTGGCACTTTGTACGGGAAACACCTTGTCGTTAGCATGTGAATGTGTGTGTGAATGGCTGAATAATGACTTGTGTTGTAAATGCACTCTGAGTAGTTGCAAGGCTAGAAAACTGTTTTATAAATACGGCCCATTTACCATTTAAGGTTCTGCTGTTACTTGATAAACAAAAACTATTCAATCCACCCTGTCTGTTACTTACATTGTCCAAGTAAAAGGGGACGAGACGGTGAAGAAGCTCTGCTGTGTGAGTGGTGCACTCAGAGGGACTGATGACTGTACAGTTTCCTACACAAGTAAATATCAGTTATCCTGTGTGAAAAAAAATTAAATTGCAATAAACAGATTAAACATGTCTGGAGTCTCTGCACCTGCTGCTATGGCCCCCACCAGTGGTACCAGGCACATTTGGACGGGGCTACACCAGCTCCCAATGATAAACACGACCCCCAGCGGTTCACTGACCACCAGACACTCGTCCAATGAGGTGGACTACAGAGAAGTTCAAAATAATAAGTAAATTGCTCTCCCGAAGGAATGTGGGCGTCAGTGCACATGCTGACTAACTGCAAGGAAAAGGCATCAGCCCACAACATTCTTACAAAACGTAACACGGCAACTTAAGTTTTAATCTGCTTTGCCGCAACAATACATATCTTTGTAGCAGCACGACGGAATGTTCTCTGCAAAAAGGTTGTGTGATTCATGAATAATCCAAATAATATTATGATGACCTTTAATTAAATAAAGAGGCTTTCCACACACAAAAGTCTCACCAGGTTTCTTTCCACATACTGCGGCTGCATCCACTTCCGAAGGTTGTTGATGGCATGAAGCGCCTCGTTCTTGATAAGAATCAGTTCTGACACAATCGTCTCAAACCGTGACTGGATGAAAAACAAACAATGAGGACAACAAGGCCAAGAAATTACTATTTGGACCATTATGTCAACTCACATACCCCTAGTTTTGTGTTTTTAACAAATAAACATTGCTGGGGACTGCTTCACTCCTCACCTTATGAAGGTCTCTGCCAAGAGCATCCACAAAGTCACACTCATGTTCCTCCAGCATCCTCACCACAGCCTCCAGCTGAGACAGCCTGAAGCCTTCCTTGATGGTGCGTCCAGCTTGAAAGGCAACTCTTGCCCTCTTCAGCAGATCCACACACTCCAGAGGGTACGTCTTCAAACATGGTTCCCCCAGCCGGGTCCTGAAACAGCAGCCATGGCACATGTTTTAATCCCGTGGGACAAGAAAAACATATCCACAATCCATATCTGATCACAATACCTTCTACATGTTAAGCGGCCGTTCCTCTGACAAGCAATGCATGCTCGTGCTTTTACACTCATGTTTATCTGGACAAGAGTCCTTCACTGCGGGCCTCTCTGAATGAAGTCAGTGTGCAGCTGAGCCTTTGCACCAGTTCAGTAAAAAGTCTCACTGGCGGGGAGGATAGTGAAAATCCTTTCAACTCCAGCCAATCAGGTGATGCATGTAAACTAACAATGGAGTCTTATAATGGTGAACCCAGTCTCTGCAAGGCATCATGCAGAGGTGAACCAAGGACAGCAGAGGGGTCTCACTCACTGCCTCCAGTAACACACACAAACACAATTGATCAGTAACCTGACCTTTAATTTAATTGATCTTTTGCAAATTTACTTATTATTATTTATTTAATCAGCCAAAAATATGCAATTTTATATAGTTCAAACTGTTTTTCCCAACTGTGGCAAAAGACTGCAACTTCATTGTGTTTTAAAGTCTATTTATGTCTTCTTCTTTTTTTTTTTTGAACAGTGCAAATTGTTTTTGTCACAGGTTCACCCTCTGTCAAAATGCATTGGGAGGGTAAAAACCTTGAGAATTAAGACTTCAAACTTCCAAGAACACTTGAAGTTCAAAAAACATCTCTGCTGTGAGATTAAAATGTTTCGTCTCTGGCCTAAAAAGTCCGAAACACGTCGTAGATCAAAGGCAGACAAACTGAAACCATCACCATGACAGTTTTGATCACAGGTAAACAAATAATCATTTTGGACCTGACAATTTTTTAAAAATAATGTCAAATAAAAATTTTTTTTTTAGTTTTAGGGGAGAGGCAATAGCCTAATTTTATATCACATCACTCTCTCTAATAATGATGATTCATCCAGGCTACGTATTAAATGA
>JAQLOL010000022.1:5849972-5870979 GCA_029783665.1 Naso thynnoides
GCTACGTATTAAATGACCTAAACGTAGCCAATATGTCCATTCTATAGGCTATGTGCTGTTCTCTATTGCCTACAAAATTATCAGTGGCCACTAACCTCATCTAGGTAAATGTGCACGTGGCTGTAGATTTGATTCACTCACCAACCAAAAAAAACAACAACAAATATAATCAATTGAAAAGCTGGAAAGCTTTACACAGTCGTTGGCCGTGTGGTCAAAAAGGTTTCATTTGCATTTTGACCACAGGTGTTGCAGGCGTTGTGTTATTTACCTTCGCAGCGCTTTGAACCATCGGGATGGAGAAGGACTCGGCGGATTACTCATGTTTATCCTGCAGGTTCAGGTGGCAGCAGGTAAAAAGGTGAGAAACGGCGACTGCTGTGGTGGAAATCCTCTCAACGGCACCGGTGAACTCTCACAAAGAGTCACACGGCACACAGTGGAGCAATGAGTCAGACGTGCGCATTTAACGCATAATCCGCCGTGCTCGTAATTCAGGAAAACAAATGTGGGGTTTTTAGACATTCTCAATCCCACAGACTCCTTTGTGTGTGTGTGTGTGTGTGTGTGTGTGTGTGTGTCAATAAAGCAACTATTCAGTCCCACGCGCAACTCCAATGTGGTGTGGCGGGCGTCTTTCAACATTCAGCAGATGTTTGTAATGAACTCCTTAATTACATGTAGAAAATTTGCGTCATCCGGCGATTTGGCAGAGAAAAAAAACACTCTTTATGATGTAAATGATTTAAAGTAAATGATTTATATAATACTGATGTACATGATTTAACATTACATGGGGGGGGGGGAATAATCTTACACATTAACAAATGTTACACGGGAATGTCCTTTGTACAACACACACGTCCACACTCTGCGTGCAGCTGCAAAGACACTTCAAAGAGACGGAAACTTTCACATGAAGGGTGTGAGCACTTCCTGGATCATTTTTATTACCTTTTGTAGTAAAAGGGAGGATATTCAAAGTCAGCATCAGCAGTCCACTGGTACATTTAAAGCCTGCAGCCTACTCTTGACATCATTTTAAAACAAATAAGGAGCGACCTCATCAGACAACAGAGACAAGCTTGTGAGGTATCTTTCATCCTTCTTACACACGCGCACACACCACACACACAAACACACACCCGAGCAGAGGGGTCACAGAAGTCCATTCATGGTGCTTTCGCTTCTTGCTTGAATAGATTAAAAAGGAGGAGAGCCGAAGCAAGATCCTCCTGACTGATTTGTCAGAAAATAGTTTAATCTCATTAGTAGACTGCAAGTTAACTCACTCAGTGTAACTTCATGTTTTTAGAAACATGGCGATAAACACCACCAGTATGTTCTATAACTTGTGTTGCTTATTAACAAAAGCATTCATAATCATTCATGACAGAAACCTTTTTTTTTGCATAATAAAGAACTAAGTAAAGATTTGAAATTTTCTTTTAAAGTTGCCGTCCTCTGTCTGGTTCATGACTAAAATGTCTCTTTCTTGACGTTATAATGTAAGTGAACCCTGTGTAAAGTAATATTTAGGCTTATTAGGTGACATTCACCCTCATGTCCCTTTTCCCAACAGTCACAAACAGCAGAGAGGGGAACATCGAATCAAGCAGTCACATTTGGTTGACGAACCAGTCCATGACATCATGTTGAGAGGTTTTTAATCCTCAAATTCTTTTCCGCATGGCTTGAAAAGTCCACAGAGACCGGAGGGCATCACAGTAAAAAAAAACCCTCCTCAGATGTTGGTGTAGTAGTGGTAGAATGGTTGGGTTTTCTGCGCTTTTTTGTTAGTCGAGTTGTAGCAAAGAACATGTCCAGGTACACAGCCCCAGTTTCTATGGCTTGTTTCCAATATACGTGGTTATTGGTTACAGTCTGACATGTGAGAGCAAGGAGAGGGGTGGCATTATATGAGGCACTCAGCGTTTTTTAAAAGGTGTAGTGAGAAATCTTTAGTTTTACAAGTATTAAGTTCAACATCCTACATCAGTCAGTACTTTTACTCTTCATTTTTTGTAGTGGAGGACGAGCACAGATGTGTGACAACGAACAGCTGCTTCTGCTTTACCAGCAGAAACAAACAAGTGACAAAACAACAGTTGTTTACTCAAAAGTCAAATGCTACAGCGTGGGCATCTTTTCTAAATCAAACGAGAGCAGGATCAGATTTTTTGACGGGGCCAGAAATCCAGAAATTCTGCCGCTTCACCAGAACTGAGGAAGATGTTGGATTTTCCAAATGCACTGAGAAGGTAAAAATCAAAGGTTCAACATCTCCCTCTGGTAACTACAATGTCTTTTAGTGGGGAGAAACAGAGCAAGATCAAAATGATTTACCTTGAAATGGGATCTACTGTAATGTAATAAACACAGATCACTGTAGTGAGCGACGACTCCTTCATGGAGGCTGAACACAAGACATTGATTTGTCTTCCATTTATAAAAGATGCATTATGTTCAAACAGAACGTGTTAAGACTCATCCAGTATCGGCTAAAAGTTGCTGATAATGGAGCCCTAGCTTGTAAGTATATTAACAATGCATTGCTTGGTTTCACTCGAGCGAGTGGACCACGTGTCTAATGGCTTGCATTGCATTGTATTGCTTTCCAGTTCATTTGAAAAGGGAGTGTTAGATCCGAGAATGATGCTGTTCAGCCTGAGAAACAGAGATCCAGCCACCGTAAAATCTGTATTTCATCAAGTTAAATACACAACATATTGGATTTCAGGACTGGCAAAAGGAGATGCTAAAAATTGGATTGTGCTGCAGAAACAGCATCCTCCTTTGATGCGAGGGAGTGAGCTGAAGCAGAGCAGAGCTCATCCAGTTTTAAAAAGAGACAAAAGGAGAGTTTTTCAGTCCCCTTTAGTTGTAGAAACACCCCTTTGATGTGACAGGCTCCAGTCCAGGTAAGCCGAGCCTCATTCTCCATTCAGGCCGCTGAACACAACTCTCCTGTGACGATTGTCCTGATGCAACTGAGTTAGGAGAGCTCAAAGCCTGTGTTCATACTGATAGCGTAGCGCAGCTTGTCGCGCAAGATGCTCTTCTTGCTGTAGTTGGGCAACTTGAGCAAGTTGAAGCACGTCGATGAAGTAGGAAGTCGACCACCAGGCTCCTTCTTGCGGATGGTGAAAAAGCCCCTAAGAACGCTGCCGAGCGTGTCTCCAGTGTCCTACACACAGGAAATGCTCTGTTAGTAAAAAATATGTACATAAGGAAGCTAGGATACAAACATAGCATGTATGCAGCATCAGTTTCTCCTTCTTTATTCTGACCTGATCATCTGAAACTTCCACACAGCGGATGGAGAAAGGCGGTTTGAGGTAGGCAAAACCTAGAAGGGGCGGCCTTGAGCAGCTGGTAACAAACTGTAAACATATATCAAGGACAATAAGAACGGCAATGATGAGCCAACTCACAAGTGAAACTGTAGACTACGGGTGTGACAGTTACAAATAATAACTTACTTTGAGGAACATGGCCCTCTCTTCGGCATTGAAGTCACTGGACAGGATGTCCCACAGCCAGATGATGACACGGTGGCTGCTGTGAAACCCTCCATAGTAGACGGTGTGTTTCCTAAATAAGAGAGAGGAAGACAAGGATGCTTAGGTGAAAGAGAAAGTCTGTTGCAACTCTGGCCATCCTGCTATATTACGGTCAAATTTCATGAGAAATATCTCACTGTCACTGTGACTGACAGCACAGAAAGTAAAAGAGTTAAAAAACATCTGAAATGTCACATACTTGAGGTCATCCAGATCGATCTCAGCGTTGTCTCCCGAGACGAGACGCTGAACTTCAGGTGTGGAAAACATGTGCAGCCACTCTGGGTTGATGATGCTGCGGAAGCCCCGAATGAAAGCTGCCGTTTGCGCCTTAATCTGTGTGTGCATCCGGAAGTGAGCCATGAGGTGGATGTAGCTGATCCTGCAGGAAAAAGGGGAAAGACATCAGTAAAAGGAAAACATTTAAAACCTAAAATGGATCACTTCTTACATTATCTTTTCAACTGGAATTGAGTTTACATACTTGTTTTCATTGGTGACTGGCATAGTTTTACCCCCAGGTATCAACTCATGACAGACAAGCTGTAGGAAAACACAAAGTAGCTGTAACCTGATGAATTTTAACGTTTTTAAACTAAAATCTATAATATCTTCAGCATCTCTATCTTTACCTGCCCCATAACATCCTCATCATAGGATAGCGTCAGTCCCAGATCTCCTACATCTCCATCATAGCGCTGCAAAATAAAATGAAATGAATGATGTGTGGTAGAGACAAAAATGTGACACATCACTAGAAAAAAAAAAGTAGTCTGTAATTGTAGCTAACCTTGATGGAAGTGAGGTTCTTGTAAAACTCGGAGTCGAGCGATGGCAGCTCGTCGATGGAGCTGTAGAAAGTGCTGTGGTGGTGACCCAAGACTTGACTGAGGAAGAACGAGGCGAAAGGGACATCCACGACAATGCCCTGAGTGTGCGGAAGTTACAGTTACACATTCACTGATAGATTATCTAAAACACCAGTGTTCAGCTTAAAGAGCAACAAATGAGGTCATGTAGTCAGAAAGCACAAACATACCTCATACACGGCTTTCCCGAGCATCTTCCCCACAAACTCAAACAGCTGCAAATGGTTCTCATGGATGTACGATGTCGGAGAAGGATACAGCCTTTCATTTCCACTTGTAGTCTAGTTAAAAAATATATATCAAACTTAACAGTCAGGTCAATAGCAGCGGCAGTGGTAAACGGCTTCCATTTGCCTGGCTTACCTTGAACAGGTTGAGAGCAGGATTGAACACTTTCTTAATGATTTCCTCTAGAAACTCTTTGAACACACCGTCCTGATCAATACCCGCCTCATCCACTCCCAGATCATTGACAAACTTCACACGAATAACACCTTTTATAGAATTTGCTGGTAATCGACGGAGCTGGTCATATCCATCCTAAAGTGCAAGAAAAACAGATGTTATTGTGGAACATATGACAAAAAGTAGCATCACACTAAATCGGTCCTATCAACTGACTCCATACCTCTAACATCCGCGACCGACGGATGGTAATATGTGTGACATGTGGTGAAGCAGAGCTGGTCTCTATCAATCCTAAATTTTCTTTTTCCTTTGTGACGATGTTCCTGAACAGCAGCACCCTCTGGAGAGAGAGAAGAATGATTGTGCAACTGAAAATGAAAAACACACCCTGCATTTACGGATCATGTTCACTCACGTTTTTATGTGGAATGACATGCGGTATGTACTGCAGTAACAGCTGGGCTCTCTTCTTGCCTTTCTCCAGTTCTTGAAACAACAGACTGGGCTTCAGGTCCCTGAATGCAACACAAACATGTTACAGTTTATTGTGAAACAGAAGGCCATTGTGTGAAGGGCACCAGCAGCTAATCAGTGTTTGTATTTACTTGCGCAGCCAGTGGTCATCGGGGGAGAATCGCCGCCTGCAGTCTCGCTCATAAAGCACCATCAACCAGCCGTGAACACTGTGGAATAGCTCCAGTTTCTCCCCCTTAGCATTCTCTGTTAAACACAAAACATATTTTTTAGTACAAATATACTTTAAATTAGGCACGGTCATCACAACAGAAGATTCAGTGAAGCCGCACACTCACCTAAGATGCCGTCCCATATCATCTTGTATACAAATGTGTTCAGAAATGAGGAGATAGTGATGAGTTCCTCTATCTTAAAAGATGTTTGTTCTTCATACACTTCAATGTCATCCAGAATTCTGTAAGACATTAGCAGTGAGTCAGAAAATGTTGCTGCTACATTAGGGTTCTTACGCACAATACAGTAAAAAAAAAAATCAGTGAAGTTACGTGATGAGGTGGCGTGAACAGTCACAAAAGAGCATGAGCATCGCCAGGAGCTGCTTGGACTCCTCAGTGTCGTTGTTAAGACACTCCATGAAGAGTTTGAGGCCTCCCTGAGGACCGAGCTCACAGATGAAGGCCCAAAGTTTGGGCAAAAGGTCATCGAGATGTGTCAGACCTGCAGAAACACAGAAAATGTACAGTGACAACCATACAGGGTGTTCTCAAAAACACTGTATGTTCATTTAATATAAAAAAATTAAAATTCTAGCACTGACCAGTGAGTATCTGGAGTCGTATTTGCGTTAGTGTAGACAGAGCCGTCTGGTAGAGCACACAGATGCTGCAAACCTTCTGAACTTCGGCGGAGTCGACTCGCTTCCCTCCGACCGGTTTCAGGATGTTTCGCACAGAAGCCGACTTCTGAAATGCTCGCTTGAAGAGGTCTGTCAAACACAACCACGTCAGCGATGCAGAGAACCGTCAAGAACCCTTCACACCTTGTTTTTTAAACTCAGCGAATTGTGCGCATTTTTAAAACACCACAACAGGTTCAGGTTTTATGACTCACTTTTAACGGGTAGATTGTTTTGTGATGTGCTGGGCTGCGGGGGCGGTGGAGTGGGCTCCTGGCTCTCAAGCTTTTTGGAGAGGACATCGCTGAAGAGCGTTCGAATGACAGAAACGCCCCACAAGTACTGAAGCTGTTTAGTGACCAGCGGCATCGACTCATTCAGACTGCAGGGAAAGGGACAAAAAAGTCAAGTACATGCAACTGTCATTAAGTACACAAATAATTAGGCTTTAAAGGCGTGCAACATTTGACAACTCAACATTGTGTCTACATAGGCAACAAATTTCAAGTTATAGTTTTTCCTCAGGAGGGATCTAGAAATTTTTTTGTATTTTAAGCACAAGTGATTTCTGTGCTATTTTTGTGCATGCAAAGAGATCAACACTTTTTGCCTGTTTATATAACTTAAGTCCTCAGAAGAAGAACTCTTTTCTATGAGGTTTTCGGGTGAATATTAACTTGTTGAATTCATTTAGGAAACATTTAAGTACTTCACTGACCCGTAGTCTACAGTTTGGGAGAACCAGCCCAGGACAGGGTGCCAGTGGGTAAGGTTGGACTTCTTTTGGGAAACATATCTCTGACAGTAGGACAGCATGTCAGTCAGGTCCTTCACAAAGTGGTTGGCCTCCTCCTCAAGGACTTTCTCATTAAGGTAACCCAAGTGAATGAGGTTTCCTATCAAACATGAGGATGGCCAAATTAGCAGTTGACAACACAGGGATTCTCTCATCCCAACACAAACAAGATCATATTACTAAATGTTCGAGCTCATATTTATCCAAACTACTTTACCAAGCAGGCAGAGTGTGTGGCTCCCTTCGAGGCACACACAGATGTCTAAACACTGCTCTTCCCGGCTGAGAAACAGAATAAACTTCCGCAGCAGATCATGTGTCTGGATGGATGCCATACACTGTCGACAGAGAGCTGACATTAAAATCTATTCTCTGATAGTTTATGTTAACAGATACGGCTCAGCTAAGCAACAACAGCATGTGATATATAAGGGGGATTTTACCTCCGGAGTGAGGACATTGAGGTGGGATACAACAGCTGGAACTGACATGATGTGAATGAGGAAGGATCTTAGCAGGTTATCAGAGAAATGAGCGGCAATGACGGGCCTGAAAAATATTAGATTAAGATTAAGTTAAAAGGACAGCCTGCAAAAAAACAACAACAACAACAAAAAAACATCTACAACACAAAGAGAACTGAGTATATCATACTTGAATATAACTTGTCTTCACCACTACATGTATTATAACTGGAGTATTATTGTTTTAGCATCTACAACCATGTAAATTCCCTCTCCAAGCTCACCTTAATGACAAAGTGAAGATAGCAGTCAGAGTGCCTTTGGAGAGAGACGGTTTAGAGCGAGCCAAGCCATTGGTCAGCAAGATCTAAACAAGAAAAGTTCACGACATGAAATGTGCATTTTTATTAAAATGACAGCTGATGCTAAGAAAAAATGTGTCACACAACTTTGTTGAATCTCTTGACAAAACTGAAAAAGCACTGGCTGTAATGTTGCACCTGCAGCATTGAATAAAATCCCTTTTGATTGAGATGGCCCATGATGTTTTCACAAATCCTCGTCAAAGCAGGTCTCAGAGCTTCCCCTAAAATAAAGAGAGGGAAAATATTGTGCTTTATCTTGCAGAGAGCATGTCATGCAATAACAAAAGATGTGTTTGTGATAACAACCTCAGCTAGAATGGAGACTCACCCTTCCCTCTGACTATCCGCCAGGTTGAAGTGTCTGTGAAGGTCACCAGCATGGTCAGGTACAGTGTTACCAGTTTATTGTCCTGAAGTATGTCAGGCTGCAAAGCACAAAACAGACAGTGATGTATGAATCATAAATAAAGTCACAAACTGAAAAAATCTTTTCCAGCTGTAAAACAGGACTTACCTTTAAATTTTTCAGTCGCTGACAGCAGGTCCACAGCACATCTTTTATCTGCTTAAGCCAGGGAATGGTGAGGTCTTTGGAGAGAGCCAAGGAAACATACCAGACCTAAGGACCAAACACAAGAACAGTCACTGAGACAACCATAACTTTAATAATGTTCAATACATGACAGTTATATGCACACACACACTCACTTTGGATTCATTTTCAACCTCCATGCTGGCAAGAATAGCACGACAGAGCTTCTCGAATCTCTGTGTGAAGAACAAAATTACAGTCATTTGATTCATCCAACCCTAGACTAGTGTATAAACTATTGCTATGTTTACAACAGTCTCCACAAAGGTAATGATTAACAAGTATCAAAACAACAGTATAATTAAAGTGAACTGGCTTGTACTATTGATGCACCCACCACTTTATCCTCTTGCTGATATATGAATAGTAATTTACGAGCAATCCTGAAAATTGACAGTGCATTTCTTTTTGATGTCCCAGTTTCACAAGCTTGAAAATAGTCATCAACCTCTTTCCTGGTGAGACACAGAATTAACATACAGAGAACATGTTTTCATGAAAATTAAAGTAATAGCAGTTTTATTTCAACCAGATGTTTTTACTCATAAAATTCATGCAAAATATACTGAACTCCATGGTAACACACAAGTAACAAGTAAATAAGCAGGTAATAAAACTGGAGACTACCTTATTTGCCTCTGAAGTCTGCAGCGACAGAGAAACCTCCTGACCAGGGCTTGGATGTGGGTTGCTGCTTTCTCCTTGTCCTTCTGTCCTCTCCTTTCCTCCCTCGCCTGCCTGGCTTTGTCCAGGAAGTCGGACTTGGACGTCTGAGGTGCACTAAACATTGTGCGCCCTGGCAAAGACGAATTTGACCCGCCGTGTATCACAAAACTATACAGCGACCACTCCCATGCTTGTATTAAAGGAAATGTCAACACTATCTGTGCTTTGTCATACTACATCACTCGTACACCTGCACACAATCACACTGATTTAATCGAGCGTAATAGCATAACGTTACTGACCTGCGATGATCTTCAGATGAAGGTTTTGTCTGGCTTTGACGCCAACCTCACGCTATACCCCCTCAGTCATTTGGCTGTCACTGTTATTCAAGCAGGAGAAAAGCCAAACGAAAGATGAAGACTAACTTGCCATCTCTGCAGCAGCGGGCAACACTGAAGATGGAGCTGGGGTAGTTAGCACACAGGGCTAGTCGCCGCTTGTCGGCTTGATACTGTCCGAGGAACAATCTTTTCACCTTAATTTGGCGATATTTAGCATCTTAGTGGAGTTAGGTTTGATTTTGTATCCATGACAGCCTCAAAAACACAGGAAACATACCGTTTCGAAATGTAAACAATGAGTGGAGATCCGTATATTGACTGCAGCCATTAATCCCCCTGTGTCGCATTAAATAATTCCGGGTAGTGTTAGTCTATATTTATAAATCGTTAAATACGAGTATTAATTAAAGAAATGTCTTAATTACGCCAAATTACATTTGTTTATGTTGTTACAAAAACAACTGTATTTCTGGTGATGGACCGATTTCTTTTTTGGTGTGCTGGGTGGGTAACCTGGGGACTGTTATCACTGTTACACCGTGAACAGCGGAAATGTGCAGGCTACTTAAGCTATTTTCTTCAGTGTTTAAACAAAAAATATTAAAGCACGAGTAGAGTAAAATGAGGTGCTACATTTTTTACTGCTTGTAATGGTTCATTTGACCACATCTTAAACATTCTGTAACATTTAAAAATAATGTTAGCTGTCCCTTTAAAAAGATTAGCGAGACGTTGACGTCACTTTTAAAACTGCGCAGTGTTGGACCGGAAGGAAGTGGGTGTTAGCTGACTGACGTTAGCAAGCTACAATTAATAAGTCCGCTGCGGGTTCTATGGTAAATCTTCTTATATTTTATCAAAAACTATTACGAACACGGTAATAACTTGGTGTAGAGAGTTTTGTTTAATAGTTGGTGTCAAAATATGAGTATAATATGCTAAATTTTTAATGACATAGGCAACTTAAAGTAATGCTAAGTACGTTAGCGTTAGCTAGCTAGCCCATTGGCCGACCTGAATTAATAGAATTACGCTTTAGGTGGAAATACTGAAGGATGCTGCTCAGCGTTCCATTTGACGAAGCGACAAATTGCCTTGGACAGGCGTACAAACGTAATAACGTATTAGTAACGACGTAACGTATTATTAGTGCTTCGGAAACTGATTGTAGCGGAATCAGAAAAGTCTATATTACTGTACTTGGGTGTCTGCTCTGTTCCAGCTTTCTCATAGTTTTATCATGGAAATCTGAAGTTGAGACATTTCTCTTCAGGTTTACTAATAGAATAAAAGACTTAATGACATTGACAGCTATTAAGTTGCCTTTTTTTAAATTATACGAATACAAGTCTGTGATTTCATGACGTTCTACCTAACGATACGTTATGTTATAGTTTCGTTGTGTACATGTAATCGAATAAGCATCATTTAGAATGCATGCAAGCGTACATTTAGAATGTTTGCTCAGCTTTTATGATGGATTTAGAATCTCAAGAGTCTTTTTTAAATGTCCAGTGCTAGAAAAAAAGCGCATGAGTTACTCAGTGGAGTAAAAGGGAGTAAAATAGCGATATTCTGTGTACTTTCAATATTGTTCCTAAGTTAAAATAAAACAATGACTTGATTTCACTAACTGTGAGTAAAATCCTGCTATAAGTGTCCACTGTTGTCCAAGAAAAATAGAAAACTTATAAAGGCGGCACACCTTTAACTGAGTAACATGTTCCTTTCCTCCATCACAATCAGCGTGGACAGTCTATTTCGTTCTGATTTAACCTCACATTCACTGTCCTGCCTCCATAAATATTCTTGTCATTTAAAAAATCAAAATCTATATTTGTAGCCTTTTTTAAGCGTTGTATTAAATTCCATGGGGCTGATTACTACAGATTACTTATCTGTAAACAATGGAGGCAGGCTACATTAACATCTAGAAAGACAGCAACCTTTGTGTTAATAACCTGACTTTTTCCACTCACGCCCTAACCAAGTTAAAGTAGTGACATACCAGCCCTGATTGAGATTTCACTTTATGCTTATCTTCTTCGAACAGGAAGAGATGTCAGGAGAGAGCGTGGTGAGCTCGGCAGTGCCGGCAGCTACAACCCGGACTACATCCTTCAAGGGCTCCAGCCCCAGCTCAAAATATGTGAAGTTAAATGTGGGTGGAGCGCTGTACTACACTACAATGCAGACACTAACCAAACAAGACACAATGCTTAAAGCCATGTTCAGTGGCAGGATGGAGGTCCTTACTGACAGTGAAGGTGAGCTGTAGTGGAAAATATTTCAGTTGCATGCAGGGTGTATGTCAACCCTGTGTTGGCTGTGATCTTATTACTAACTGATGATGAACATTTCATATTCATAGGTTGGATCCTGATTGATCGCTGTGGGAAACACTTCGGAACAATCCTTAACTACCTTAGGGATGGGGCAGTGCCGCTTCCAGACAGCCGACGGGAAACTGAGGAACTGCTCGCTGAGGCCAAGTATTACCTTGTCCAAGGTCTAGCTGATGAATGCACAGCTGCCTTGCAGGTACTATTACCATAGAGGGCTCTATCTTAGGCATGACAACATAATAATACTTAATAAAACTTATCAGTTTTTCTGTTCAGTTAACTCCACAGAAGTGACTTAAGGTCATTTTTCTTGGATATAGTTAGTTAGATTTCCATTGAAACTAAAACAGTGAGCCTTAGTTATTGTTGGGGTGGGGTCACATATCCTTCATCATATTTGCTACTCTGTTCCACCAGGTGGCATCCTCCCTCCTTCATGTTGCAGTTTAAAGGGTAAACAATATTTCCTTTTTTTCCCCGTAGAACAAAGAAACATATGAACCTCTTTGTAAAGTGCCTCTGATGACATCATCTAAGGAAGAGCAAAGGCTTATTGCAACCTCAAATAAGGTAGGCTATGTTTTTTTTGTTTTTTTTTTTGTCTAATGAATGAATTTGTACTGTTTGATAACAATTAAAATTGTTCTCTAAAAATATGCTCTTTGTCTTCACAGCCTACAGTCAAACTGCTGTATAACAGAAGCAACAACAAATATTCATATACCAGGTGAGTCCCACTTAACTTAAATCATGAGTTAGCTTGCGTAATAAAGAAGAAAAGAACAAGCTGGTTTAATAAATAATTGTCTTGTAACTTTTTATCCCCCCAGCAATTCTGATGACAACATGCTGAAAAATATTGAGCTGTTTGACAAGTTGTCATTGCGGTTCAATGGTCGTGTACTCTTCATCAAAGATGTGATTGGGGATGAGATCTGTTGTTGGTCATTTTATGGTCAGGGGCGTAAGATTGCTGAAGTGTGCTGCACCTCCATTGTTTATGCAACAGAAAAGAAGCAGACAAAGGTAAATGTGTGTTTATAATATTCCCAATCCAAAGAAATATTTGCTTCTTTGTGAGTATTTAGGTACAGTGTGTTGTTTAAGTATCTAAATAATGTAACACTGCATCTCTCCTAGGTGGAGTTCCCAGAGGCACGAATCTATGAGGAGACCCTCAACATCCTCCTCTATGAGTCCCATGACGGGAGAGGTCCAGATAATGCCCTGCTGGAGGCCACAGGGGGCGCCGCAGGGCGATCTCATCATCTGGATGAGGATGAGGAGCGAGAACGAATCGAGCGAGTTCGTAGGATTCATGTCAAGAGACCCGATGATCGCACGCACCACCACCAGTGACCTTTCTCCCTCAACCCGTTGGCCTGTGTCTCTGTCCCTGGACAGTCTTTGCACCACGCTTGTGCCTTACATCACCCAGCGCCTCTCTGTCTCACTTTTACTCTTATTTACCAGCTTTCTTTTTCCAGGAATCTACTACAAGATGAGTGTCATACAACAGTGTGTAGTGGTGAAGTGAATTTGTGAGTGTTCGTGTGTTTACTTGTCGTCTTTGTTGTGTGGTTTGACAGGCTGTAGTGTTACGTTCTGTGTTTGTTCGTCCTGATAACTTCTATCACTGTATCCTGCTAGATGCAGAGGCCCAGAGACATGGGTGTTTGCAATCAGCACTGTAGGTGACCAGTTTTACCTGAGTGTTTTGGAAAAAAGATGAATATAGTGTTGGTGGTATAAAGCTTGTTATTGGAAGTTCAAACTACATTACATTCAGGAGAACAAGAATCGTATCATGTAAGCAGCTAAAAATCAATGCACAGAATTTTTGTTTCTCCTCATGATGGTTCTGACGGGTCCACTGTAAGCTCACCAGTGGAATAACTAGGTATTGTACATGGTAAGGCCACATGGTGGCACTGTTTTACTCTTAGAGGATGCTGCCTAGGCTGTTTTGTAGCCTGCAGACAATAGCAACTAAACCTTTTTAAAATTTAGTTGTTTTTGATACACTTATGATATCACAGGTGGATGCAACATTTCACTATAGTGCTTCTGCCGTATTTAGTTTTAACATTTATGCATTTTTCCCTTCACTCCACTGAATGACCATCGTTTTCAGTGGAGGGAACTTGAGCTGTGACCTGAGGTGTTACACGTTCTGGGGTGATTGAATGATGGATGCTGAGGTTGAAGTGAATGGCTGTAACCAGAGATCTCCCTGGCAGGAAGGGAATCCTGTCTACAAGCTTTTAACAGCAAGAGAAATTAGACCTGTCTTTCATTGCCACATTCATCAGAGAATGTCCTGATTGCACACAGAAGGTTTAAGTTGAAATATGTCTAACAATCACAGTACTTGTAGATCTGTTGTACAGAAGTGAACATATATGTATGTTTTATATTTATACATACTTTATCACAAATAAATTTCTACAAACATTCTTTTGTCTTGTTCTTAATTCTCTGCCAAAATACAAAATTATGACACATATGGCTTCTAATTCAGAAATAAGAATTACACATTCAGAAGTTTATGATTAAAGTAACTGTACTTTACACTTTAAAATAATTGCGTAGATTTAAATTTTTTGACTTATAATTTAGTATGATGACATTAAAGCTGAAAATTTTTGGTGGAAAAATAAAAATCACTGCTGAGTAATGTGTATGGATGATGTGTAAAACAAATCAAGCTCATGCAGAGGTTGTTAAGCGCCTCTTTTTTCTGGTCAGGTCTGTTTCCTGTAGACATGTTGATCTCCCCTTAGGGGTCTCCTGATGAAATATGCAGGGGCTCCTTTTGTGTCCTCTCAACCCCACACATGTTATCGCGCCCTGGCTCGAGTGGCAACCTGCAACAGCAAACCACTTGTTTCATGTTGTGTCCGTTTGTGCGCAGATTCAATTCAGAGCAAAGCAGCAAACACAGTCTTCGTCATGACACTCATCTCACCACCATGAGGTGTCCGTTCTTGGCCTTGTACGCCATTGGTTCCTGTCCAGTGCTGAAGTCCACTGCACTCTCTTTACCTGCCTGGATTTCAATCTTGATGCTGGGAATCAATACAAGCTTGTTAGATTGGAGCACGTAAGACATCCAAGCGGGTTAATTCTCTCTGAAACACGCTCACCTGCCCTGAACCACTTTGACTGCATGCTGTTTGTTAGCAATGGTACAGAGTTTGGTCAAAAACTCAAACAGGTGGTCACACTGCATTACAAGGTCCCCCTGAAACAATCACAAAATACCAATATCACACAAAATGGCACTAAAATACAGACTGTAATTTTGTGTGTAGCTTTTAAAAAACAACATTAAAATCTGCATGGTTCAAATATTTAACATTTCCTCATGTAAGATATACTTTCTTTCGATAATATTCAGTCAGGTAAAGCTGCTGTAACAATGAATAAAGAGCTGCTTTATCTTTGTTATTTTTCAAAAAAAAAACACAATTTTTTCCACCATGTCTGATCATGAACATTTACACAATAATTAGCCTACATTTACTTATACTCAAGTGAAAAAGAGGCACCTCTGAAGCACCCAAATATCTGCTGCATATAATACATCCACGTACCTTCTGTTTAGGGTCCTCGCATGTTATATGGAAAACAATGATGCCATCAGTCAGGCTACTGACTGAAATGCCTGCAATGAATAGATCAGACAGTTTTAGCTCAATATCAGCACATCTCTGCATGCGGGGGAGTACATTATGATGCTGTGCTGACCTTTGAGGGATGTGTACAGCACTCTCTGTTTGATCTTTGCTTCCTCGATCACGTAGGCAGCTGTCTGGGTGAGGATGAGCTGACGGGGCCTCGGTTTGAAGCCATTCCTGTCATATTTAATTACCGGGACGCTGTACTACAGAAACACAAAGTACAACACAGTAAGCTGTGTTTAATGTGATGTTCTACTCTCTCTGGGTGCATAACCACATAATATTACCTTAATGTGCTCATTGCGAATCATCTGGAGAACCCTCACGTTTATGTCTTGGTCACCTAAAGATTTTAAATAATGTCAAACATGACTGTTTTAAAGAAAACAGGATTATGTGAAGCATCTGATTCTTACTGATTCTGGTGTCCAGAAAAGGTTGAGCGACACTCTTTGGATAACTCTCCTTTTTACCCTTAAAGATGGAGCTGGTGACAATCTTCAGTTGAAACTAAAAGAAAGAGTTGATCACTATAAAAAGAGCTGAGATGATTTGGTTTAATCTAATTTATTTTTGTGTGTTTCACCTGTGCTTTTTTCTGGGGTGTGATTCCTCTGACATACTTCCGCACCAAGAGACGGTAATGAAGCTTACGCAGCAGCTCAGACGTCTAGCAAGAACAAAAGCAGTGAGTCCAAATTAAGTGTCAGCTTGTACTTAAATTGTTTTACAGTGAAGCTGAGTAATTGTGGTACCTCTGTGAGCACAGTAGGTGGAGTTTCCCAGGTTGTTTTGTCCAAAACGGTCTTTGGCAGATTTCCTTTGAGCCTGTTCAAGTAGTTTTGTCTCACAAAGGCCAGGTACTCTGAGTTATCGGTGCACTTTGCTTGCCCTCTGTTCATGTAACCTTTGATAAATCTGAAATTAAGGGTAATTTATGGCATTGCTGAAGATGTCACCTTGAAAGGAGCTTTGTAATCGTTTCTGACTCATCTTTTTTCTTACTTCTTAATGACTTTTACAGCCCAGGCTCTTTTGTCTTTCTCCCTCCTTGCCTGCACTCCTCTCCAACAAGTTTCAATCTTAGTGGCTGAGGATGTGAAAATATAACAAATGGGTGTAATTGTCCTTTAATCACATGTCAGCAGCAAAGTACATCCTGTTTGGATAGCGTGTTGTGACATTTACCAGCTTCTTTCTGTTTCTTGAATTCACCCTTTGCTCTATATCCTTTGTATTTGGCCTGGAGCCTCGTTGCTGCAAAGTCAAATCATAATTTCAAATCATTTTGCAACTCATAATGACTGAAAATAAAAATAAAATGTTGATTTAACACTCACCTAGCTCGTGTTTGCATTTCTCAAAAGCATCCTCTGTGGCGTAAAGTGTCCTCGGATGACGGATGAATATTTTGGTGCTGTAACATAAGACAAAATAAAATATTTTGGTTGCTTCTGGCTTAAAGTGCATTTGCTGTGTTGTATTCAGGAAGCACATCCTCACCGTCCCATTTTGTACTCATATGGCAAGTAGCCCAGATGCTGAACCAGCACTTCCACTCCATCAGCAGGCACTCCTCTCCAGTGAGGCCATGTGGCCGGGCACAGCGGTTTATATCTGAGATGCAGAAAACAACCCACTCATCATGTTTCAAATGCACTTTAGAGGAGCTACTTAAACCGAGGCTTTTAATTTGAAAATCAAGCATGAGGTGAGAGTTCTGAGGTCCTTCATACCTCTTCAAGAAGACGTCATACTTGCGTCTGTATGCAAACCCAGCTCGTCTGACTCTCAGGTGCTCCATCAGGCCCAAATACTTCACCTGGTGCCTGATCAGCGCTTCATCAAACTGGCCTGTGTTTGTGCGAGAGAGGATCCAACTCAAACATCTCTGTCCGGTTATTAAAACAGCTACATGTGACTTAATCAGTACCTGGCTGCTTGGACTCATTGGATTTTAAACAGCGTATGTACCAGGCCTCCTTGGCCATGAGGATCTCTGTCAGCTTCAGCAGGCTGCTCTTAAACT
Source organism: Naso thynnoides (assembly GCA_029783665.1). Lineage (NCBI taxonomy): Eukaryota > Metazoa > Chordata > Actinopteri > Acanthuriformes > Acanthuridae > Naso > Naso thynnoides. The sequence goes on from JAQLOL010000022.1 coordinate 5,867,469, forward strand.
GGGTCGCCACCTACAGACACAACATGAGGGTCATAATCCCCGACAGTTCATCTGTCAGATACACACGGCTTAATGATGACACGGTCAGACTGGCACTGACGGAGAAAATGACTTATCTTTGTCTTAGTGGTCACTCTGTCTATAGACAACTTACTGATTTGTTCTCCTCATTCACAAACTCTTCATTGTACAGATTTTTTTTTTTAACATTGTAAAGGTGCTATATGTAACACCACTTACAGTAGAATTACTCACTTAAACTGATTTTGAATGTAGTTAAAAATATGGTTAAATCTGCTTCACATCATTTGACCCATTCATAATTGATGGGTCACAATAGAAATTGCAGTGTTTTTAATCTTAATGTCCCATATGGTCAAGCTGTTAGCGTTCCTAGTTTAAGGCAAGGCTGCCTGAGTTCAGCTCATAGTACAGGGACAGTTTAATGTCTTTCAGCTAACTTTCATTACACTGCCATTACACCCTTTTACTTGCATTGCACAGTTCAAACTAGAGCCTGTCAAACCCGTACATAAAGTATGCAAAACTAATTTGGCCTTTATACATAACATGCACAGGAAATTACGCTAAAATGTTGCATATAGTACCTTTAAAATAATGCATTGCAGTAGTCGTTGTAGTAATAGAACTTCATTTGTCCCCAGCAGGGCAATTAATTGTGCAGCAATAAAAGGAAAACTATTAAGAATAAGAGCAACATATGGCAAAATCAAGAACAACATAAAAATATAAAGGGCATTTTTAATAACGGGTAAAAACATAAGTGCATACATGAAGACTGATTAAAATTAAGTTTACCACAATATTCTCCTTTTACTGGAGTTTAGCAGCGCAGTGGCTGTGAGTATAACAGAGTGTATGTATCTTGGTTTTGGCAATTTGGCAATTAAAGTGGGTGCCCATATGGTCTGTATGAGCAACAGACATATCGTGGTTATTATGTGTACAGCTAATTATTTGGGGTTAATGGGTACTAGTTTGTCTTGTGTGATCTCCTAAATGTAGCTCAGCTGCCATTTTTGTGTGTATACAGCCATTAAAAAAAAAATATATATATATATATATAATGTGATGCATCTGTATGGCCTGTCAGGTGAGCACTCACCGATTCTGGTCTCCGTCTGCTGTCTGGGTCGGTTGTGGAGAAGCACTCTCTGACTATGGCATTTTTAGACTGACAAATGAGCTACGAGAAAGTAGGATAATACATAGATCATCCACAGGTGTAACTAATAACATTGTTGATTACTGCAATTCAGTAACTGATACACAGAGGAATCATTAATGTGCTTTTTCTGCAGTCAAGTCAAAATATCTGCTATGTTAAAAATTCTATGAATATAATAGAACTCAATCTAGGACAAAAAAAAGTGAAATCAATCCTTGCCTCACTTAATTGAAAATCTTAATTTGCAGACTTACATCTTTTATGTTTCTATATAATAGATCATTGTTTTTGTCCAGAAAACCTTGAATGTCACAAAAAAAAGAGGCCGTTAGTCAGTTGAATTTTTTTTTTTTTAAAAAAGCTTCAGATGTTTGACTAACAGGGCTTGACATTGTGGTTTCTTTTACCCACAACACAGTAGGTGACCTCGCCGGCATAATGCAGGAGACGGAAATCTCCCCTCTCCAGAGTCTTACGTGTCATTTTGTCAGCCAGTTTGTGCCTGCAGTCAAAGAGGCGGAGAGAGACAGAGGGATGAAGAGTGAGAGGCTTTACAGAGCAATCCTAATCCTCCATCTCTATCGGCTCACTGACACTAGCCAGCAGAGCGTTGGTGAATGGAGTTTAGTGTTGAGGAGAAGCTTTCAGTTACATAATATCGTTTGAATGGAGTTTGTTTTTAATTAAAACAAATGGTTAATTACCAGATATGCAGATCAAAATGATAAAAGAAAGGAAATGTGATTAGTGTCCAACTGCCAAATTGTATCTTAAAGGTAGAGTCAGTAGCATTTTCTTAAATGAAATATACAAAACAAAATATATAGATTTATACAAAATGAATCCTGCTCAGTCATCACTTATGGGCCCCTGGAAATGCGTGGTGTCAACTGTGTCTGCAGAGCCCTGCGCTCTGCCTCTATTTCGATGTTTTGGTATAGTCGGGACATTTCAGGGCGATTTGTGGGTGCGTTTCAGCTCACGGGTGAGGTTGAGAGTGGATAAAACATGGCGACTGGAAGCCATTCGGACAGGAGAAAACGTTGAATGCGGGCAGACATGGGGGCGCAGCAGTGAAGAAAAAGGTAATATAGCCCTAGTGAGGCGAAATGGCAAGCTGATAAATCTCGTTCCTGAACGAGAGTGAATCTCAGTTTGGCTTTAATACGCTTTCAAGCACTGAAGGAGAGGCTGGGGATGAGGGGCAACACAGAGTTGGTCTGCTTTCAGTTGGACAGGTGGGTGCCAAACATCAGCAGTTAGCTTGTGCTAGCTTGCTAAATTAGCAATTTTTCCATTAAAACAAATGTAAAATTCCTGCATGCTTTGCTGTGTAGGCACAAGCAGCATACATTAACACTACCACACTTCTAGTTGCATTCAGTCAGAGGAGGAGAGGCCCAATTTGAATGTTGTGTACATGGTGCAATGAACAATGATTGAATTTATTTTAAATTAACTTTAAACTTTTTAAAATTATTCTGTAGATGTTTTTCAAGTTAAGTTTTGGACTCACGTGACAAAGTGAGGATGATTTCCCATTTTTTCTTCCAGTCTCTCCAGGAAGGTGAGATCTGTAGCATCTCCTGGCCTCAGACACTCCTCATCCTGAAGGAATATCATTTACACACAGTTACACCTCAGCTTCAGTGTATTACATTACAGTATAGTTTTATTTCAGAAAAAAAACACACCAGTATTGAAATGATTCCTCTGTGTTTCTCCTCAATCAGGTCACAGATTATCTTGTTGTTGAAGAACTGAACTGGCTCCCACTGAGAAAAAATGATACACAGATTATAAATTAATTCTATTCAATACTAGTGAGTGTAAACATGTTCTGTCTATTCACTGAACTTTTCTTTTTTGTTTTTAAGATTACCTCAATATCCTCTGCCTCATATTCCTCCTGCTCAGCCTTCAGAGTCAGCTGGATGAACAGCTGCTGCAGCTTCTCGTTGCAGTAGTTTATACAGAACTGCTCAAAACTGAAGAAATGTGTCATGACTAACAGGTTAAAAGGAGAAGTCCAATATTTTCACACCTGGGCACTGATTTTTCTTTCCTTTTTTTGTCTTTCTTTCTTTCTTTTTTTTTTTTGGTGTGCAAATGATTGGAATTTGCCAAAAGTTTTGTAATTGTTCCAGTAGGTTCCTGTGAGGAGATGCTCACAGTATAGCTGCAATGACTGCAGTGAAATCTTTCAAGGAAACAACAAGTGTCTTTACTATGTCCACTGAAACTGCTTTAGCAACCCACTGGCTGCAGTTGTCTGAAAATATTTACAGACTTAGACCTTTTAGTTAAAATTGCAGTAGGTAG
>JAQLOL010000022.1:5871079-5885184 GCA_029783665.1 Naso thynnoides
TTAGTTAAAATTGCAGTAGGTAGAATATCTTTGGTGTCATTGCACTAAAATTCCATAACAACTTTTCAGCTTATTGTAATTCAGGTAGTCTGATGGAACACTAGACTTCTGCAGCTCTCCTTGGCTCTGTATTCAGCCTGTCGCAGGGTATTTTTGGCCAATCACGGTAACTTTAGAGAGCATGTTGCTACTGGCTGCTCTATGCTGCAGTTCTTAGTGACAGGTGTTGTCAGTGCAAGCTGACCGGCTCTGAAACAAGTGACATGCCTTCAAACTTGCCTCTGGCAACAGTACTGACTGCCGGCTTGTGTTGAGCTGAAATGGATCATTTTTCTCCACTGCAAATTTGCCTGCATAAAACACAAGCCAAAGCAAAAACAAGGAGGGGAGGGTCGCACTCAAGACAGAGTCTTGCTTTTTAATCCTGCGGCCAGTTAAACAAAAGGGATTGACCTTTTTAAAAACATGGTCTGTCTCAGTAGAGATTTGCTTAATAATGTTGTAAGACACGTGGAGTAACAACTGCAACCTGTGAGAGGCAAAAAAGCAGCTTTAGTAGATGTAGTGAAGATGGCCGTAGTTGCCCCAAAGGATCATATTGCAGCCTTCCTCTTAGGTGATTCATCAACAAGTACAAAAGTTCTGGTAAGCAGCAATCTTTTGCACCCTCAACACCTAGCAACTCATAAATTTGCAGTTTTCCTAATGTATCTTGTGAAGTTCTGCAAAAGAAACTTGCAGATTTAAATAGTCTATCACAGCCTTCATCAGCAGTATTAAAATATAATCAAAGCCCTGCTGCAGTTTAAGAACAATGAATATTTCTGCCTACCTGTTCACATAGAAAACTTCAAATCCATATATGTCCAGAAGCCCGATTACAGTCTTCCTTGAAGGGCCCTGGTGAGAGTTTTGAAGTCAGTAAAGTCGTCCTCACTGCCAGGGATATGTTCCCTGTCTCACCTGTCTCTTCTCCTCACCTTGTTCTCCATGGACTCGTTGATCCTGTTGACCAGCCAAGTGAACGTCTGCCCATAGATGGCTTTGGCCAGGGCGTCTCTGGCATAGATGGCATGATCGATGGTGAATGGGCTGAGGACCTTTTCAGAGAGACAAAATTGAAGTTAAATTTCAGCACTGTAAGGACAGTTTTACTGAAAACACAAGCTAATGATCAATAAACCAAAGGACATTTTAACTCATGTGCACCTGATCTTTTCTGGCTTCAATCTTCCTGAAGGTCAGTCCCTCTTGGAGGCTGCGAGTATCAATTCCAAGCAGCTGCATGGAAAATAACATTCAGGAAGTTTCTCTTTGAGTTTTTCTAATAATCCTGAATATCTGTAAGCTTTCTTATTTTTATCTTCTTACATTTGAGATCCAGCGCAGCTCTGTGTTGTTGTTCAGGAGGGCATGACCTTTACTGTCAGACTCAAACTGAACATTCCCCAAGTGGAGAACGCTGGCAACAACCCCAAACAAGTGCTGCACAGAATGAAACTTTGTCAAGATTGCAACACTCGGAAAAAAGAGTCTGTGAGTTTAAACTATAGCAACAGCATTGGACTTACATGAGTGTCGATCTCATCAATGTTGATGATTTGTAGAGCATTTTTGACTGTTTTCCAGTCATTTCTGTCATTAATTGAAGACACGATAGCACACTCTCCCTGCCGGAAACCACAAACATAGCAACAGGTTGCCAAAGATCATTTTTGCCTGTTAAATATTAATGAAACATAAATATTGTATAAAAGCAGAGTCACAGAGTTCTACACACTTGGGTTAGGTAGTTGTAATGCTGGGAGTCTCTCTCCAGGCCCAGCTGCTGCAGTAGGTCCTCCTCTCCTCCCTCCACCAGCTGGTAGAAGATGTGAAAGTTTCTCTCCCCGTGATTCTGATGCACGACTCTCGACTTCTCCAGCAGGTAGTTGAGGATGTGGCCTCCGACAGCGTCCCCCTGTGGACATACTGATTCTTAAGACAGCAGCTATCCAACTTGCAGGATAAACACAGCTGATCCAGTGGAAGGATACAGATAATCTTCTTTAGATCTAAAATCCTCTCCTTGAAAGCAATATTTTTTAGTCTTATAAACAGACTGTTAAAATTAATAACTTTGCTGGAATTTCCTCTTTTGTTTTTATATCTTCAGATAAATAAATTTATCATTTAGCAAAGTTCTAAAATTTCAACTCAGCCCTTCTACAGCTGAGCATTGTAACTGATTATTTTGTTTTTAAAATTTGCGTGTAATTATTGTCATATATTTAAAAAGCCTGCAAATATATTCACGGGAAAGCACACAAAAAGTGGACACAAGAGCTCATGGGGAGAAATATGATTGTTTTTTCAGTAGCAGCACATTTTAATGACTACATGACATCTCATCATTCAGGTTAGGGCAATGAAAAGGTGAATCAGACATGTGTTAACACTGATGACCAGAAGAAAAATAAACAGGCTATTAACTTTGCAAACTTTATTGGCAAAGGACTGAACAATAAGATTCCATGACATAACATGGATTTTCAGGAATTTTTCAGGATTTTCTGGACCTTTCAACATTGTACTCAAGATACAAGTATTTATGCGACAGTACAATTTGGATTCATTTATGAAAACCGCAAGGCCGATGATTCTGTCCCTTTCTCTTACCTGACTGTCAAACTGAATGTCCATATACTTCCCGAACCGACTTGAGTTGTCATTTTTCAGTGTTTTGGCATTGCCAAAGGCCTGCAGGAAAACACCATGTTATGCAGAATAACCAATGTTGTCATGATCTTGCTTTTGGCATGTTATTACAATGATATAACAACAGTAACTTTCAGACCTCGAGGACAGGGTTGGACACGAGCATTTTGTCCCTGACAGTGTTCAGTAGAGTCGTGCTCGGACAGCTGACAGCATAGTACTGCAGGATCTTCTTGGAGGCCTCTGTCTTCCCGGCTCCACTCTCACCAGAGATAAGGATGAAGTGATTGCTGAACTCTGTCAGCATGGTTTGGTAGGCATTGTCTGCCAAGGCATAGCTGACAGGGAGGCAGAGCAATCAAAATATTTCAGACAAGAAATGCCCACACACATATATGATAGTTCTCACACAGGTTACACACTCACATATGTGGTGGAAGCTCAAAAAAGTTGACACCCATGTAGAGCTCCATCTGTTTCTTGGTGTAAATGTCCAGTTCTTTGTAAGGATTGACAGACACCAGCAATGTGCCAATGTAGGTCTAGAAGAATGAGTCAGAAAGGTCAGATTAATAGTTGAGATGCAGTTGCTTACAGCAGCATTTACAAAGTCCTTAACCAGACCCACATAAATGAGATCTTTGCTGAAGCGTTTCTTGAGGTTGCTGAGGAAGGCTGCATCTGTGGTTTCATCCAGAAGGACAAAATCCTGGATTCCAACCCGATCTCTGGCGGTCAGGGCGCCCTCCATGTCCAGCTGACCCTGTGCAACAACATGCATTAACCATAAGGTGCAAAGAGAAATGCACGAGTTCAAAATCCATTTGGCAACTTAACCTGAGGGTTTCTTTACGGTAGGCCATAAGTTTGAATTTTTATGTAAACAATTTTATAAATGCGGTCTTTATTGGTGAGATTAGCTCCAAACTTAAGAGGAAGCAAATTGCCAAAGTAACAATAACATGTGTAACACATTTGCATGCATAACAATGATATTCAAAATTCTCAGCCATGTATTTTGACAAATGCAGCTGGATGAATGAATGTTTGGATAAATGGCTCCACGGGGGAGCACAGAGCTGCAAAAAGCACCAGAAAAAGCACAAACATGGTCCCTGTTAGTTCTATTGAAATAAGAGGTCTGGAGGTCTTATGTGTCTTTGAAGCGAAGCTCTGTGATTGTGCAGACGAGCAGACAGAAGCTAATGATCGCTACACAGCTCACAGAGACTTTGGCTGGCAGCCCGTAGTTCACCAGAGCTGACGCACCAACCAAACACAACACACTGTGCAAATGGACTCAGGGAGCCCAAAACAGCGGCACATTTAAGAGGCATAGTGGGAAAAATTCCACCAATCTGTTTTGCATTCGCAGCACCAACACTTAGACCAAAGGTTTTCACAGCTTTTGTTGGTTTTGTATTTTTTTCTCTCCCTCACCCTCCTTTGGAATCAGAAATCCTTTGATTCTCAACTCTCTCTGTAAAAACATTAAAAAAGATAATCCATTGGATCTAATTGACACAAAGCCCTCCGTCCCCCCTCCTCCCCTGCCTCCATCCTCCGCCTATGGCCCTCATTTCTTCTGAGAAAGGCCAAGTGTTTTTGTCCTGTAAATACCACGGAGCAGAGACAAAAAAGACGTCTTTAAAATGCAGTCTACAATCCATTACACAAATTCCCCCTGCATATCCATTCAGTAATTATTCATTAGAAAACATTTAACGTCACAGTGAATTTCACACTAGGCAGTCGAAACACAATGGAGGAGATTTGGCCTATTTTGGGGTGAGGAGTTGGGGAGGGGTTGGCTGTACAGAGGAAGGGTGAAGGCGAAGGAGGTGGAGGAGGAGGGGAGCAGTATTTGTCTGATCTGAGAACCTCTGAAACGGGGCCGTCTTGAGACAACGGGACAGACTAAATAGTGCAGTAACGGTCTGTGCCCCGCTGCTTGCTGTGACACTCATTTAGTGCGCCCTGAGGGTGAACAATAGAGGCTTGTTCTTAGCAATCCTGTGCTGTAATTTGGACTTCATTACTTTGCTCACACGGGGCCCCTTGGAAGGATGGAGGAGGCTAGTCAGATGAGAGTGTTTTTTTCCACCTGTCAGCCCCGCACCCCAAATGCTCTCACCCCTCTCCTCAACAATACCCCTCAGCCTGTGTCCCCACCAATAACCCTCACCCGACCCCCTCACCATGGCCGCCTCCCCTGCCCTCCCTCCCAGCCACCCACTTTAAGCCAATGAGACAGGTGAACAATATCATTGAAGGAGCCCTTTTTGGGACGTCAGAATCAATCTGGCGATGTGATGGTGGTGCTGCTGCTGTGGGGTATCTGTGACACCCCCTTTCTTCATGGGAACAAACTTCTCTCAGGGCAGCACAGGCAGACAATATGGTGGGACAGCGTGACTTAGGGATCTGCCATACAGTATTACAAGTAATAACATGAACAGATAAGCTCCTGTCAAGAGGAGGATTAATGAATTCGGGGCTGATGATAATGCTAATGTCTTAGGCTTTCATTCAGAGCGCTGACAACATCTAAAGGTTTGTTGTTTCCATTCAGGTTCCCTTTGGTGTCCTGCAGGTATTTCTTTTTAAGAAAGCTGTCTGCAGCATGCACGAGTGTTTCTCTAGACACTGAGCGAAAAAGGCCAAACACTGAATGGGCGTTCTCAGTCCTGCAGGACAAGAATGTCCCAGTTGAAGCAAGCACCTGACTACACAAACAAAGTTCTCCTCATGCATGTGTTATTTGCAGCTCTATATAATGCAAAGCAAGTGGACTGGATTGTAATTCTAGTTATAATTAAGCAGCCCAATCTGATGCACAGCGGAAGGAATGATTATATTGTCCACTAAGCTATTGTCAGATCAGGTGAATTGCCTTGCAACCTCAGAGCTCAAGCAATTGTGTTTTAATTAAGAGATGGTCCCTCATGTTGGTTTAGAGTGTCAGTGTTGCCTGAGACAGAGTGACCTCATCTGTGTGAGAAGTAGAAGAAGCTTTAAAGAGGGAAGGGGGAGGCTGCTGCTGCTGAGACACAGCAATTTACCAAGTAATGAAAGTTTATTTCTCTCTTTAATTAAAGAGCATTTTGTCTCATAATCTCATGTAATATCTCCTCTTTACCTGAAAGGTCTCATGAGTAGCTTCAAATCTGTCTTAAGTTTTAAATCAGCTCAGGTTGTTCTGACCAGAGACCTGTTTCACAAAGTGTCTAAAGCTATTTAACACTTTGGGAAATAGATATTTTCATTTTCTGGAGGAAAGTTAGATAAAAAGATGAATAGCACTGTCATCTTTCTTATGCATCTGTTATAACAATGTACAATCAGCAGCAGCTGGCTAGCTTAGCTTAGCACAAAGACTGGACAAGCAAAATGTTGTTTTTTTTGTTTCACTTTTTTTTTAAATTAAAACAAATGAGATCAAGATGTTGGAACAAATGGGAGTTTAAGGGGCTGGTATGCTGATTCTATTACCTATTAATTAGGTTAGGGTTTGTGCTGAGCTAAACTTACCAGCTGCTGGCTGTGGCTTCATATTCAACTATGTATGATTGTGCAATTTGTTTTCGCTTTTGACTCTACACTAGAGAGCCTCTTTTCCAAAATGTTAAATAATTTTTTTGAGATGACAATGAGTCTTCTCACCCCTTAGACTTAACAATGTCTCAGCCTATAGATGTCTTTCGAAAAACACCTCTTACAGAGCACACATTCACGCTATAAAGACCGTACTTTCTGGAGGCACTCACAGTATTGTGTACAGCATATAGTATATATGTAGAGGAAAAAGGTTGAAAATAATAAGAATAATAATATTTTTTTTACATCACACAAAAGAAAACCCAAACCTGCATTTCTGAAGTTGTGTTACTCTGCTGTCAGATGCAGAATCTCAATAAGGATCCAAACTGGGAGGAAAATCTTCTCTCGTGAGAAGTCAGACAGGAAGAGCGTGTCCTCCTGTGTCTGCTTGCATGGAGACAATCAATGAACCTGTAAGTACTGGAGTTTTGATAGTTGATAGGCAAACATCCAGCTTCTCATATGCTGATAAAAACCACATTTATTGTCCTCTCCTCTGGTTTGTCCAGTGGCTCAAGCATCCATTATGCTGTAGTAGTGGTGCAGCAGTGGTGACGCTGCATGGAGGCCTGTGCGCACATGTATGTTCCTCATCATCATCCTGACCCAGTCTCAGGGCACTGTGGTGCTTAATCATTCATGCCATAGGAGGTGGAGGGACAGAGAGATCTTATTCAGAGCTTACCTGGGTATCTACTGCTCTACTGAGTGTAACATAACAACACAGAAACAAGATCCAAACCACACCAATCCAAACAACCTCCTTTACCTGTCTCCTTCTTCTCTCTCCTCCCTCTCTCTCCTTCTCAAGCTCCATGACATCACTATCAACAGCAAAATGCCTCCAAACTCTGCACAGTCCAGGTCTGGTAACTGATCTTTGATTAGATGGATACATTACATGTTAATCACCAACTGCTTTATTTATCAGTGTTACAAGGCTGGTCAGGGGAGCATTATTGTTTGGAGCAGCCAGTCCAAGCTGCCAGTGTTCAGTGTTTGAGTGAAATGTTACTGGGTCCATGCCCAAATGCAATTAACTAATTTTTTGCTTGGCTGAAAACAATTACCAAAAAGCCTTGGTTTGATAGAATTTAGGTGTCACAGTGTACAGAGCTCCTGAGGTGTCAGTTGAGAAAAAATAAAAGGGACATGTTTAAATCTGAACTATCACTTTACAAATTTGTGCGCATATTTTAGAAACCATGCTTTCAAATTCATAATCTCTGCCTGCAGTTTAACAATTTGTTCCCAAAGATTCAAAATTCATGTCCACAATATAGCCAATTGGAATCTGTCACATCTGTCTAGCACAGATTGCTAAACATTGCGGGTTTACGCACGGCTCTTTTTTGCTCAGCTGGCTCCAAGGAGGATCTGTAAAAGTGTGATTATTTTTGGGCCAATTTACGTGCTTGTATTACAGAGTTGACACTGAAGAGATCAAGGAAAACAGGGCGAAGAAAAAAGGGAAATCACAGAAGCAAAAATGGTCACTGGATGAATGTAAATATAAAGGCAAACAGGGTGTGCCTTAGTTTTGGTAACTGACCTCCTACGTGTATCCAAAAGAAAATCTGCCCTGCAGCCAGGTCAAAAACACAAACCCCAACATGTATTATAAAATACATAAAATACATGATGAGTGAATAAAACAGCAGAATCTTTGGCTTTATTGGTCAAGTATGTAAACAAATACAAGTAATTTGAGGCAGTTTTTTTTTTTAAATGCTCTCAATGTACTTGCTCAGGGAAACAAATAACAGCCAACAACTAAAAAACAAACAAAGTTAAACAATAGAACAGATGTAGTCCTATATGTATGTATACAGTACAGGTCAAGTGATCAACTATGTTAAAATCCTCCAAACAAGTTCACGAAATACTGTACGCTAAAGGAAAAGTCTTCAGGATGTATTCCATGTGAACCTTTAAATAACAAACCATCTTGTTCATTTTAAGATATTTTCACTGGATAAGAAATCTTTGACTTGCTCATGGCGTTAGTGACAAAGTCTGGGAATCACCAAAGTCATTAATTTACCCTGTGGGGAACATGAATGTGTGTGGTTGTGTAGATATTTTACTTTTGATTTAAATAAATGTCATCCCTTAAGCTGCAATGGTATCTCAGCAAAATTTAAGACTGTAAAATTGTACAAAAGAAACAAAATTGCAGGACTCTTAGTGCTGCTTTAACATATTGAGTTTTACTTTTAAGTAAATGTTCATTCACCTGCTGATTACCAACCAGCTGTTGAGATGGACTGAAAGCTGTTCCTATTTAATAACACACATATATCGATATACCACCCCTAAAACGAAGGATTTAGTACGGGAATTCTAACTGTGGTAACACTTTACTTAAAGAATCCATCTATAATGCAATATGACCATACCTATAATGCATTATGATAAGCCTACAGTGCTGTATGATAATAGTTATTAGCAAAGTTAGGGCTAACCCTAACCCTAACATGACCGTAATTACATATAATGCATTGTAAGAGTGCTCATAATGCATTATAAGGTGACATATATGTTCATAATGTGTTATAATGCATAATAGAGACAGGTTATCCTAACCTTTTATGAATATTGTCTGAAAAACTAATACTCTGCTTTCTTTTGTGTAAAATATTGACGTCCCCTTAAAGGGATAATTCACCCAAAAATGAAAATTTAGTCATGATCTACTTACCCTCATGCTGACTGAAGGTAGGGTGAATTTTTTTTAGTCCACAAAACGCTGCTGGAGTGTAACAGGAGAAAGGGGTTGCAGTAATCTCCCAAATAGTTGAAGTGAATGGTGACCAGGTTTCAAACATTAAAAAAAAACAGTAAAATGTCTTCAAACTGCTTGTCTGAGGTAATCCAGGGCCTCAACATGCTATGTGGTTTTGAAAAACACCACTGACGCCATATTTTTAGCCTCTCTGTAGCCTGTAGTTCCTAAGAAGGAAGTCACATATGTTTGCTCGTTCAAACATACGTGAACACCACACAACATCTGTGATGTTTTTTGAAACAGCTTGGCATGTTAGGGCTTCAAGACACTTAGATCACTTGGAGGCATTTTATGGTTTTATTATGTATTTTTTTGTTTTTGTTTTTATGTTTGAAACTTGGTCATCATTTGTTTCAATTGTTTGGGAGATTACTGTGACGATTCCTGTGAAAAGACTTCACCTGCCTTTCAGTCAGTATGAGGGTGACTAGATGATGGCTGAATTTTCATTTTTGGGTGAACTATCCCTTTAAAGAAGCTGCACCTTGTGTTTAAAGACTGGGTCGGAGTAAATATGTGTTTACTTCTGTAACCTGGAAACCACCACTAGAAAACACACACCCTCAACGGCACACACACAGGTGTCCATTTTCTCTGCTCTGGTAAGCTAATTGCGAGAAAAGATCAGGTTTCACCTAATTGATGGAGTGATCAGTGATTGGAAAGCCCTCAGTCAGTTTCATATAATGGGTGAGCACTTGAGTGTCGAACATATTTGAACTATTCACTCTCCGCTCTAGAAAAGTTGTCAAGGTTACCTCCGCCGTCGCCCCACCTCTCCCCTGGCCCAGCGGCCCAGCAATGCTTGTCCAATCTTAACAAGCTTTGTGCTACCCACTGGGCTCTGATTCAGCACGAGACCCGGCAAATCCAATTACACAGGAGTCAGAGAGGTTGATTTTCCCATTATAGATTCCATGCTGAGAATGAGAGCTGATGATAACACTCACATCACACCACCACTGCCCCCGCTTTCTTCTCTCCTTCTTATTTTGTCTCCATTTCACTGTTTCCCTCCCTTTATGTCTCCCTCTCTTCCTATCTTATTCCTCTTTTTCCCAAAGGCCGTCTTTCTTCCCCTGTCCCTTTCTTTGGATCTCTCCCTCTTTTATAGTCCATTATTCTAATTTTTCAGAACAGCGTAACGAAGCCCGGGCCCCGTCATCATTTCAGTAGCAAAATGCTGGGTCAGTGAGGTTACTTCATATCCAACACTGGACATTTTTTTACTTACATATTATTTCTATCTTGCTTAAGACTCTAAGAAATCTAACATTATTACATCCATCTTGTGAGCCAGACTTCTCATTCTGTCCAATCTTTATGAGCTTAACTGTACCTTTATATATTTAAATATTTCATTGCATTATACTCAGTTTTCTTAACACAATACCTTCTTACACACCAGGAATAAGATATTTGTCAGGTTGGGTAACCTCAGAAAGGTCACTGCAAAAACTAAATGCACAGGAATTCAGACAACTTGACTTGAAGATGTCGGAGTGCCAGCTTTCAGGGACACCATGTGCCTGCTGTGACACATAAAAAAAGTTACTGAGAGCTCTTTTGGAAATGAGGCTCCTTTACACTCAATCAGCTGTGAAAAAGAAGAGGACTTTTGCTCCATCTTTACCCTTTAGGGCGTTTAAAAGGACTGACCCCGTCTCAGACCAGAGGCTTTGGTGTTGACGCAGTTCACTCAAAGGTCAACACCACTGACCTCTCTAAACCTTCACAGGGGTTTTCTCTGATCCTGCAGGACAATAGACTGCGAAGTCCAGCGGTCAGTCCAGAGAAGTCGTCTGCTATGCTGCAGAGACAATGGTGTGAGGGGACCTCCAGGGGCAACACTGACCAGCACTCCTCTCAGTGCATAACATCAGCAACTGAGCTTAATGCAAACTGATGGCTGATGGCGAAAACTTGAGATATTTTTAAGTCTATTAGTAGAGAAAGAAATATTCAGATCCTTTATATCAGTAAAAGTAGCAACACTGTGAAAATACTTCATGACAAGGAAAATTCTGCATTGAAAATATCACTTGAGTGACATTTTTATTAGCAAAAAATACTTAAAGTATCAGAAGTAAATGGACCATGTGGCTGTTATACTATTATTATATTTATATAAATATCAAACCTATATATTATAAATTATTACATAATAACAATGCATTATATTCTATAAACTAATCACAAGGTAAAAAAACTATCTGTCCATTAACTTCTAACAACTGTTATTTAAATGTAATATAAATAAAAAGGACATTTCCCTTTGTAATGTTTTAAGCAACATTAAAACAATACTGAGGTGAAGTACAAGTATCAAACCTGTACTTAAGTGCAGTACTTGAGTAAATGGAAATTGTAGGAGGGCTGAAGATACAATAATAAGAGAGCATTCTGTTTAAAGGGTGAATTAAACAAAACACAGAAACATATTTTTACACTGATCTCCTGTGTTTGTAGCCATACAGATCTTTTTTTGAAATTTTATTTGCTGACTTGGAGTTTTAGGTTTTTGATTTGGACTTTTTTTTGGACTATCGAGACTTCATAAAACCTTTGTAAGAACAACAGATAGGCTTTTTTGCTTTTGCCACAGTAAAACAAGCACAAGGGTAAATAATAAAACTAATGATGTCACTTTCAGGGTCCCGGTATTGTGCATGATTGCTCGTTGTCATTGTTAATGTTATCAGTAACTCTTGTGTTTTCACTGCCATGACGAGTCAGAAATGTGTGCTGTGAAGATTTTGTTTTTAAATGCTGCCGCTGATTTTGTCAAACATAATTTTGTAACGTGTTAAGTCTCACATGCTCACTTTGCAATGTGATTGCATGTGCAAACTGCATTGCATTTGGAGGTAAAAATCTCCCTAAATTAAACGATCTACACAACTAAACACTGCGAGAGATCATATGTGAGATGCCTTTTTTAGGGTTTAGAGTTTAGAGTTTAATGTGGGTTTGTGTTATTTTGGTGGGCAGGAGTTTTAATACACCTGCCTGGAATTCATAAGCATGTATGATAACACTGCATTGAAAGTTTCTGTTCCTTTTTCAATGACTGTTACACTTAAATGAGTAAATGATGTAAAATTAAACATCTCACTGCTGCTGTTGTGAAATCAATCAGATCCATTTGTTACATTTTTTTTACCATATTTTTCTGCAAGGCATAATAAAAAACTGATTCTTGAATCGAGTGCAAGTGATATCAATGAAATTAAAAACAGACATTTTCGTCATTATTTTGTCACGTCTTCCCTCTGTGAAGGTGCAACTACACTGAAACCTGTTGTCGTCTTGGACTGACTTGACCTTCGACAGGGCAACCTGAGGCCTGACTGTCTGGAAATTGTGCTCTGTCCACGAAGCCTCAATTAGAAGAAAAAGTCTTTGGCAGGACACCGATGCTGCACCTTGGCTAAGCATGGCTGACAGCAGCTTCCTCCGTGTGTCCAGAGGGTCACTCTGGGTGACGTGCTGTTCTGGGGGACACTGTGTCTCTGCCTGCAGAGGAGATTAGAGGGGTGAGCTGACCTCATTCTCAGAGGGGCTGATGTGTTTTGAGTAAACACTTGGTGCAAGACAAAAACAGGGGCTGCAAACACAGGCCAACCCTCAGGCGGTGATCCCATTGTTTCCCCATTACTCCTGAACAGGCATGAGAAAGGAGAGCTGTCGCTCTGTGTTCCTGAACAGCAGGGAGTCTCCTGAATGCATCGAAAACGGCCAGGTCAAGCTCTCAGAGCTGCCCACAGGTCATTGCCATTAACTTGATACCAAACATGTCACTACCTGCCCATCTTATTTCACCACAGAGGACTGCTATGGAGCAGGTTGTCCTCTAATCACAGGGTTGGTGGTCTGATCCACAACTCCACCTTAACAAATGTCGAAATGTCCCTGGGCAAGACACCAAGCCCCAAATTGCTCCTGATGGTCAGGCCATCAGTGTGTGAGTGTGTGAATGGGTGAGACCACTGAAAAGACCTTTGGACAAAAGCACCACTTAACTGCAGCCTTTCACCCTTTAATTTCACAATCATGCTTATACATACTGAAAAGCTGCACAGCTGCACAAGGATGGGACAATATGGACCTTATCACAATTAAACTATTAGGATAGAAAACAATTTCCAGAACCTTATAATGTGCATTTTTCATTGTGTAACAATTTATGTAACGTAGAAAGAGGAAAACACCAGAAAATGTCTCCATCATTTTAACTGTAAGTGGTGTGCTGTCCTGGCCCAGTCTCCTTTGGAAAAGAAATTTTGATCTCAAAGGACTTCCTGCATAAATTTAAAAATAAAAAATAAAAATAAAAGACATCGCCAGTGGATCCTCATCAACTTTTACTGCAAGACACTTAGCTCAATATATGCTTTGCAATAAGGTGAAAGTGCAGTCTAAATGATAACTGGCCAGAGATAATACCTCTGATCTTTCTCATAGGGTTAGAATTAAAGACAACACATTTCTGCAAACTTTTAATCTGTCCCATTTTTCTATTGTGAGATGTGTCTGTCATTGTGTCCAGTTAGTTGCGAATGCTTGCAATAAATGCCAGCTTGCTGGTAAAATCTTAGGACTTCTGTTTGGTGAGGCTGCACTTTGTTATGTTGGAGAGATATCCAGTTAAAGGTCTTGCAAACAGTAATAATCAGGATCCGTTTGTGACCACTTTTCTTTTTTGCCAGTGTTCTCTATACCATCGAGAAAAAATGCTTCATGCAAGCAAAACTCCTGAATCCAAAATTTTACCTGGACAAAGTTTAGTTTTAGTTTTGATTTTAGTTTTAACAAGTTAAAATAACTCTAAAGTAGGCCTACGTAAAAGTACAGGGTATTCTTTAGCATGTGGCTGGTCAAGGTGAAGCTATCTCTCTCTGAAATATGGAGGGGTAGAAGTATAAAGTATCTGAAAATGGCAATACTTGAGTAAATTAGCCTATTGGAACTACTGGGAATATTTTTTGCCTAAATAGATCTTCTTTTTTTAATTGTTTAT
>JAQLOL010000022.1:5885755-5937178 GCA_029783665.1 Naso thynnoides
ATAGATCTTCTTTTTTTAATTGTTTATCAGAACAATTACAGATTATTATTATTTTTCTCCATGATGACAGTTGAAAGATGTTTTGGTTTTAAGAAACCTGTGGCTGCAGAGGACAACCTGCTACTCAGGTTATGCCACCAGCACCACCACCACCACCATCATCATCATCATCTCATGACCTACAATACTCCACCATAAGCCCCCACAGTGTGTCCTCTGCCTCAGGATGGGAACCCCACGGGCTTTAGGACCTTCAGGATGCGCTCTGTGAGGATGCTCTTGTTTTTGTCCGTTACGTTCATGCATGTAATCATTGATTGTGCCTATTGTGACAGGCCGATTTACCATCTGTAGGGTCCCAGGGGGCTGACAGTGCTGTTACTGCAGTCTTCCTACATGACTTCAAGGAATTCCCCTTTAATTTCCTGACTCACATTTTAATATGGAGCAAAGTCTAAAGAGCTCATCTGCGGGTTTTCTCATTCAGCTCAGACGTTTCCACTCATGCCATCGACTCCAGGAAGATTTTTTTTGACTTTGTTGATTTCAAACTGAAATACAGAACAGCTGAAAGTGAGATAGATTTAAATAATCTGGAAAATCAGTCACAATTGCTCTTTAATTAAATAATATGCTGTGAAATTTATGATTTATGCCAGTGATACAACTAAAATTGATCTTTTTCACAGAAACTGAGAATACATTTATAAAAGTTTTACACCATTTAAGCAGGCATGATTCATCCTCTTTGACCTTAAGATATAAGAAAAACAAGTCAGTAAATCTCTTCTTAAAAATCACATAAACTGTCACCTCCTAAAGGCAAAGAGATGTGCTGCTGGTTATTTTTATTCAGGCTATCTGCTTATTCGTCCTAATATTTTCCATTATGCACAGCTCAGAAAAAAGCATAGCCTATTTTTTCATGAAAATTGGAAGCTGCGAATTTCTTTTTTCCTCACAATTCAGATTGAGTAGATGGTAGTGACACAGCAAGTCCTGAGTTTTGAGTGAGTGTTCTGTAATGCGTAACTAACTACAGATTTCGGTATTTATCTGAAGTGAACCTGCTGCAGATGAGTGTGAGCCTTTGCCGCCTCCCGCTGCAGCCCACCCGGCCCCCTGCCCTCCCTACGCGCCTCCCCGGCTCTTTTTCCCACTGCTGAGAGGAGCAGGACGCGGCCACAGCGGCGGGAAGCAAATTATCCACAAGCACTTCCTTTAAAAAAAAAAAAAAAAAAAGTTCACACTCACATACACAGATGCCACCACAAGTAGCGACTCACACCGTCTCAGACCTGAGCGAGGAAGCTCACTGGGAATAACCTGACAGGAGGAGAGAGGGGAGCAAAATGGATATTTGATGTTCATTCTTGTTTTTTTTTTCTGATTTTCTCTGGTGTTTTTCCCCCCTGTTGCTTTTATTTTGCTTAGCGTAGATCAGCTTTTAGATCATACAGTTTTTTCGCCATATCATTCCAAATAGCTTTTAAAGGATTTAGGCCCGAACTTCTTGTGTTTTATTAAGACGCACAGGGCGCACCTGCTGGAGGAACAGGCGCACGGGACGGTGCAAAACACATAGCAAAACTTTTTAAATAGGTCTATACATTAAGACATCTCCTTCCTAATAATCAAATAACAGGACTACTGTGTCTGTGTGGAGTATGGCATGACTTTTAGTGCAACAAACTTGTGTTTGGCTGCTGCTGGATGCGTTGGAGGAGCGCAACACGACCGCGCCGTGACGCAAAGTCTCAAAAGTGAGAGAAATAAATAAAATCTCAACATCGCTGCTTTTGAACTCGCTGTGGGAAGTGTGGATGTTGTCAGGACTGTGAACAGACACTGCATCAGCAGCAGCTGTCAAACCCATGGGATCCTCCTGCCTCCCGGGCGACGGGGAGCTGTGCTGAAGTCTCCACTGCGCATGTCAGAGCGCTGGACAGCTCCAGAGAGGGAAATTTAAAAACGGTTTTTGGAGAATCAAGTGCAACACAGTGAAATACAGTACAGGGGCTCGCGAGCGGCTCACACTTTCTTCAAATCATCCAAAACAAGTGAGTTTCTTTTACTACGTCTCTTTTTCGGAATCAGGGTTTGCCGGATTTTTGTTTTTCATGAGAATGTTGACATTTAGCAAATGATTTTAAGACTTTTACTAGAATTTCATGCTCTGTATGCCTGATAAATGATAAGTCATTTAAACTTTGACTACGTAAAACATAAACATTCAAACTGAATTATCATTAATACAAATTATTCTATTTATAGGCGACTTTATATTTTTATTATGCCAAATTGACTTTGTGAGAGTTAAGAGGAACAAAACACATTTGACCAGTAGAACTGGCAACAACAAAGGCACACTGAAGCAAAACAGACATTTTATTTACTGTATGTTTTAAAATTTGTTTATTCTTGTTTAGTTATTAGCACTTCATTTTTGATTTACAATGTTTGCTTTTAAAGGAGTAGTGACATTTTCAGAAAGTACAAGCTGTTCTATTATTAACTGTTGTAGGACAGTGTCTCCCATTCTAGAGACACTAATTAGAGTAATATTATAAATACTGTAGTATTTGTTGCACATGGACTGTTTATTCCAATTTGAAGACCCACTGGGCTCAGAAACTGTGTTAATTTGATTCATTTTATTGCAGAGGTACCACACATCCCAGGAAATGATAGAAGGTGGAATTACATCCAGGATGTCAGGAATAATTGAGAATGCCGGACATCATCCGTCTCCACAGGACTACAGGTAAGACTTCTGATTCAATAAATGTATCAGGGAAAACAGCCACAGGATCTTTCAGCTCTAAACAACATGTTGGTGTTTGCTGCATTTTGTCAAGAACACTCAGGATCAAATCTGAGATGTCTCAGCAGATGAAAGGCATATTTTCTATTCCTCAAATCCTTTAAGGTGTTTCCCGAATGGTCATGGAACAAACTGTCTAACCCCACCATGTTTAATCTGAAGGTAGATGGACAGCTCTTTTTGTGCATGGGGGGTTTCATGAAAAAGGAGAGAGAGAGGGAGAAAAAAATCCCGAAGAATAAATGATTTTCAGTCTGAATGGATCTGTCAGAAACCATCAGCTCTGTTTACACTCCCGCTGTCGGCACACGGAGAGCCTGAGCCTCTTGGCCTGCCGGCTCAGGGGGAGACGGGGCGCTCTGGGTCACCAGCATGCACAAGTGGCTCCCAATTAGAAAAGGAGGGAGGAAGGGAGGGAGGGAGGGAGGGAGGAGGTGAGATATTTAGTGTTGCTGAACCTCTGGGAAGGCTTGGATGATACATGGAGACACCAGCTCAACATGTTTTGCATCAGTGAGCAATTTCTATGCTGCTGGTGGAGAGAGGAGGGGAGGAAGACTGCCCAACAATGTATTATCTATTCTAAGGTCTCTAACAGTTTGTATTGGACTTTTATAATGAGTATTTTTCAACCTTGAGTAGGTCAGTGAATCAAATGTAAAAGACCACCTACTTTTGCTTTTTTATGCAAAACAAAAAGGTTAAATAGTCTGTGCAGTTGCACAGTGCTGAAAGTTTAGTGGTTTAATTTAAACAAACTTTCAGAATGTTGTGCTTGAACATCATTTATTTAATTTTTTTAAAAGTGGAAAAAGCAAAAAGCAGCAAGGCAGAAGCAGAAAAAGAAGAGGTAACTTCTGAGCTCTAGCTGAGGTGTTGTGATACTGCACAATGTGTTAAACTTCACAGTGCCACCTGCTTCAAAAGGATGACCCAGCCAAATCATTTATTTGCTGCGTGCGGGGTGTTTGAGGACGTGTGCTGCTGATTCCTGGCTGCAATGATGTCACTTATTCACAGCCCTGACCTCAAACTACATGTGCACCCCCTCTGGCCTGAGGCTCGGTTGATTTCCCCGTTTAGAGAGGACGGAAGGGGGCGGTGAGGGTGGGGATGAGGGTGTTTTGGGGGGCAGCAGTGAGGAGGTTGGAGGCTGGAAAGGGACAGGGAAGCAGATGGCATCCTATTTGTCCCTCTTATGTGAGGCCTGTCATTCCAGCAGATTAATGCAAGGGTCGGGTAAAGAAAAGAAACGACAGAGACAATCAAGGAAGGGTCTGGGGAAGACAATGGGGCCACGTGCCACTGGGCAGATTTGTCGTTTGGGACACAATAGGTGATCATTTTTCAATAGACAAGGCCAACTGTTGCAGGCAACATGTGCTGCTGTCCCATGTTTCAAACGATCTCATGCGTTGTTTACTTATGATTCAACCAATGGTTACGGCGAGAGCGTGGTCACCTGACACAGGGTTGATTTTTTATTAGTAGATTTGGTGTGTGTGTGTGTGTGTGTGTGTGTGTGTGTGTGTGTATGGGGGGGTTGCTCTTACACTGTCCACAGACACACAAAGTAACTGAATAGCATGTGTTGTCATAGCGACCCCAATTACTAAACCCTTGCACAGGACGTGTGTGCGAAGAGGAGACTGGAGAGGATTCAAGAGGATTCCTCTCCTTTCTTTCTTTCTCTTCGAGGCTCGCCGAATAAAAGACGTAATGACTGAAGGCTGATTGGAAGTGGCAGCGCACTGGTTAAACAGAAAACCCACATTTCATCCACTTCATAGCACAACATTTAGAAATTTTGATGTAGTATATCTGTTATATTCAAATAAATTTGGGATTTATTTCATTTTTCAAGTTTGTACTAATGAATAAAAAGGAAAACAAAGATCACTGCTGATACAAAGAAACAATCTCAACAGTTGATTCTCTCTGTATGGAAAGCTTGGTTAACTCCCTCATTGTTGATTAAAACTGCCGCTGCTAAATAACACTTGTAGTTAATCTCCTTATGGTAAATCCTGGATGGCATGGCTAATACACAGAGCAGCTTTCCTCTCTGTTTCCCCACATCCACACTCATTACAGCAGGTTCGACTTTGAAGGACAAAATGTTCTATCAAGTGTTTACATTTAAATTCCACTTCTGCTGTGTGTGTGTGTGTGTGTGTGTCAGAGGAGCTGACAGCCGTGTTAACTTCCTCCCCCTTCCTCCCCCTCCTCCTCCTCTTTCCCCCTTAAAGGCTTCTGACCACGGACCCCTCCCAGCTGAGGGAGGAGGACCTCCCTGGGGACCTGCAGTCTCTGTCATGGCTCACCTCTGTGGATGTTCCCCGACTGCAGCAGATGGCTGATAGCCGCGGCCACAGTAACGGGCCGTCGCAGGGCAGCCTGCTGGAGCAACAGACAGGTGAGGTGACAGGGAGGAGACGGTGCAATATTCAAAAACCACATCGTCGCTCTGATTGGACGGATCAGAACTGCTGGATTTTTCTGGCAGATATGAACACAGTTGGGCCAATGATGTTTTGAGGAGCTGAAAAACTTAGTTAACCTCATATATATGTCCAGCTGGATAGTGTTGATCAAATTTACTGATGTTTGAACTATGAAGTTTTACCTAACTTCATATTCTGATCAGCAGATAAAACAAACAGAATTTAAAAAACAATCTACATTTCCAACAATAAAGAAATAGTTAGCCTACTTACAATAAAAACCCTAAAATCTTTGTAAACAGTTTAATTTCAACTAGAAAAAGCTTTTTTACATTGCCAAATACTTGTGTTTTTACCAAGAAGCTGATGCTGAGCTCTCAAACCTCCCAGCATTAAGCAACAACACAACACCTCCAAGTACATCATGATAATCTGGATGAAGAGAAAGGACTTCAGGTGAGATCTAATGAAGTCTTTTTGTCCGTCTGTCTGTCTCACAGCTCAGCTGAGCAGCATGACGATGACAGCAGGTCAAGGCTCCATGCTCCACCTGCAAAGCAACATGCAGCACAGCCCTCTGGGAATCAGCATCATCAACACCCACAGTGGAAGTGTGAGTTTCAGTGCATGACAAGAAAAGAGTCTGTATATGTCATGCTTCATATTTTTGATAGTGTTGACCTTTAAACACCTCTGTGTCTGTTTTCTAGATGTCTCCATTCTCCATGAATGGGCTCCCCTCACCGGGATACCAGTGCCCTACCTCAGTCTACCAGCCCACACCACAGCAGGTGTACTCTCTCACCCAAACTGGACAACAGGTAATGAAAATTCAGAGTCATGGCCCCTCTGTCATAGGGCTTGACTGCTGTATCGGTTTTCCGATATTATCAACTGATAATGGCCTATCACAGATAAATAGATATCAGCATGTAAGTTCTCAGATATGAGCAAATATTAAAAGAGTTCTTTTAAGGCCGGAAATAATACTTGGACCAGTGATTTAAAATGATGTAATTTTGTAGTTTGTCCAGCAGAAGGTGAGCCATTATCTATTAACTGATAAGTGAAGTGTTTACTGTTCAGTGCATGGATGTTTGGAGTAAAGTTTGTCTACCGGCCCTGTACTTGTTCTTTGTTGCTGATTTGTTGGTTTCATTTTGCTCCTTATGTGGCTAATCTAAATGAACAGTAAATGATACAGATTCTCATTTTTATTATTCTCTCTTTGTTTAGTGTTCAGTTGGTGGGCTTTATAGCAATGTCTCTTTTAACAACCAAAGTCTATTCACACAACCTCGCCTGGCTCCACAAGACCAGGAGCTGCAGCCCAAGTCTTTCCCCAAGCCAATCTACTCCTACAGGTCAGTCATCACTTTATTTTGCTAAAAAATTCTCCTTTATTTCCTTGGAACTACAGTTATAGGATTATTTCTTTCTGGCAATTTGTTTCAGCTGTTTGATTGCCATGGCTCTGAAGAACAGCAAAACTGGCAGCCTCCCAGTCAGTGAGATCTATAGCTTTATGAAGGAACACTTCCCTTATTTCAAGGTAAGATATTTATATCACAGAAAACAGAGAAGGTGCATGTGGATGAAGGATGTGGTAGACTGAACAGTACTCCTCTCCCGCAGACTGCACCCGATGGATGGAAGAACTCAGTCAGACACAACCTGTCCTTAAACAAATGCTTTGAGAAAGTGGAGAACAAGACAAGCAGCTCATCCCGAAAGGGCTGTCTGTGGGCACTGAACCCTGCAAAAATTGACAAGATGGAGGAAGAGATGCAGAAGTGGAAACGCAAGGACCTGCCAGCCATCCGCCGCAGCATGGCAAACCCTGGTCAGAAAGTTATTTTCTTTAAAGTAAAAGATCTACTGCCAAACCAGGCAATGGGTCAACAAAAATTGGCAGCCGTTAGTCTGATAATCTGTCTTTTTCTCTGCAGATGAGTTGGACAAACTGATCACAGACCGCCCTGAGAACTGCAGACGTAAGGCTTTAGAGCCTGGAATGACCCGGCTGCCTGGCTGTCCAACAGGCCTGCCGCTGCCCATCCCAGCGCAGATGCAGCCTCAGCCTATAGTCACGCTGTCCCTGCCCTGTTTGCCCATGCACCAGCACCATCAGCTTCAGGCACAGCTCCAGGCTCAGGCCCGCCTGGCCCCCATGTCCCCGGCCCCAGCCCAGACACCTCCCCTCCACACGGTCCCTGACCTCTCACAGAGTCCACTCACCCAGCAGTCCAGCAAGCCGCCAGACGATTTCTACAGCGTGCATGGCGATACACACACAGAGGTGGATGCGCTGGACCCCAGCATCATGGACTTTGCCCTTCAAGGTGAATGCATGTTTTTTAGTATCAGTCCTTGCTACATAATTGAGACGTTGCATCAGTCCATTAACTCCTCTATCGATCTGCTCAGGTAACCTGTGGGAGGAAATGAAGGACGACAGCTTTAACCTGGATGCTTTGGGTACCTTCAGTAACTCCCCCCTCCGACTATCAGACTGTGACTTGGGATCAGCCAACCTCCCTCCCGTCTCCACCGGAGCCAACCTGCCGCTGTCAGATGTGCAAGTGACGGGCCTCTACACCTCCTACGCGTCCCAGGATCCCCTGCCTTCCCAGTACATGGTCACACCCGCCAACAGCAAGCCCATCGCCCTGTTATAAAGCAGCCAGACTGTCCCTAACAGAGTCAGCTGATGTATTCAGCTTTGGATATCTGTGGATGCCGTCCGAGATCCAAGTCTGAAATCTGAAACTGACGGCTTTCCTTCAGTCAGCAGGGAACTACATTTACGAGGATGTTTCAAAATCATTTCACACTCAGTCCACAAGATAACTGTTCATTAAGAGCTTCAACTGCTTATAAATAAAGAGATGGTTGCAAGACAAATTATGTAAGACTTAAAATCTCTAGCTTTGCCAAGCAAAGACTCAAAGCTTGTATGAGTACAAAGACTCGATGTGGAGATGTGCATGTATGTTAGCATCCGCCAGTTTTTTCTACTGTTCACTCTGCGTTACCGTAGCTCCCCCTCTTGTCTGTTGTATTGTGCTAGACATTATTGCTGTGATGTTTTATTTATATTTATAAAAGGCAGCTGGAGAAAGTGATGAATCTATCAGTCTTTTGCTGTATATATTTGAATGTTTCAAATGCTATCGCCATGGAAAAGCTTTCTTTCGACTGCATTTACCTACTTTGTTCCAAAACGCCGACGTGTGCCAACACTTTGAGTGATCCAGACTTTTTGACATTTTTTTTTTTTACACACTGTGATTAACGTGTCTCTAAGTCAGATGTGTATTATGTTCATTAACTTGATCATAATAAAAATCAAATGGGTAAATAAAAGACGTTGCTTTTGCCAAAAAATATCTCAATGACATTTATTAACAGGCAGACTTTGGTAGAACACAAGAGGAAGGGAACAGGAAGGAGTTTTTATACATTCATTTGAAATGTTCCTGTGGATATTTTGATCAGATGGAGGCAAATTAATTCATCACTTGAGGTCAACTTTGGCAATTATTGTCCAACCCAAGTTTTAGGAATTTCTGCATTATACTGGAGATAATACAACAAAAATAACAAAAAAGGTCAGAGGTCTCACAATCAGTGTCACAGTCTCTTCAATCACTCATAGCATTGTCTTAGCACACAAAAAACTACAGCATACACACAAAAACATACTGAAAGTGACAATGACATGATGGAGACTGAGTCCAACATCAACAGTGAAAAGACACAACTGCACTCATGATACTGTCCTTTAGGAAAAAGCTTGTTAGGTTCTTGATTTGCACTTATTTTTTATATAATGCTGAAAATATTCTAAATTTTAGTTGATGCAGATATGAAATATAATTGATGAGCATTTGTATTTTAATTAGAAAATTGATCAAAGAACTGATCAGTTGTCACAGCTACATTCAAAGTTGAACACAAATGCCTTGTTTAATACTTTTAACTGAGAATGACAACCAGCACCTGAAGTCTTCATAGACTGTACAAAACCTGCAAAGCTGATTTAACACTGATACACCTTTATGTACAAATACAGCCACGTGAAAAGTGCACAGTCATAGTTTGTGAACCTGAAAGCTTCAGAACTGAGTCGCTGAAATGCAAAAACAAGCTCTCTGCCTGTCAGTCACAGTGGAACGGATTATGACGCAATTCAGCCCAAAGTTTAAAACAGACAGACAGACAGAGTCAGTGGTGATCACTCTAGAAAAAGTCACTTTGTGCATGTGTGCGTTACTGTAAAGATACTTTTTTTACTTACATTTTCAACCTCCTTACCTAATACAGTACAATCGCTGTGCAGAGCTTATAGTGCATTTTAATAAAATAACCTGATAATGCTCTTTAGCTTAGCTGGTGCTGGTGCTGGTGCTGTCCATAGTTGCAAGCAGGTGCGAGAGCTTGGCCCTTTGGGATGGAGTGATATTTTGGCTCATGTGGATGATGCAGTCCATGGCCACGTCAGGGTTGGCTTGCACGAGGCTACAACACAACAAGAAAATTAAAATGCATGCTTACCTGTCAAACATACTGAAATAGATCATTTTATGAGGGGGAAACTCAGTTACAGATATAGGATGGACTCTACAGCTGAAAATATTTGGGAACCTCACTGATTTATTTGTCCTAAGTGCTTTAAAGATCCATTGTGTAAGATTTAGGTAAATCTATTGGCAGAATATTATATGAATAGATATTAATATTCATTAGCATGTTTTCATTTAATCAGTTGAAAATGACAATCTTTGTCAAGGCCTGCAGTTAGCTATGGGCAGCGATGGACTGAGCCCCCCCAGTAAAAAGTTAAAGAACTACTTTTTTTGCTCAGCCAATTGAGAAACAGTATAGAATATACTGGCACCATTTCTAGCTTCTGATTGGGGGGCAGCAGCCAACAGCCCACCTCCAAAATACCTCTCTGCAGCAAAGGTTTTCTTCTTGAACTCTCTCATAAGACAACATGTTTTGTGTTTTGTGAATACTAAGGTAATAGCGACAGCTTAAAGTTTGACCATCATTCATCATTTTAGTCGGAGCAACTTATGACAGTGTCTGTGAAATTCATCATTGTTTAAAGCCCAGTGCTGCTTCCACCTCTAGCAATGTTACTGCGAGCACATCCGAGGCTCCAGCAGCCAACGTTAGGTTACTGCTCCATCCACACGTACTGCCCTAAAGCCGTGCCCTCAACTGGCGTAGCATCACCTTATGCAGTTAGCGACTTACATGACGTTACACAATCCCAGTCAGTGTTAACAAGCTACCCAAGGCATGCATTTGTTTAGATGGAAAAGTGGATAAAAGAAAAAGAACTGATTTATAAGTTGATTTAGTTGTTTTCTTTGCTACCTTTGGGCTACTTTTCAGTTTAAGTTTGAATTAGACTATAGTCTTATTTTATAAATATTGGCTATGGAAAAAACTCTCACTGGATCCACTTGTCTAAACTTTGAGCCATCTACTGACCACCAAGTTGTCTACCTATGAAATCTATCAGCCCAACCTAATACAGCTGGCTAAAATCGGCCCGTAGGTTAACATTCCACAGCGGTAACACTTTTATGATTTTTAAGAGAGTGACTCATTAAGTTTTGGCATAGATAAGATTATGCCAAAGAAACTAACACTGCTTCATCAGTGCTTGTGATGAAACGTTCGTAACTTCCATATCCATGGAATCTGAGTGTGCCACCATATGTATTTTTCTGACGTAAAGGTCTAGGAGTCTGCACCTCATACTACACAATTTGCATTCTAAAGACAATAACACAAATTGATAGATCACAGAATTTCTGCATGTGGTTGCAAACCTGCGAATGTGCTTCAAAGTGTTTTCTCTTTTCAAGTACTTGATGTTTTCTCTGATGGCTGATCGGGTGCCGTCCCCCTCAGACAAATGCTTCTCAAGCCACTCGACCACTGCTTGGTTATTATCCCACAGGTAGGCCTGGAGATGGAAAAAGAGCAGGCACCTTTAAATCTCCCGTCAGTCTTAACAGTAAAGTTTAAAAATATAAGAAACCATGTGATTTTTGGGCTTCAGGCAGAAAATTGACACTGGCCTAATTTAACATGCAATAAGAAAGTATTACTACTATAGTGAAAAGGTTTAGGAAAATGTTTAAGCTCTTAAGAGGGGTGTAAAAACTATGTAAATTTTGGCTACATTGGACCCATTAGGTGCACCACTTTCAGATATTAAAATAAGTTCATCAGCACAGACAGAAGACTCGGACTGCGATAACATACCTTTACTGTTCCCTCTGTTTCAACAAACCAGCGTCTCAGCATGGACTGCATGTGTCCGTCACTGAGGTCCTTGTTCGCCTGCAAAATCTCACACTTCACCACCTGCTCCAACAGGAGGCGACGTAGACGCCAGTAGAAAAAGGTCCGCACATTCTTCCAATCCAAAATATCCTGTCAGGAGTATCAAATGTCAGAAAAATAACAGAAAAATCATGACACTCTACATGTTAGTTCATTTTTGCCAATTATAACATCAGTGTGTTTATAAAAAGCTCACTCACAGTGATGACACCCTTCTCCTGCATCCTGCCTGGGGTGTCATGAAGCTCTACAAATTGCACCGCCACCTGGTGGTAGATAGGCCACAGGAATTCCTCCCTTGCTTTGAGCTTTGCCTCCAGCTCTTTACACTGTTTGTCTGTCAGCTCTGGGGAAGCTGATGAAAACAGAAGACTTGCAGTGAGGTTGTGAACATTCAGGTGTATTGTGAGTCAAAGGAAAGTGAGTGAGTTTAGAAAAAAGAAGCCTTTACCAAGCTGTTCAACCAGACCAGCACAGACTGAATCATGTCTTTTCATGGTCTTCACAAGGTCCTTCCTCCTGTATTTGATCTCAACTGTTCCCTCAGCCTCAAGCACGCCACCTCTGGACACAGAGAGCACAACAGCAGCAGAAGGGAGACAACAAAAAGCCAGAAGCTGGTTATTTCCAATCACACCTACTGCTTATGTCGCACACTCAGCAGAAGTCAAGTTTAAACAACAGGACTGTACCTGCTCTCCCTGTCTGCATAAAGCTCCATACACAATGGATTGATGGTAGGATCTATCACCACCCAGGACCCTCCCCTGAGCTCAGCATGTGGTGGTATGTAAACGAGCACTGGCTGATGGAAACTTCGCAGGGCGTCCACGATATAAGCACCAAACTTCAGTACCTGGTCATACATATCTGGGAGGGAAATGGACAAATATAGTGACAGATTGGTCAGATTTAATAACAAAGGCTCTTGTATGTAATTCAGCCTCTCTGCAAAAAAGTTTAATACTCATCCTTTACCTTTCATTCCACCAGAGAAGCCCCTCCAGTTGGCAAACACCATGAGTGGCAGACGTTCACGGTTAAAGTCACAAATTGCTTGTGCAGTTTTGAATGCTGAGTCCGGAAACCACACCTGACCAGCCTGCTGCAGAACCTATACACCAACAAAAAAAAACACAGGTGAAACACTGTGATAGATCATGTGTTAATTATTAACATGCAGTGTGATTTACTTACTTTGGACTCTGAATCCAGGTTTGCTGGATCTGCTGGAACTGTTAGCTCAACTGTGCGAGTTTCAACAGCGATGACACCGAGAGGAATTCCTCCTAACCTGTTTACATCCAATAGAGATATTGATTATAAAAAACACTCACTTACACTCACTCACACACATATTCTATGAGTGTAAACAGATTTACCGTGCTCTGCCCACCACCACCGTCTGAGCCCAAGATGACATGATCTCCATGAAAGAGCCGTGATCGAAGAATCCGCTCTGCCAGGCACCTTTGATTGCTGAAGACACAAACACAAACAAAAAGGAAATTGACCTATTTGATGAATTAATACAACTGAGTATAAATTATGTCTTGACACTCACTGGGGTGGGGTCTCCCAGCCAGCATCCAGCGGGGGTCATATGGTGCTTTTGAGGGAAAATATTCTATCTCTCTGTCCACTGGATCTGTCGTTGAAATAACAGGCGGAGAAGAGAAATTGTCCTGTAAGGAAAAGAACACAGTTAGTGATCTGAAGTGTTCAGTTATGTATCAGCACAACTTGAACTTTCACACATTTCACCCAACCTTTGGCATATAGGAGAGCCACTGCAGGATGGTGAAGACGCCCTCAAAGTCATCTGGCACAGTGGTGTGTGTGACTCCATTATTGTGCATGATCTGGACCCCTCCCAGCTGGTTGTTGGACTGATAAACTTCTCTGCCCAGAACCTGTCAGAAAAACACATTTCAGAGACCCAAGACTTTTTGGTTTTTAAGATGAGCTAGTGCCCCTGCTGACAAGACAACTGAAGGATTGGACAGGAAATGGGGGAGAGAGAAGGGAATACATGCAGCAAAGGGCCACAGGGTGGAATCGTGTCCACTGTGGCGAGGACGCAGCCTCTGTACATGAGGCACCTGCTCTACCAACTGAGCTATTGGGGCGCCCACCAAAGACATTTTTTTAATGAAGCACAAAGTGGGCAGGTCCGACAACAGTCGTTAAAGTGGTGAGGTTACAGAATGCGACTAACTAAATCTGCTCACCCTCCCCTTCCAAGCATGTAGGGGGAGCCTATGGTGGCTGTGAAAGGTCATCTCTAGAACCACCCCAGCACAGACAATATTCATAACAGACAGCTGTATATCCATATTCATTTCGGTAAGGCCCATTAACTGAGAAACAGGCATTTACAATCAGGTTTATTATAAGAAGCGTGTTTATTCTAATGACTCGAATAATGTGTCTTCATAGGTAACAGTGACAATAACTTAACCTACAAACCTTGTTAAGAGCACCAGCTCCAGTCAGGATAATATGAGAGTTTTCCACCTGAATCACTCTCTGTCCCAAACGGACCAGATAGGCTCCGATTCCAATAGCACGACACGTCACCTGCAAGAGAGAAACGTGACTTGGGGAAAACTCCCGGAGGGTCACATGGGCTCTTCTTATTCAGAAAAAAACATATCAACTATCTCACCATACTGATTGTAATAATCTCCTCATAAGCGCGAGAGGATTCTCCAGCAATGGTGCCAGAACCGCGCAGGTTCTCAACCCCGAGACCGTCGTCCTTCCCGATGATGTCAGTGATGATGTATCT
Source organism: Naso thynnoides (assembly GCA_029783665.1). Classification (NCBI taxonomy): domain Eukaryota; kingdom Metazoa; phylum Chordata; class Actinopteri; order Acanthuriformes; family Acanthuridae; genus Naso; species Naso thynnoides. Next base: position 5,900,184 of record JAQLOL010000022.1, read on the forward strand.
GTTACAGACGAGCACAGTGACGAAGACCAAGACAGAACAGATTTTACTCATCAGACAGATACGAGCTGAGGGTGTAAAATATTTCAAACATCTGAATCTGAAACATTATGAGAATGAACAACCATAAATTTAACGCACCTGGACTCTCCACCTTCCTCTACATGATGACAGTGAACAGCACCGGTGGAGCTGATGCGGGTGTAGTCCTGTGGCGTCAGGTAGAGGTATTTGAAACCCTACAAAGAAACATAGATATTAAAATAAGAAATATCAAACTGCGCATACATATTACTACAATAAACTGTGTAACGTAAATATGAGGAGAAACACATGTCTGAGGTCACCTTGTAGGGGTCAGTAGGGTCAATCCAAGCCACCTGGAACATGTGCTTGATCTCTTCAGCGAGCCCGATGCGTGCTCCGCTGTTAGCTGAGATGTAAATGCGTGGGATGCCCTCAGCCCGAGCCAACTCTGATGCCTTTAGGAACAGCTCATCCTCTTGAGGACCAAACGAGCCGATCATATGAGTGATGTCGTTACAGATGACGATGATATCTCTGCCCTCTGGGAACTCTGGAGTCTTCATCTTCATCTTGAAGGCGACCATCCCCACCTGGGGAAGAGCAATTACAATAGTAATCGGCACTGTCACACTATGGAAGTCTGAACCGATGTAAAGGTTCTGAAATCATACATCATTGTCTCCAGGCAGGCGGTTCATCTGCACGAGTCGACCTTGAGAGTCAAGAACCAGCTCAGTGCACATCAGCACGTCTTTCGGGTGTCTGTCCACCGGACCCCACAGCTTAAATAGTGCCTACATGAGAAATTTCAGTAGGAGTCAGACCACAAGAAACCACAAAAAAAGAAACAAATCTATTTCAGGAAGTTGGCAGCACCTGTCTGAACATCTCAGGGAAGTCGTAGACGTATGTCGTTCCCAGCGTTTGAGCCTGGAAGCGTTTGGCCTGCAGCAGGTCTTTGGTCACATACGGACTGTTGATCAGCATTCCTTGCATGGGACACTGCCTGTCTCCATATGACTGGAACATTATCTGAAAAGGTAAAGATGATGATGTAAATTAGTGATTGATTTGACCATCGAAATGCAACTGTGCATATACCAGATCTTTAAAGTTCAAAGGAGGCACAGCCTGAGTGCACCGAGTCCTCACCTGTCCAGAACTTGGGTCTGTGACTTCTTTGTACAGGCTGATATCCAAATAATAGCCAGACTCATTAGTGAGAAACAGACGGACAGGAATGGCACCTCCAGTCGGCGTGAGACGGATGTTGATCTTCAGCTCAGCCTGCAGGACCCTCAGCTTCCAAAGACGGCTGCCGTAGCGCATCACCATGGAACGAACAGACTCCTCTATCTGAAAAAAAAAGGTCAAAAAGAACACATAGGAGAGATATGGTTTGTAAATGCATACGAAAAATAAATGTCTATACATATGGTCAATTCACTGAATGTGGATTACAGAAATCATGTGCAGGACACTGACTTTAGAGGGGTCCATAATGACAGTGGGGACGAAGTTAAGGAAGATGTGGTTGCAGTCTGTGCGGACATTCGTGTTACTAAAGGCCACCTCCAACTCATCCATGGCCTCCAGCAGAAGACGTTCTCCTTCGTTTTGAAGGTATTCAAAGGAGGCTTCCTGGTTGTGTATAAAAAGAGATTAAAGACATTTCCATTTCTGAAAACAAACTAAAAAAAAACCTAAATAGTCATGGTACCAATCCCTTTTAAAGAACAAATAAACTGCACTTTCCAGTTGCTGTGCTTACTTTTGTAATGAGATCTGAGTGGCGGATAATGGCTCGTATGAAGAAGCGGTAATCCGTGACTTCGGCTCCCTCCTGCACACGGGCAGCACCGAGGTAGAGGTGCATCTTGTGATTGGCGCAGGGGACAGCTGTCAGATCAAAGTTCCTCATGCGGTTGAGCTCCAGCTGAAATGCTAAAGCCGGCTCTAGATTTCGGTAAATTCGATCCTCCTGGAACTGAGGAGGAGCACAGAGTGGTTATCATCTCCTCCAACAGCAGAATTTAAGCTCAGGAGCTGTAATCATGTTATTATTTCTACAAAAATCGATCCTTTAAGTTATTGAGTAAAACTTACCCCATCTCTTGCTCTAAAAGTGAAAAACTTGGGAAATTCTCTCTGTTGGAAAAATTTCAGAATAATAACAATCAAATATCAAGCAACAGGATCTTCATAGTTAATGTGTGTACTTTCCATAGAAAATTTTATGTTATTAATTTACTGGACAACATTAATGCAGCTCTGTACAGGGAGGCAGTTAACAAATTATGTGTAACAAAAGCTGGTATGAACTGTCACACCTTGCTGTGTCAACTCCAGCATGAAGACAATGTAAGGATTTGCAGAATATGGTTCTTAAACACTTAAGAGAAGAATGCTGCTAGAACAGAGTATTTACATTATTGTAAGTTCATTATTATTAGTAAAGAAATATTTTAAATTCATTTTTTAAGTTTTCATATGAATATTACCTATGCAATCAAGCTCTTGTTCCATTTATTAATGACTCAGCTGTCATAGCAACAAGTACAAGTTTAATGCATTTATGTCACCTGTGGTCCTCTGCACGTAAAAAAAGACAAAATGAACTTCTGTCAAAATCAGTGGAGCGTGTTTATTCTTGTCATGATGTTAAGTTAAGAAAAGGAGATTCTGGACCTAAAAACTGATTCTTCTTTGTTTATTTCAGGTTTTTGTACCTTGGAAATATCCTTGAATATCATCAGTACAGCAACACAAACCTTTTTTGGATTTTTATGGCCAAAAGTAAAACACAACAACAATTACAAAATGTTCCAGAGAAACATTCCCATCATGGCCCCTCTTAACAACATAATCAACTCCACTCACTCTATTTGCTGGAAAAAATGACCTAATTGACTAACTCTAAAAAGAGATGATGGCTAAATAAACCTGGATAATAAGACTGTTAATATCATCTACAATTTTTATGCTTTCTTAACTGTAATTGTATTTGAGTTTGATTTTTTTTTTGTTTTTTTTTCCGATTTTGCTTAAATGTCCCAAATCTCATCTGTTATGTGTTTCCACAAAAACTGATGAAAAATAAAAGCACAGTAAACACAGGTTGGCCTTATCCTGTACTTTAAAAGGCAATAGTGTATATGAACAAATATGTCTGACTCAGTGAGTTTCATGAAAAAGGTGCACTTGCTGTTGTTGAATTACCCTCTGTGCGATCAAAAATGTGATTCTTCTGATTCCATAATCAACCAAGGCAGATTTCTGTGGAAAAGAACATGCAAATTTATTATTTTAATAATAAAAAAACTTAAACAATAATGCACATTCACAAAGATCACACATTCAATCACGTATTAAGAAGCTATATCATGAATCTGACCTTTGACTGGGCAAAGGCAGTGAAGGCTGTAACTAAGGTGTCATCATCTTCTGTGTCTGCTGATTTTAAGGACACGTTAATGATGTGGATCGGGTTCTCCCTCGTGTTCTGTGGTGGGTGGAAGAAAAATCAGTGGCTGCAGAGACACAAATGACAACAGACTTTTATCGATAAGCCAGTGACACTTTCATGGCTGCGGCACTCACCTTGCAGTTTTCCTCCTCATAGAGACTGGAGCAAGACTCTGAGAATGGAAAACTCTCTAAGAGCGGCTCTGCAAAGCTCAACAGAACTTCTTCAAAATTCCTGCAGAAGAAAGAGAAACAAGCCCATGACTTATCTACACTTTGACCTACATGTCCTTTATATAAATGCATACAAGTGAAAGAAAAAAAAAGTGACCTCTTGAAGTCATCAAAACACTGGAAAGCCACCATGGCGCCCATGCGCTGGCAGGGCGGAGACAAGGCTCCTTCCAGGAAGAGCTCACTGCTCTGTCGCCTCATTTTAAACTGGCCTGATCCATTGACGGGTACAGGAAGCCTGAAAACGAGTCACACGGGCCGTGACAGAAAAGACAGGACCAGTGAATGATCTGAATGATCAAAAAATAAATAAATGAATAAAAATATTCTGCAAATAACACTGAACAGTCACAAATACAAACATATTCATACAGAAGGCAAATAAAGCAAGTCTGGGCGTTCTTACCTATCGTTCAAAAAGGAACCAAGTATCATTACCCTCATGTCCATTCATAACTGCATTCAGTCAAAAGGTACATTTCATATATTTAATGGAAAGGAAGGTTGAATTGTTGCTGTCAAGAGTGATTGTTACTATGTCTGATAGAGAGTTGCAAATTAAGACTCAAATCTGATGTTGGAGAATTCAGGCTCCCCATACGGCAGCAGTCAACAAAATCACAGGCATGAAGTTTTTAAGAGGAACATGAAAAATTAAAAGATGCTCCTCTCAAAAAGCTCTGTATTGCTTTACGTACAAGTTGAGAGAGGCAATAACAGAAAAACATGAGGAGAAGCTCAGCTAGAAAGTGAATTAAGAAGGACTTGTTAGAGGAGTCCTTTAGCGAATGCTTCTGGTTTCACAGGACAGAAGGAAAGAAGCAACACATTGCATTCGACATGCATGGCCGTGACACAGACACACGACTGAGAGGTTTGTTCTGGCTGGGGAGGAGCTTTACTCTACCTGTTCAGAGTAGGGCTGCTCCCTCTGAAATAAGATGATTGACAGGTGGATATCAGCAGTGTATGATCAACACTTACCTCAAGGCATTTTGATTCAAGCACTCTGCAAGAAGCTACATTAATGTTCAGTGGGTAAAACCATTCTGCGCTCACAGTAAGCCAAAAAGCAGCAACAGCGGCAGTTTAAAAAGTCGCTCTCACGTGCACCACTGAGTGCAGGGTAATTTATCAATTCATCTTTATTCATCTATAAGACAAAGATCATGTGTTTGAGGTGGTAGTGATCACCAATTTTTAAATAATCAGGTAACAATATGTTACTGAAAGACTTTTGGCATCAGAGTTAGGTGAGGGAGACTTGTTACCTGTTGGGATGTGATGATGGCAGCATGAACTGGAAGTCGACGGCACACGTCCCATCCTGCAGCTGGTGATGCTGGATGCTGTTCAGCTCATAGGCGATGTAAGCTCTGCGCACATACACCTGCAAGTCAAGACAGAACATGTCATCATAACTGCTTAAAAATTAAGAATGCAGAGGAGAGAAACTCCTGTGAAGCTACTGACCTCCAAAGCAGCCATGCAGACAACTTGATTGGAGTGATAGAAGAAATTGGGCAAAACATCAAAAATGGAGGTTTCAGAGAGAATGAGTTTCTGTGCAAAACGGAAAAAAAACGGAATTGATCTGATATTCCAGCTGCTTTAAACTGATAAATGATTTACAATTCACCACACAATGCTAACCTTTAAGTTTTCTGGACAAAACTGGTGGCCGTACATGTCGATGGCGGACAGGAAGATGGACTCCACCTGGTTGTGCCTCAGCTCGTATGATGGTAAATGAGAAGCAATCAAGACCTACGACATATTTATTTACAAATAAAATATTAAGCATAATTTTTTTTTATATATTTGAGAAATAATACATTTTAGATAGCACTGATGATCTTTAAAACACCTGATGAAACAATATATTAAAAGCCAAAGGAATAGATAAAGGCAGTTTTTAATGTTACCTGTCTTGCTCTCAAGGCCACCTTTGAGTTCTCCATCTTGCTAAGTTGCGTGAGCTCGTTCAGAATGACCATCAGCTCATCTGCTAACGTGGGATCCCTCCCACACAGCTGGTCCTGCATAGTGTACAAAGTGTCTTTGCTAGAAAATGTACATACTGAGAGGACTTTTTCAGTTTATGCATGGCAGTGCTGAGGTTGATGAACATCTTACTATGAGCATCGTGACCAGGACATTCTTCTTGGAGACCTGCGCGTGAGAGAAGATGTACTCCAGGACTGGACTCATGTCAGGTTTGTGCTGCTCTCTCAGGTTGATGACACACTTGTCATAGTGAGCTGTTTGTGAGAGCGAGACAAAACAAAGTTTAGATTAAAGAAAATGCATCTGAGTTTTTGTGAGTTAACAGCTTTGATGTTACCTTGCTGAAACTGCATCTCTACTTGCAGGTATCGCTTCAGCAGATCAAGAACCACAGTCTTCATATAACCACGAACTCCACTGCGGTACCTGAACCAGACATATTCAAACACATTTCAATCAACACATTAACAATATCTTTTGAAATGTTGCTGCTCGAGTAGAAAAGAAACAAACCTCTGCACCAGCTGAACAATACTCTGTGTGTTCATGAAGAAAACCTCGCGGTCAGCCTTCCTCTGCAGGGTGGCCGCATGGCTGTCTAGAACATTTGCAATCTGGAGAAACACAGGGAACATCATCATATAACAATGACAAAAGTGTTTTTTTTGTTTTAATAGGGCTGTAACCAGCACAGTGTCTCTGCGCATCTCTCACCCTTTGGCTCGGGAACTGGCAGAGGACAGAGGTGATATTGCTCGCGTACTGGGCCATGACTTTACGGATATCTTTCTCCACTCCAGGAGGAATGCGGCCCGCCACACTCGTCATGATCTCCTGAAGTTCCAACAGCGGCAGTGAGGGGTCCCTCAAAGTCTTCATCAGAGTTGCAACCCACTGTTTCAACTGCAGGAAAAGGAAGCATGAGGAAACATGAGGAAGCAGATATTATTTTTATGAACCTAATGATATGATGAAAGAATCTGTGGTGGCAGAGTCTGCTCTGTACCTTGCTGCTGAAGTAGGGCTCTTCCAGGCAGTATCCATCCATGACTTTAAACAAGTTTTCTAACACGCTGTGAAACACCTGGTGGAGCTTTTCGCCAACAATGGGCAATGGCTGCTGGGGTGGCAGTGAGGCCGTGTTGAGCTCCACCTACACCAGGAGGTGAAAGAAAACAGATTACAATGTTATCTGCAAATAACAACAAAAATAGTTGAAAGTGGGACACAGAATATAATCATCTGTTTATACACCACAACTTAAAAAAATCAACAATAATGGTCATAAAACATTTGGTAACTCTTTACTTAAAGCATCCATCTATAATGCATTATGAACATACTTATAATGTGTTATAACACACCTAAAGTGCTGTAAAATCATAGTTATAAGTAGGGTTAGGGTTACCAGAACCACATATAATGCATTATAAGTGTGTTCATAATGCATTGCAATTTGTTATATATGTTAATAATGTGTTATAATGCATTATAGGGACAGGCTTTACAGATTGTGTTACCAACATTTTAATTAAATTCCAGACAAGCTCAGGCCTAAATGGCTAATTTGACACTTATAAGCAGAGACATGAACATCAGAATAATGTTCGTAAGTAAAATTATACAGGAACAATCTAAGAGAGCAGTTTATGCACTGTAACTTATGACTGTTTATGTGCTAACCCGCAGTATACTGCTGGGGTCGTCCAGCTCTACATGTGCCACCACACATCCAGGCTCCAGAACTGCTCCAGGTCTCTTTACAAAGTGGATACAACCAGACTGCTGCACAGAAAGCGTCATCACCATCTTCATCACCTAAAAACCACAGCACGAACAGCCACTCAGCAAAAATACAAAATTACACAGCATGCCAGATACTTCAAGAAATCTATTTCACAACATTCACCTCAATCTCTGCATAGGTCTCTCCTGCACAAACGTGACCTCCATTCTCAACTATGTACTGCAGCAGTTTACCAGCAGAGGGCGACCTGAGCACTGTGGGATCCTTCTCCTTCTCAAATACACAAGTCTTGTTGCCAACAGTGATGCGGTAGCTGTGGGGATGAAGTAATTCGGGAAAAATGAGAAACACAAACAAACAGGCGAGTCCAGATGTGCAGATCTGAGAGCTCTTGCCTGTCAACTTCCTCCTTCATGTAGGTGGTGTGGCTGCTGCCGTCGTACGACAGCAGGAGGCCGCCATCGCTCAGCCTGTGGACGTCTATCTCAATGTTGGAGCCGTTCATCATGATGACATAAGTTGTTGGGGATTGGCGAGCCACCTACAAGCAGCAGTAATGGTAGCTTATTGAATAGAAAAGATAGGAGGCTGAGTCAAAATAGAAACATGTGGAGGGAATAACGCAGGAACCTTGAGGCAGTATTTGACTCCTTCATAGATCAGGTCCACACTGACAGAGTTGAGTAAACTGGCTGCAGGCAGTACTTGGCCTCTACAGAGCAGCAGATAATGTTTTTTCATAAGTCAATAATATGAACATATGGTAAGAATTGTAGTGAGACGTTAATAAGAAGGGACTGTTTCTGCCGACCTTTCCAGTGAATGCAGAAAATCAGACATGCTCTTTTGGAAGTTTGCATCAGCAACATGCAGAGCGCCACAAACAATCCCCAGCATGGTGTCCGGTCTCTCAGCCTGTAGGAGTAGCACACGGCTTTGTGAAAAACAAAGACACAACACACCAATTCAGTGATCAAGTACCTGGTTCAGACTGAGTCTCCTACCTGCACTTTCTCTGCAATGAGATGATCCAGCCAGCCAGTATCAATGTCATTGTTTCGGAAGCATTCTGTCTCGAGTAACTTAATGAGGTATTCGACTGTGGTCCTGAAGTCGCCTCTAATAGACAGCTCCTTCATGGCGACCACCATGTTCCTGAAGCATATGAAAAGTTCCACTAAAATATGAGAGAGTTTGACCTATACGTTGCTACAAGGTAATTGAATTGGCTGAAATAGTAAAAAACATAAAATTCTCTAAAGATTCTATTATAATACTGGCAGGTCATTTTCCACATTTTAAAGCGAATATTGGATTGCTGGTAGCTGACACTTGATTGCTTTAATTGCTAAAGATCTGAAATCACGGCAAGAGAAGAGGGAGGCTTACGAGATGGCTTCTTCACGGTTCTCGCCCCAAGAGAAACAGTGCCCAAATTGTGAGTCTGCGAATTCGTGCAGGCCACCAGTTGCTGCTACGCTGAAATAACCCCACACGTTTTTACTGCTGCGGAAGTTGAGCTCCTGCACGGTGCCAGAACTGGGCTTGAACCCCTGTAAGCGAAGGTGAAAGGTCACTAGTACAAATTAAAAGGTGCAAAACAAAACAGAATGATGTGAGCATTAACAAAACTGAGATCTACCTCATCAGGGTTCTCACTGGTGATCCGAGCAGCTATGACGTGCCCTCTCGGACTTGGCGTGCATTCTGGGGTGTCAAAGTTAATGACCGTGTCACCCCATGGCGATTCTCCATAGAGCAGGCGGATGTCCTTGATTCTGTGTAGGGGTATACCCATCGCAATCTGTCAGAAAAGAAACACTGAGTTAAAATGGATCTCTGGCTGTAGCTAGCTCTGGTTGAATTCCTCTTCTTTGTGCTCCCTGACAGAGGTTCACCTGAAGCTGAGCAGCTGGCAGGTTTACATCTGCGATCATCTCTGTACACGGATGTTCCACCTGCAGACGAGGATTCAGCTCCAGGAAATGAAAACTTCCGTCTTCAGAAAAGAGATACTCCACCGTACCTGCACTGACGTAGCCAACCATCTTGGCCAGTCGCACTGCACACTGGTCCAGAAAGAAGAGCAAAATGTGAATCTCTACAGAGTCAATCAGGGCACTGAAATAAACACATGCTGCGGCGTAAACTGACCCGTTCCATTAGCTCGAACGTTGAGGAAGCAGCTATGGTGGGGGGAGCCTCCTCTATGATCTTCTGGTGCCTCCTCTGGATGGAGCAGTCTCGTCCAAACAGAGAGATGGCATTTCCGTACTCGTCAGCCAGTATCTGAACCTCCAGGTGTCTTGCATGCTGAGCCAGCTGCATGATGAAAATGGGTGAGCCAGGAACCTCCGTCTGAACCTGCACTCACATAAAAAATAAGCATGTCAACTGCTAAAATGACATCAAACTCAACTACGTTAAGTGGGGTCTACATCACACAAAACAAAAATGACAAACCTGTCTAAAGAAACCTGCAAAATCCTCAGAACTTTCTACTTTCCGGATGCCCTTTCCACCTCCACCCTCTGAGGCCTTGATAACAATCGGATAACCGATTTTCTCAGCCCCCTGCAAAGAAAACAGCACATAAAACAAGAGTTAGCAAAAGATGCTTGCATTAGGGGAATAATTTGGTGAAAAAAATGTGTCAATATTAGGAAACATGCTTACTGCCAGCCCATCATCTACATCCTGAACGCAGCCCTTCCCATAAATCTCTGAAGGAACACTGATTACTTTGCCGAGTGTTTGGTCTTCCTCTGCCCAGTCGACTCTCAGACCTGCAGCACCGGAACACACGAGGAGAGAACATAAAAACAATGTATTCACACAACACAGGTGCACAAATATAAACTTTAAATTGCCCAGTGTACTGTACAGATCCTGTGCCTACAGTACAGTTTGTGTTACAGTGGAAACATCTAATATAGATCCAGAAATTTGGCTTAGAATCGTTGTTCTACAAGTACTGTTTAAATTATTTGATTACAATAATCAGTAGTCTCCTTACAGTATTTACTTTGTCTCTTTTTTGCGAGGATTTGCAGGATCAGGTGATCATGTGATCATGCAAATCCATCTTGCCAGACCTCAAGCTACTCGCATGTTAACAAACCACTGGGAGGAAGTGAGGAAACACCTGCAGCTACAGATGTGGTTTGGGTGTGACGACCAGCAAGAGACTGTTCGTTTGAAAACAAGGAAGGTAGCTCCAGAAGAGATTAGCAAAGATGCTGCTATAAGATCAGTTGTATCAGAAATAGAGCTCATTTTTTTATTGAAAGAAGCCCTTAAAGATTTTCTCAATGTTAATAGATGTTTTCATTCTGCTCCCAACCAGCTTCAGTAGTTTATTTGCATACTGGATCCACTGGTCGCTGTGTCCTACTACGTTATATGGTTCATTGATCTGACTGGCTGAAGTTAGCTCCTGATAGACAAAGACAAACAGATGGTTCGTCCAATCAAATGTCAAGTATTTGCATGTCAGTGCCTGCCCTTTTCCAAACAGTTTCATGGACAACTTCCCTGATGATTCTGTGTGAATGGAAAGAAAAACTTTAACCACAAAACCTATTTTTTGTTTTACTTTGCTTCCTCATGGTAACCTGAAGAGATGCAGCAGTTAAACTTGGTGACACTCAGGCCACCGTGTGAGGTCGACTCAAACAATGTGAGAAAATCACGGCTGCTAGCGACAGGGACAGAACAAAGAATGGACTCGGGTAAAACACATGCGGTTAAAGTCGTCCTCAACAAGAGGATGGATCATTTTCGGTCGCTTAATGGCTCCTTCATTTCGTCATATAGTCAGTTTGTTTTATTACTTTATATTCATGCTTTAAACATACAAATGACAATTATGACATGTTGGTTATAATAATCATTGACTGATAGTGATCAGTCTGACCCAGACAGACGTGACTGTTAAAATCATTTACCACTCTACTTTACACCATGTGAACTGAGACAGTGTAAGAAGTGAAGCATCACCTGATCCACTCCACGGCAGCGTGGGAATGTCGGCACTCTGAGCAACGATGGAAGACGCCACCTTGTCCCCCAGAGCCCACATGGCCTTACTGGATGGCCCTGAGAGCAGTGCAGTCGGTTAACACTGAGATCTGACATGAGTATGAATACGACTAATAATAAATAAATATTTGTGGATTTTTACCTAAGAATGATATCCCTGCTTTGTTCAACAGCTCAGGAAGTTTTGGATTTTCTGAGGCATGACCCCATCCAGCCCACACAGCCTGTGTGCAGTGATACACACACATACATGTAATCATTTATCACAGCTTTTTGATTAACAGAAAGAACCCTGTTGTTTAGACACATTTAGTACCTGCACTGAGATTCTTTTAGCGATGTCCACTATCAGCTCGACATTGGCATAGTTGTTATTGTTGGGCCCACCAGGCACAGGAACATAGTGATCAGCCATTTTAATGTATTCTGTTGGAGAAAAGAGCAACACAGAACAGTGTGCTTAAAAAAAAAAAAAAAATCTAGGGAATCGAATTCTGCAGCACTTTGATCAAACAGCTCACTGTTTTGTGATGTGATATTTTTTATCTGGGCCACTTTCATGAGAGACAGATCAGATTTATGCCAATGAATTCAGTCTGAACAGTCATTTGAGAAATCATTCAACTTACTCGTCTGCACTAAGAGTCTTGCTGTGAGACTCCTACAGAGAAGCTCTGATAGATGTTGTTAACAGTTAAGACTTCAAGGAGAAGTCCACCACTTTTCATGTGGATGTGTTTTTAGCATGCTGTGTTGTACCGAGACTGCTAAGTTGCAGGTAGACATCGTGCAGATCGGTAGAAAGACTCCTACAAAAGGCTCCTACAATTTCCTACGTGTAGTAATCACAAAAAACACAATAATTCTTTTGTTTAATATTGCATAGTTTTCAGTAACAAGGGAATTTTGGTCCACCAGAACCTGAAATTCCACTCAAAGCAAACGTGGCACTCCTAGAGTGCAACGTTGTATTTCAGAGCAGACAGGCCCGAATCACTACAGATGATGTCAAATGCATCATTTGAGGGGATTTTGTCACAGAGGATAGAGTGACAGCTAGGTCCATAGCAGACTAAAGGAAAATAAACAACATTCATGGTAATATACTACAGATTTTGGAATGATACAAAGCTGGTTCTAATCCGCAAAGTACCCCTTTATTATATTTACTTCAGTATAACAGCATGCTGGGAGTGACATTTTTCTTTTGTGTGTGAGGGTCTGTTCAGGACTGTGTGAAGCTTGCACTGGTATCTGATATGGGCCACATTTTTAAAAAATGATATAAACAGAGAACAAAAAAAAAAAATAACTGAGCAAAGAGGTTTGCTGTGTGAAAATACGGTTACAGTCAGGACAGATTTTGAGTTTTTCTCTCACCTTCAACCTTTAACTGCTTTGGTGGTGACTTATGGGTAATAAAAAATGTATCAAGCTCATAATTACCTGCATTAGCTTTCAAGTCTTCAGGGGTTACCATGACAACAAAACGGATGGTCCTTTCATTGCGGAACATTTCATAGGACCAGCGACGGATAGAGCGCATACATTTAACGGCAGCTATGCCGTTGTTAGCTATCAGCACCTGTGACAGGAAACAAAAAACACTTTTTTAGTCTAATGGAGGACAGACACTGAAAAATGCTGTTATATCATTAAGCAATGAAAATTTAAGATTATAAAACACAGGAGGGAACTTTTTCATTCTTACCTTTTCGATGACTTTGTTACCCCCAAAGCGGGTGACAAACTCAGCAGGAGAGGCCACAGTGAAGTCCCTCTGCAGATCCATCTTTCTGTGTTCACGTCCCTTTTTCACCAGGTGAAGACCAGACATGCTAGACCTACAGTGACAAACTCATGATCAGCCATCTGTCTCAATAACACATCAAAACTTAATAACCTGGGTGTGTTGCCTTCTAACTACAAGCTGTAATTTATATTAAATAATCCAGGAGGCTACAGGATTCATGTCATCCTACAAAATGTCTAAACATGAGCACGTTTAAAAGCAACAAGCTGCTGTTCTTCTCTACAGTCATGAAGTGAGTCAAACTACACTCAGTATCTACAAGGGAACGACAGCGCTGAAAATCAAAAATCTAAGTCAAAGTTCAACAGACTGCGGACCAGCCCATTTATTTCTGACCTTATCTTCAAAATTGCACGTAACCAGTGCGCTTCGAAGAAAAAAGTTCACAGAAAAGTACAATTTCAACAAGGTACAGAAATTAGGTCTGTGCTATCACTCTAAGTGTTCGAGTTTTTATCAGATGTTTACAGCAGCAGAGATACAAAGAGGTACATGTGTTAACAGCACAATGCATTCATTCAGACCTGCACCTTGGCCCTATCACACAACAGGGCCGTTTATATTGTAGCTGTAATAATTAATAAAACATATTCAAATATATCTGAAATAAAGCAGTCAAATCGAACAGAGCTTTCATTTGCATCCATACTATTTCTAATCTCTTGGTCTTTAAATGTCTGAGTACTTAAAACTGTGAAATCCAAACTTATTATCATATTTAATTTGACATTATTTTAAGTCCAATAAGATAAATTAGAATTGACCTACAGCCGTCATGTTTTTGTGATTTAATAGATCACTAGATTAGATTATTCTACATAGTAGATTATAATTTTGATAGAGTTCAACTGAGTCTTCGAGTCTTTACTCCCACAATCAATAATGAGGTCAATGAGCTGTGATGAGTAATTTTGTCTCCTGTCAATGTAAGCTAATCGTCCGATCCAATACATTTTTTTTTAAAGTCACATGCTCCTTTTTTAATTCACAATAGCTTTTCATTTTATCAAATATTACTGTTTAACTACAGAATTTTAAAAGATTAAAAGGGTGGTTAAGTTGAGAAATGCAAAAGTATTAACTGAACTTCACTGATGCATTAATCTTATTATTCAAAATCCTTTAGAATCACAAATGCCACCAGTATTACAGCACAGAAAACAATGCATCCGGAACAATGTTTACATTGAAAGAGCAAACGCAAAGCAACAATTCCATGTTTTTTAAGACTCATGTGAAATAAATACTCAAAAAACTTCATAATGTTATGTACCATGACGATCAGCTGGCTCATATCTTGTTCATTCCAAAGTCTCACCTGTCATGGAAATTCTGTCCCATGTTACAAAACTAGGGAAGCACCTGAGTTGCACTGGTGAACTATACCGTGAAGCTGGAGTGCCAATCTGTCAGAGCTGATATGAACTTTAAACTCAACTCCTGTATTGTGCAGTTCACCCGGCAGATATAGATTGCACTCTGTCATTGAGCTGCTTTTTGATAACCTTTTTCAGTGTCATGCACTTTCGATCCACTCTCTCATCCTTTTCCAGCGCATGAAGCATGACAGTGCAGGATTTCGTTTAACTTTATGTTTATCTGATACATATTCTATTTCAAAACATGACTTAATGACTAATAGGGGCAAAACTTGTGCTAAAAAATAGCTGCTTATTTCTGCACAGCTCCACATGGACAAAGTCATTCTCGTGGCCATAGTGTTTTCTTTTTTTTTTTTTTTTTTTAGTTTCCTCAAACTTACATGTGCCCAGACGAGCTCTGTTCAGTTACGTAACTGCAGTATGGCTACAAGTGTGATCCTTCCTGTTTCCAAGCAAGTCTGCAGAAGCTGCTCCAACGTCTTTCCTACTTTTCAATTTTTTAAAAAATCAGTATCCATGCTAATTATTTCTACTGTTGCACCATAAAGCATGGAATAACTGTCCACATAATAAACACTGCAGCTAAAGTATCAGATTACAGAGAACGGAATCTAACTTTTTAATGGCACATACCTTCGGAGATACGGGAACAAGCCGTTTCCCTCCATTGTGCAGCCTCTCCTATTGCTCTAAATTCCTTCCTAATGAAACTAGTTCTTAAAATCTAACACCAAAACAAAGAGACCTCCACAAAAAAACCTCCTCTAGGGCGTTTCTTCCCCTCTCCCCTCCCACATGTGCAGCAAAATAAACTTCAGACCCCCTGTGACAGATCACAGGCTGTTCCACACAAATGCACACAGATGCTGGACCAGCAGCAGGACAAAAGTGTTCATTCTGCTTAATTTGTACATGAAAGCAACTAGTGTCCAGGCGAAATCTGTAGCCAATTCTGCAACATTCATGCACAAGAATAAAAACAGATAGATGACTGCTGTTTTCTGGGGAGGAAATGTTTTGGTTTTACAATTAAATAGAGACAAATCAACAGTCTACTTGTTGGAAATGTAATTAAAGTGAAATAATACTGTTGAGTCTGTCTGTTATTAACAGACATGTCATTTAACAGGACAGCTGTCTTCACTGGCTTTGTTTTGGAAACATCTAATTTTTCGCCTGCTGCAAACTATTTACCTGAACTCGAGCCAGATGCCGAAAAGATAAACAAGAGGAAAATTTCTTACCTTTTCTCCCCTTCATGATGCCTCCCCCAAGTCCCTCTACCACATGCAGCTTGATGCATTTAAATACGTCAATCCAAGTCAGCATATTGAGTTGAACATGTAGCTGCGTGCACCAAACAACCCATCTGACCCACATTCATATCATACACCATCGCTGGATATAAAAATAATTCTCCAACACGCAGAATGGAAAAAAAAAGGTTAAAAATAAAAGTTGGTGAAGGATTTCAAAGTGTTTTTGTTCGCGTTGTTGTGACCTGGAGTCACGCCACGGCTCTCAAAGTCATTTGGTTCAGTCTCCTGTTCCAATAATAGAGCCCGAGTGTTTGGCATGCGTCAATAACACAGGTCAACTCGATGCAGTCAGGTGATAACACACAGCGTGTGGAGACAAGGCGAGTGAGAGCTTTACGGCACACGGCCAGCATGGCCACACAGCGCAACTCAGTTTACATTCAGACTGATAACTGGCGAGCATGAGCTGCTTCCATGTCACATGTCAGAGTTACAACTTCCAGACACAACTTTTAACATATGTGTTCTGACGTGACACAGATCACATTAAATTCACTTAAAGAAAAACAAGCTCTTACTTGATGCCTGAGGAGCTGGACTGACACTCTGCAGAGGACGTCCGCTGGGCAGGAGTGGAGGTCTGACCCTGAGAAGCACCGCTGGGAGGTTTGTTGACCAGAGGTTCCTCGTCTGAAGAGTTATCCTCAGATGCTCCGAGGATGAACTTGAGGCGCTCCCTCGCCTCGGGCCCTGAGCTGAGCATCGGCGCGTTGGTTCTGGAAGGATTCTGGGTGGTCGGTTGCGATGATGGCTTTTTAGAATTTATCTCAGAGGATGCCTGCAGAGCCTCAGAGACTTCAAGACCCGCAGAGGCGCCGCTGGCCTGAGGATTGTTTTCTTCATCGTGTTTTGATGTAGTGGAAGCAGATAAAAGGGAATGTTCGCCTGGATGAGGAGATAGTTTAGTGGGCATGTCCTCCTCGGCTGCAGGCGGAGCACAGCCAGATGGAGATTCCTCTCCTTTCACGGGCATTGCTACTGTCTTGCTATTAATCCTCCATAGTAGCAACAATATCCATAGGATTGATCCCAAAACTGCAAGTGGGAGCATTCGCAGACATCCTCCTGAACCTGAGTGGGCATGACATTACAAACACGACATACATCATAATTAAACCTACTGGAAAAGATCATAATATCTCTACCATCCTCCATAATAAAAGTTGCGCACCGAAACTGAGTTAATCTTTTGTATTTTATTCTAGAACATTGACACTATTAGGGCTGATGCTTATTTTTGATTAATCGGTTGATGTTTTTTTTCACCAATAATCAATTGTATATTCCATGAAATGTAAAAAAAAAGTGTGAAAAATGCTCATCTTTATTTCCCAGAGCCCAGCGTGACGTCTTCAGATAGCTTCTTTTGTCCAAACACAGTCCAAGTTAGACTCCTCCTTCATCAAAGAACCATCTAAACCAGCAATTCTTTTTCCCTCTTTATTTGAAAAATGACTGAAACCTTTTATTATCAATAGAGTTGGCCATTAATTTTCTATGGGTTGATTAATTGATTATTCGATTAATCACTGTAGCTCTAGACACTATCACATAGTGTTTATATGGAACCACGCCTCATTCAGTACATATCTTTGTAAAAACATTCCTTAATTCAGTAACTAAGTTTAAGGGATCCTTATTAAAAATGTTTAATGGAAAAACTTGACTGATCTTATATATAATTCTTCAGATAGTTTAAACAAACTCAAAAATCAAAAGCTGGAATGTAATTAAAGGAAAAAATTTGCCACATTTTATGTGGATGTCCAATCAGTGCTGATGACCACTGTAGTCAAATGATGTAATAAATTCCTCACTGTGAGTTGTCCTGACTGAGAGAATCGAGCTCTCCTAAAATCTGTTGTTCTTCTAAAACCAGTGATGTCATCAGTGTTAGGGAAAACCTACAGGCTGTTTCAGGTTTGGCAGCCAGGGGGCGCTCAAAACACAAGTGTGGGCATCGAAAGCTCACACATGATGCATCCTGGTACATGTAGGCACTGCTGGCAGGGCGAGCAGAGAAACGCCGCTCTCTTCGACAATTTAGCAACATTTAGGCTAGAATTTATTCTTAAATTTAAAAACATTTACATTCACCACTGACTTGACGTCCACATTAAATACGGTAAATTTCCCCTTAACAGACTTTTTATTCTTGGTCAAGTGCAAATGAAGAAAACTTAATGCTATGTCATATTGTTATCTGTGTATTATTCTGGCCTGAGCACATTTCTCTTCAGCTGATCAGGGGTTAGTTGCCCTCTCAGGACAGTGGCATGCTGGGTAATTTGAAATAAGATGTGTGGGTCAGGCTCAAACAGGTAAAAGGCTAATTTTCATGCCAGCTGAACACAAATTGACCAAAGCTTTACTTATAAATGTCTTGTCCAGTGAGTAAATCAACTAAAATGATAAATAATCATTAAAATCAACAAAGTCATAATATGACTTTATATGACTTTGTTGACTCTTCTTGACTTTGAGTCTTACAAATGAATAAACGAATATCTTTATGTAGTTTAATGTGTCAGCAGGTCCTGGTGGGCTGCATTGCCAAGCCAGCGTCCAGTGAACAGACTGTCTGTGACAGCTGACATGAGAGCCAAGTATGGCAGCTTCATTTGGGCTAAAGGTCAACACTGAAGGAATGAAGGCTGAGGAAGAGGAGGAGGACGCACAAACATCCACACAAACAACTTCATGAGCACCTGAAGGCACCTAACTAAAGGCACAAAATGAGGAATACATTGATATAAAATCCATGTGACACAAATACAAGTTCCTTGTGTCGACCAAAGTCTGTATTTCAGATGAAAAATTATGAATAATAAAGGCAATAAAGGCATTCAGCACAGAGGCAAGGACACATTTGTTCTCTGGAGACACTTTGACTTTGACAGAAACAAAGAAACGGCTGAAACATCACTTTTTAGATGACACACAGTATTTTTTTGCAGTTTCTTTACAAAAGGGTTCTCAGAATTTTTAATTTCACGTCTCATATTTTCCTAAACACTTTTGAAGTTTGTTTTGGAGGCCATCAGCACTACCAGTACAGAGAGCTTAACTTTAAACTGGTTATCCCACTAAATAGTAAAAGTGAGAAAAAATGTCAGTGTTGATTTTGGCTCGTCAAACGTTGACAAAATGTCACACATTAATGTGGCTTATTACCTGCAAACTGCACTAAACACGTGAACAGTTTTCGCACAACCAATAAATCAATCAATAAATATATAAATAAGTTTATGGGGTAGGAAAAAAAGAAAGCAAAAGTACGCAGGACATTCAAAAAGTGGCGTTTATCTTCCATTTATACCCAACAGGAACACTTACCTGCTTTTCAGATCAGGGATGTAGTTCACCTAAATCTGCGGTTTAAACGGTTGTAGAGAAACCACTACAAGTGGGTTTAAAGTGCAAAAACCAGTAAGTTACACTCACCGCCACAGATAACGGATATCTCTGCTCTGTCGTTGTTGTTGCTGTTGCAATAACGCTGCACGCCAGGCTAATGAGCAGCTAACGTTAGCGCACAACTAAACCAATTGTTAACGTTATTTTTCATAACTTCCCGCAGCTGTGAGATAACGGTAACTACTGTCTACACTGTCTATTTATTTCCACCAACGGCTCAAACTCCGCCCAAAGTGACCCGTCGTGTTGTTAGTGGTTTTATTTTAATCATTTTCATGACAGCAGCAGCAAATGTCACAGCCACCTACTACCAGCCGAGTTACCCGCAGCCCCCTCACGACCGTCAAACACCTCCTTCCCCCTGCGATAGTAAACATGTGAAGGGGAGGGGGGGATTCCAGGCTCCTCCTCGGAAGGAGGAAAGCATCCGAAGATCGTCTATGTGTAAGATGTTTTAGTCTGTCATTAAAAACATCTTTAAAAAGCAGAGGCAAGTCTTTAAAGAGGACTACAAAGATGGGCGGTCCCTGAGACTTCTGCTGCATTTAAGTGAAATGGGACGGATGGGTTACCAGTGACCAGTTGGCCTGCCAAATTTGATCTAGTATCTTTCCGCTGGGAAATATATTCAGCCTAATGTGTGCAACTACGTTGTGTGTGTGTGTGTGTGTGTGTGTGTGTGTGTGTGTGTGTGTGTGTGCTCCACGGTTGGCGAAATCTGCCGTTCAAGATGATTAAAGCAGATTCAAATTCTGTTATTGTATTGTCCATGCACCATATTTTAAAAATTTTACATGAACAACTATGCAATCATACAGTTTAACTGTTTTTCAGTTGGCTGATATTGTAAAAAACTGTTTAAATATATATCACAAGTTGTATGATGATGCAAAGTGTCCATAGTTGCATTTTAGGTATATTATATTTGTTTGAACACTCTCGAGTAGATCTCTGTAAACAACAAAAATCCTGCTTGTACCATAATTTATATTTAATAATAGTCTTAATCTAAAATAATGCCAGCAACAGTAACTTGACTTTCAATATCTTAAAATATATTCTTTCCTAATTATACCTTTATTCTAGCAAATTTATAAAATGGATGAACATAAAGCTAACAGCAATGTAGTTTTAGTACAATACTTTGTCCTATGAATCCGAATACTTTCTCCACCGGTTCCAATCCGCCCTGAACGCAGCATGTACCTGATTGGCGGTGTAGGTCATGTTCTCGCAGACCGCGACACAGTGCAGATTTTTTATTTTTTTTTTAAATGTTTGGGTGATTCAGCTTTTTCAATATACGATCTTTGTTCTTCCTCCTCTCAGCGCTGGTCTCGCGGCAACTGCAGGAACGCGCCAAAATAAGAAAACATCAGCCGCGTCAGGGTCACGGAGGAAAAACTACAAGACAGTTTCTTTTTAAATCGGGCTACTTCAAAAATCGGTCTTAAATGTTGCTGTCACTGACAGACTTGTAACAGCTGAGCGGGAAGATATTTATTCCTCGGTGTTTTTGGCGGCAGAAGACGATAGAAGATGGTTCTGCAGAACAGTGGAAGGTACAAAGCGGACCGAGGACAAGGTGGAGGAGACCAGGAAAACCAGTGAGTTTTTCCTTTCTTATCATTGTAAGAGGCTCAGGTAGGCTGCAAATGACACCTGTTAGGCAGGTAAGCAGGTGACAGAAGTAACCCGTGGAGTGAATGGAGCTGTTATGTGTGTTTGAAACAGGGACGATGGATCCTCGATGTCTGCCCTCAAGCGGCTCGAGCGCAGCCAGTTCACAGACGAGATGGACGCGCGCTTCGGTTTCGACAGGATGAAGGAGCCGGGGGAGAAAACAGGCTGGCTGATCAACATGCATCCTGTGAGTCGACACAGTGTTGTGTTAGAGCTCTTTGAAAATAGTGAGGAGACAATGCCATAAGAAACGTGACGCTGTGTCTTCCTTTTCGACTTTTAGACTGAGATTCTGGATGAAGACAAGAGGATGATCAGTGCAGTGGATTATTATTTCATACAAGAGGATGGAAGCAGGTTTAAGGTGTGTTGGGAAGGAGTTAACCTGGTTACCAGCTTTGTAGTATGAACACCAACAAGTAATAAATGATGCCTCTCCTGTCTGTAGGTCGCCCTGCCCTATAAGCCATATTTTTACATTGCTACTAAAAAGGTGAGTCTTCCATTGAGTTCATATGTCATGTCGACATCATTTAAAACCTTGTTGCTTAAAGACAACTTTACATACACAGAACTGCGAGAGAGAAGTCATCTCATACTTGTCAAAGAAGTTCCAAGGGAAGGTGGCAAAACTGGAAGTTGTGCCAAAAGAAGATCTCGACCTGGTGAGATTTTCAAGTGCTGTCTAACGGCATTTTAGTGTTTTATGTCATAAAAACGATGGCAAAGTGAAGTAAGGAGCCACTTTTTTTGGAATAAAAAATTATGAGCCGGTTTGTTCTCTGCAGCCGAACCATCTCGTCGGACTGAAGAGAAACTACATCAAGCTGTTATTCAACACGGTGGACGACCTCGTGAAGGTGAAGCGTGAGATCTCACCGGCGGTACGTAAGAACAGAGAGAGGGAGCAGTCCAACGACGCCTACACCTCGATGTTGTCAAGGTACCATCGATCCCATTCAGTCTCACATGGTTCACTCAGGTATTTTTAGCTTTATACTGGTTTGTTGACACCTGTGTTGTTTTTCAGTGCCTTGTCAGGCGGCAATGTGACCTCAGCAGATGAAGACGGGACGTTAAAGAGTATCACGGATCAGTTAGACAACATAGTGGACATGAGAGAGTATGATGTCCCCTATCATGTGCGATTGTCCATCGATCTCAAGATCCACGTGGTAAAGATAGATGTCTGTCAACCTACATCTCCAAGATACACGTGCTTGTTGTTCTAATAGTCACTGTCTTTACTTGTCAGGCTCACTGGTATAACGTTCGATACCGGAGCAGTGCTTACCCACCTGAGATCATACGGAGAGACGATCTGGTGGAGCGACCGGTATGAGAGTTTTTGTGATTGTGTTGCAACATGGGATCTTTTATTCATTCATGCTCGTGTTTGCTTGTGGCTCCAGTAAAGCATTGTTTGTGTTTCTTTTTAGGATCCCGTTGTTTTGGCGTTCGACATTGAGACGACCAAACTGCCGCTGAAATTCCCCGACGCAGAGACCGATCAGATTATGATGATCTCTTACATGATCGATGGGCAGGTGAGTTGTATTTCCTTTGTGTTTGTAAAGTGTATTATTCAGTAATATTTGTGTCGGTGTCTCTAACTGTTTTGTTTCCTTTCAAGGGGTTTCTAATCACAAACAGAGAAATCGTTTCTGAGAACATTGAAGATTTTGAGTTCACTCCTAAGCCTGAGTATGAGGGACCTTTCACAGTTTTCAACGAGGATGATGAGGTACATGGCTGCATTGCAGTACATATACTATGCTCTGTGTACTATGGTGTAATTAAAAACTGAAGCACTTGAATGTATTGTTGAGTATATAAATGCTCTGTGGTTTCCTCAGTGTAATAACTTGTAACTCGTCTCTGGCTGCAGGCGGCGCTCATTCAGAGATGGTTTGATCACGTTCAAGAAACCAAGCCGAACATCTTTGTGACCTACAATGGAGACTTCTTTGACTGGTGAGCTGCTGCTTTTATAACGTGATTACATTAACTGGTCTTTGACGGCTCTTGGCATCAATGAACACGAAGAGTTCGAAAGGTGCAAAACCTTTATTCGTGTATCGAGCATCGTGAGACTAAAAAAAAAGGCAAAAAAGCCACAATACGTTTTCAAACAAACAGTGTTTACAAATGGACAAACTGATATATTATTGATAGCATTCATAAATAACAGTGTTGTCTTTTATCGTAAAAACGCAATAACTATGTTAATTTGCAATCACATTTACTAACAGTCGTAATTTTAAAGAAACAACAACTTTACATTTATCAAAAACATTCTCATGCACCACAAAAGTTGTATTGCAATGTCCGTTAACATGATAAATCAACATGACAAACAAACAATCTTTTATTATGACAATTGTTTGAAATGTGTAAAAAGAGAGTACCTCGCTTTGCCTATCAAGGATGCAACTTTAAAGTGGACTGACGACAGGTACTCTTGACTCCGACACATCACACTTGCAATAAAGCATAAACAACATGTCTTAACCAGGCACACAAGAATCAAACAATTAAATTTGTGAAACTACCACTGCAGCTGCACACCGTGCTGATCTGCTCGAGGGACCCCTGCTCGTGACAGGGCAAATTTTTTTCTACTTGTTCCGGATTTACGCAGCCCCGGACACACCAGCACGTGAATAACATGCGCTGACTAAGTGCGGTGGCCAGTTATGTGTTAATGTGCTGTCATGTTTAGCGTACCTGTTCCCTGCTCTCTCAAGGCCTTTTGTTGAGACTCGTGCTGCCCTTCACGGACTGAACATGCACAGGGAGATTGGTTTCCAGAAGGACAGCCAGGGCGAGTACAAGTCCAGCCAAGCCATCCACATGGACTGCTTAAGGTGTGCACACCTCTCGCTCTGTTATAATTATTCCAGTGAGGTTTACGAATGCATACACTTAGGAGTTACGGTTGATTTTAGATTAATTAATCATCTTTCCAACCTGCTTCTGTTTTTTGTGTCAGGTGGGTAAAGAGAGACAGCTACCTGCCAGTAGGAAGTCATAATCTTAAGGCAGCAGCAAAGGCTAAACTGAGCTACGACCCAGTGGAGCTGGACCCAGAGGAGATGTGCCGCATGGCAACTGAGCAACCTCAGGTACAGAAAAGAGCTTCAGTTTTTATAGCTCAGAATATAAATAAACAACATGTATGTTTGGTCGATCTCCAGTCGATATCCTTAGACGAGATATTGGCTAAGATCTGGAGTTGGTCCTGGGCGCCGCGCTTTGGCTGCCCACTGCCGCTCAGGGATGGGAATGCAGAGATTCAGTTTCACTCTACAGTGTCTATGTGACCAATGATGTACCTTTACCTTTACTTTTATTGTACTTTTATAAAGAATTGTTAGTCTTGCTCACTTGTTCTTTTCTCCTTATCTCTGTTAGACTTTAGCCACCTACTCTGTGTCAGACGCTGTGGCCACGTATTACTTGTACATGAAATATGTTCACCCCTTCATCTTCGCCCTGTGCACCATCATCCCCATGGAGCCTGATGAGGTTTGTTTATTGTGTTCAGGAACAGCTTTATGTGCACTCATACAAGGAATTTGACTCTCAGCGTGTTTACACAGAGACAGACATACAGCAGGAAGAAAGACGACAGAAACGTAACAATACCTTAAAGAACGTAAAACCCTAAGATAAACTTTGTCTTCTTGCGTCCATGTGTTTGCAGGTGCTGCGTAAAGGTTCTGGGACTCTGTGTGAAGCTTTGCTCATGGTTCAGGCCTTCCATGTAAACATCATCTTCCCCAACAAGCAGGAGCAGATTTTTAATAAAATGACAGATGACGGACACGTCATGGACTCTGAGACGTACGTGGGCGGCCACGTGGAGGCGCTGGAGTCTGGAGTGTTTCGCAGTGACATCCCTTGTCGCTTCAAAATGGTATATCTCAGATCGACTTAGAGCTTTGCTTTGCTCTGAGGCTAGAACAGTTAACAGAATTACTATCGAGCGCTGCCATATTTGCTACTGTTTGCATGTTTTGTGACAGTGTGGTCTGCTTTGTTGACAGAATCCCGCTGCATTTGACTTCCTGCTGCAAAGAGTTGAAAGAACAATGCGTCATGCCATTGAGGAAGAGGAGCACATCCCTTTAGAGCAAGTCACCAACTTTAACGAGGTTTGTTGACTTTTCATTTGTTCCTTGGTCGTGCTAGCATTCGTAGCTTAAAGTTTTTTTTTAAACCTTTCCTGTATTTTCTCAGGTTTGTGAGGATATTAAAGGGAAGTTGACTTCGCTGAAGGAGGTTCCAAACAGGATCGAATGCCCCCTCATCTACCATCTGGACGTGGGGGCGATGTACCCCAACATCATCCTCACCAACCGCCTGCAGGTGAGTGAGAAATCAAATGAAAAATGCATTGGATAAACATAGAAAAGCATGTGATTTAATACTATTTTCTGCTTTTACAGCCGTCTGCTATGGTTGATGAGGCCACTTGTGCTGCCTGTGACTTTAACAAGCCTGGTGCCACCTGCCAGAGGAGGATGACCTGGCAATGGAGGGGGGAAATCAGTATGTTAATGTTGTACAATCACATTCCTACTGCAACCACTTCTTCATTCAGGGTTAAATATGTTAAAGGTTAAATTTTTGCTCTGCCTGCAGTGCCCGCCAGCCGCAGTGAGTTCCACCGCATCCAGCAGCAGCTTGAATCTGAAAAGTTCCCCCCCTTGTTCCCCAACGGTCCCCCTCGAGCATTTCATACTCTGAGCCGAGAGGAGCAGGCCAAACATGAGAAGAAACGTCTAGCAGGTACTCTCTCTCTCTTTTTGCCTGCTTGGAATTTGTTGAGGCACATTATAGACAATTGGTTGCGAAAGCAGAGTTGGAGCTGTCTTCTCTCTGTCTCAGACTACTGTAAGAAAGCTTACAAGAAGACACACGTCACCAGGCTGGAGGAGCGAGTCACCACCATCTGTCAGAGAGAAAACTCCTTCTACGTCGACACTGTGAGAGCTTTCAGAGATCGCCGGTACGAATTCAAAGGACTCCACAAGGTATGTCCAATTAAGAAACATCAAAAATGGGATGCAATGCACTCAACCCAAAACACGACCATTTAAACTGGTACTGGATCCTTCACAAGCACAAATAATGAAAAAGAAGATAAGGACGGCACTCCAAGTTTAACTAATTTAAGAGACATCCACTCTTTGTATTTCATAGTTTATTCAAATCATCATATTTTCGAAACTTCATGATGTTTCTTGTCAATTTGTTGTGAATGAAGTAGACTTGTGATATTCTTTAAAAGGGCGGCTCCATTTGAGAGAGCAGTATATAGATGATTATATATAAAAAGCATTTAAATGTAAAACCAGAGTATAATAGCAATTAAGTGGAATCAAATCAATTACAGGGATGACACATCTAAATGTATAAAAAGCAACAGAATGTTTAAAAGAGGCTTAAATAATCATTAATTCAATATTAACTAGATACTGTTTTTATTTTTTACTTTAAATTCTTCTTCTCTTGCCTTTGATGTGACTTGGCTTCAGGTGTGGAAGAAGAAACTGTCAGCAGCTCAGGAGAGCGGCGATGCTGCAGAGGTGAAGCGCTGCAAAAACATGGAGATCCTGTACGAGTCTCTTCAGCTGGCTCACAAGTGTATCCTCAACTCTTTCTACGGCTACGTCATGAGGAAAGGGTGAGTCAACTATGAGTGTCATCATTCAGATCATCAGATATCCTCCGACCTGCACTGTGACATGAACTCATGAAATCAATAATAAGCAACACTGTGCTGACGCTGTCTGCTCTGTCTTTGTGTCTCCACCAGGGCGCGCTGGTACTCCATGGAGATGGCTGGCATCGTGTGCCACACTGGAGCGAATATCATCACTCAGGCCAGAGAGCTCATCGAACAAATCGGGTGGGTGTAGCATCATGTTAATGTGAGCAAAATCAGCTCCAGCTCAGGAGAGATGAACCTAAAAAGGATTTCACATTTAATCAGCAGATTCTTGCTATCACTTGAGCTTGAATTGTGCTCTTACGTCAGTGCTTTTGTCCAACTTTCTTTTGTTCCTGTTTTAGTCGCAGATCTTGTTTATTTTGCAGGTTGGTGTAACAGTTATGTAACTGTATAATAAAGAACCCTTGCTCACTCAGTTCAAGCAGCCATGGTGAAGAAAGGCATCAGTCATATTCCTTACATGTGAACTGAAAAATGCTGTTGTACATTTTCGTTACACACGCGTCACGTCTCTCACCTCAGGAGGCCTCTCGAGTTGGACACTGACGGTATCTGGTGTGTCCTCCCCAACACTTTTCCCGAGAACTTTGTGGTGAAAACAAGCAACGAGAAGAAGCCCAAGGTGACCATCTCTTACCCAGGAGCTATGCTGAACATCATGGTGAAGGAGGGATTCACCAACGATCAGTATCATGAGCTGGTCGACCCCGCGACTCTCACATACATCACCAGGTCAGAGAACAGCATCTTCTTTGAGGTGGACGGACCGTACCTGGCCATGATCCTGCCTGCCTCCAAAGAGGAAGGGAAGAAGTTGAAGAAAAGGTAAAGCAGCAGCGGATCTGAGTGGTTTGACCCCAAACAGATTTGGTGGATTTGTTACCAACAGTATGACTTCAACGCTAACTATGATAATGATTTAGTGTCTCTCTGTGCATTTCAGGTACGCTGTGTTTAATGAGGACGGCTCTCTGGCTGAGCTGAAGGGTTTCGAAGTGAAGAGAAGAGGAGAGCTGCAACTCATTAAGATTTTCCAGTCGTCAGTGTTTGAGGCTTTCCTCAAAGGCACCACGCTGGAGGAGGTGTACGCCTCTGTGGCTAAAGTGGCCGACTATTGGCTGGACGTTCTGTACAGCAAGGTACAAATTTCTATTTTATATATATCAACATTCCACTTTCAGATGTTGTCTTAACTTTGATTGACCAGTCGTTTATCTAATCTTTCTAAATACACTATCATTTGCAGAGAGAGCTCTTTATACCAAGCCACACCTTTACATGTGATTGATTTATTTCACTGGTTTTCCAGGCTGCCAACATGCCAGATGCGGAGCTGTTTGAACTGATTTCAGAGAATCGTTCCATGTCACGAAAGCTGGAGGATTACGGAGAGCAGAAGTCCACTTCCATCAGCACGGCTAAGAGGCTGGCCGAGTTCCTGGGAGACCAGATGGTGAAAGATGCCGGTCTGAGCTGTCGCTACGTCATCTCCCGTAAACCAGAGGGCTCGCCTGTCACAGAAAGGTGAGACGGCCAAATGAATCTACTTTTTAGACCCTTTCGTGAAGGTAATGTAATGCTGTTTTTATAGTATTTTCTAATCATATTATTTGAACGGGTTAAGATGAGACAGAGGAGAGGTGTGACTGGCTGTGGTCTTCATGAATCTTCCTTAAGTGCAGGTGTTTTCTTTGATTTGTTTTTATAGGAAAGCACATGTGCTATTATTAACAATCATGATGTTGTGCTCCCAGTATGTTTGTGACAAGGAATACCGGGTTTAAATTTGGCCAAGAAACTTTTTGAATGTCATTTCCCTTTATCTTTATCCATCTATATCTGCTCTTTGAGGGCTGAAAAACAACTTGGCTGGGTGATGATAGGTTCTCTGGTGTAAGATGAAGCAAATAAAATGATACTCAAGTTGCTCTCCCAGTGTTACATTTCTGTGGTTAACAAGAACTTTGTAATGTTAACAGAAGTAAAAGCCTTGAAGGGTGACTGACTTGTGTGTGTCTCGATCAGAGCCATCCCTCTGGCCATTTTCCAGGCAGAGCCCAGCGTGAAGAAACATTTCCTTCGCAAGTGGCTGAAGATGCCCACCTTGCATGATTTGGATATCCGCTCTGTGAGTTTTATAAAGAACATTTTATGCAAGCTTTTGGTTTTTGGTGCGCTTTCTCTTATATTAACATTTCTGTTATGGAACTCTGCAGATCCTTGACTGGAGTTATTACATCGAGAGGTTGGGAAGTGCCATCCAGAAAATCATCACTATTCCTGCAGCTCTTCAGCAGGTAAAAAATCAGACTTTTTCCTCTCCGTCTCTGTTTTAAGTTGATGAGCAGATCAAAATTTGATTTGTGTCTGTTCATCATCAGGTGAAGAATCCAGTACCCAGAGTGAGGCATCCTGACTGGCTTCACAAGAAACTGCTGGAGAAGAATGACATCTACAAGCAGAAGAAAATCAGTGAGCTGTTCACCAGCGAGGGCAAGAGACAGGTTTGTTCACCTCACAGAAACATGGTTCGTTAAAATACCAACACTTAAGTTTCCTCTGCCCCCATCAGTAGAGAAGGATTCTTTTCTTGATGCCCTCTTCTCTTCCAGGTGGCCCATCAGCCTCTAGAAGCAGGCCAAACGCCAGACATAGAAGATTTTGGCATGCCAGCAAAACCTCTGCAGCCAGCCATCCTCATCAGCACCAAGAGGAAGCGAGCTTCACAGGGGGAGGACAGCCAGGTGGAGTCTCAGGATATGGAGCTCACTCAGTCCTGGAGAGAGATCCTGGGACCACCTCCTCCCATGGGAAAGACACGGGTGAGCTAGCAGCAACAAGCACAAAGTGTCAACCTGGTGTGTCAATATATGGCTTGCCAGCTAGCATTCCCTGAGGAATAAACTTTGAAAAAACATCTGTATGCAGGAGGAGCGTCTGGTGTGGCTGCGTTACCATAAGAAGAAGTGGGAGCTGCAGCTGAGGCAGAGGAAGGAGAGAAAGAAGAGGAGGAGGATGCTGGATGGCGAAGCTCAACCTGTAGGGGGCGGAGTGATCAGAGATGGCCCCATCACCGGCCTGGGGAGCTTCCTTCGTAGAACAGCACGCAGCATCCTGGACATGCCGTGGCAAATTGTGCAGGTGGGACAAAGATAACTTTTTTAATCGTCCTCCAGTTAGTCAACAGATAAAATAATTGAAGTGGTCTAATCTTGTCTCATGTGACGTCCTGTTTTCTCTCAGATCGCAGAAACCAGCCACCCGGGTCTCTACAAGCTGTGGGCTGTGATTGGAAACGACCTCCACTGCATGAAGCTCAACATCCCTCGTGTGTTCTATGTTAATCAGAAAGTCCCAAAACAGGAGGAGGGAGCCACTTACAAAAAGGCACGCAACAAGAAGACGCTTTGCAGTTATTATGAATGGTTTTAAATTATGTGTTGTCTCAAGTATATAACAAAATATACTTAATTGTTTGGTTTCAGGTGAACCGCATGCTGCCTCGCTCCAATATGGTGTACTACCTGTATGAGTACTGTGTACCAGAGGACATGTACCAGGAGCACATCAACGAGATCAACGCTGACCTCTCTGCCCCTGACATCGAGGGGGTCTATGAAACACAGGTATCACAATGCTCTGTGTGTGTGCAGAGTGTCTGAGTCCAGTTCCTTTTGTCATTGTAAACAGAATGCAGCGTTAAATGCGAGCTCTCTCCTAGGTGCCATTACTGTTTCGTGCGCTGGTGCAGCTCGGCTGCATGTGTATGGTCAATAAACATGTTGTGAGGGATCTGGCCGGCAGGGAGGCCGACACGTTTGACCTGGACCACCTAGAGATGAGATCTCTGGCCCAGTTCAGCTACCTGGAACCTGGTAAGACAAGTGATGTCAAAATGATTCTGTATGGATTATTATTTAACTGGTCTGTTTTATTTACAATTTGCTTCCATTCTAACCTGCTACTTGACACCAAGTTTAACATCCAGGGTTTGTGAAAAGTTCTGAAAGTTTTGAAAGTTCTTCATTTTAACCCTCATGATTTCATGATTAGAAATGTGCTTGAATGCTAGAAAGGATACATTTATGCGCTGTAAGTAGAAAGTAATTCTGTAAATTATTGCTTCTATAATAAAAAAATTATACAGGCTTCAGACTCTTCTGTTTTTGGCACCTTGAAAGTGCGAAGAGTTTTACTCTTCCTACCAATTCTGTTATCACTGTGTGATGCTTTTTTCTCCTCACAGGAAGTGTTCGCCACATGTACCTGTATCATCACAGCCAGGGACACAAGGCTCTGTTTGGCCTGTTCATCCCATCTCAGCGCAAAGCCAGCATCTTTGTGCTGGACACAGTAAGAACAATAAAACTCTTCATTTCCTCTCTGCTGTCATTTTTGACTTTTTCCTTGTCTGATAGTGAAACCCAATAGTGGAGTTCTTGAGTGTAATTTAACATATTTGCAAGGCTTTTTGATTCCTCTGATGCTTTCCTTTATTATAGTCTGTCTTTATTTTCTCTTTTTAGGTAAGAAGCAACCAGATGCCGAACCTGAGTAACCTGTACACAGCTGAACGCACAGCTCTCCTGGAGAAGACGACTGAGGAACTTCTACCACCAGAGAAACACAACTTTGAGGTCCGCGCTGAAAACGACGTGAAGGCAATTTACCGCGCTCTGCAACGGATAATGTTAAACTACAAGGTAAAATATATTCAGGGTATTCAAGTACCTAATTATCTTCTGATAGTTCCATTTGCAGAAATTTGTAACTATGTGTCACTTTGTCTGATGCTGCTTACAGGATGAGCGTCGTGGGCCCACCCTCATCGCCATGCAGTCAAACTGGGAGCTGCGGCGGTTGGCGGCAGGGATGCCGGTGCTCGAGGAGTTTCCAGTCGTTCCTGTGCACGTGGTTGATGAGATCAGCTACAACGTGCTGGACTGGCAACGCCACGGCGCCCGGCGCATGATCCGCCACTACCTCAACCTGGACAGCTGCCTGTCACAGGCCTTCGACATGGCCAGGTACACACTGCACTGCACACTGCTGCTCGGTGGAGGCAGAGAAGGAGAAAACAGAGTGGAACACTTTTTATTTTATTTTTGTTTTATGCACTTTTTTTTCTCTCTCACTTTCAGATATTACCACTTGCCTGTGGGGAACTTGCCTCAGGACATTTCCATATTTGGCTCAGACTTGTTCCTGGCCCGACACCTGCGGAAACACAACCACCTGCTGTGGCTTTCACCCACAGCTCGGCCCGACCTTGGAGGAAAAGAGGCTGATGACAGTCGCCTGGTCATGGAGAACGATGACAGGGGCTCCGTAGAGATCAACGCTCAAGGGTGCTATTCCACAGGTACCCAAACACCTGGAACAAACTCAATCTGTGTGCCTAAAAGATTATAAAGCAACTTAACATTTGTATTTTCGTATCTATATCTATGGTCATCCTGCTTCTGTTTCATTCAGTGTGTGTGGAGTTGGACCTGCAGAGCCTGGCGGTTAACACAATCCTCCAGTCACAGCATGTCAATGACATGGAGGGTGGAGCCAGTTTGGGCGTCAGCTTTGATGTGATCCAGCAGGCCTCGTTAGAGGACATGATGTCAGGAAACCAGGGAGCCAGCGCGCTCGCCAGCTATGATGAGACTGCTCTCTGCTCAAACACTTTTAGGTGTGTAAACATCTGCAGTGCAAGAATGTTTGTCTTCTTTTCCTAGTTGTTCTTCTTTGTTTAAGGAGACACATGGTGTTTTATTTTTGGTGTTTGCTGTGCGTTGTTTGAGCAGGATCTTGAAGAGCATGGTGGTCGGATGGGTCAGAGAGATCACGCAGTTCCACAATGTGTATGCCGACAACCAGGTGATGCACTTCTACCGCTGGCTGCGCTCGCCCAGCTCTCTGCTGTATGACCCTGCACTGCACCGCACCCTGCACAACATGATGAAGAAGGTGTTTCTACAGTGAGTGCCTCGTCATCCTCTGCACTGAAAAGACATCTACCTCATCTGTTTGGTCACATGTTAAAGCTTAGTTTAGAAATGACGGTAAAATCTGCCACTTGCTAATGAGCCAAAGAGATTCTGTTTTGTTCAGCATGTGTGCAGATAGAGTTAAGATGTCTCTGTAATGTCTCTATAACTTGTATTCACACTACAAAAACAACGCCTACATTGACTTCAGATAGCTCGCAATGATGCCATGAGAATATTATTAAAGAAATCTAAATGGTGCAGTGCAAGTGACGTGTTCCTGTGGCTGCAGGGGTCAAAACTTGCCAAACAGTAAGAAATCTCAGTCACAAATTTATTCATCGACCTAGATGCATTGAAGATGACATCATCGTGCTTGTATCAGATGTGGCAATCAGTACCACACGCTACCAAACCCAGGTGTAAAGACAGTTGTTTAGTTTTCTCTTTGTTAGACTGTAATAGATCATTTTTCCTCACTGTCTCCACTTTGCTGTTACTTTTCTCTTTTTTGGACATTGAGCTCTGGTAGTGATGCTGATATTTATCACCACCTTTTAACATAGTACATGCAGCAGCTACGTTTTTTTTTAGTCCTTTTCTCATCTGGCTGCCAGGTTGGTTTCAGAGTTCAAGCGTCTTGGATCCACTGTGGTGTACGGAAACTTCAACAGGATCATCCTGTGCACTAAAAAACGGAGGATTGAAGACGCCATCGGCTATGTAGAATACATCACCAACAGGTCAGACATTTGCCTTCTGCTGGTCACCTCGAAAGAGAGTTAATTAACACAAAAGTGTGAACAAACATAAATGCATACCTACATAAACACATAGAAATATAGATGTAAAAGAAATAAATCTGTATGAGGAAAAAACCTGCATGTGAACAGACTGTTGAGCCATTAAAAGACTTTGACTTCATTGGTCTGAAGGAAGAGGAACAATACAATCATTTTTAAAAAACAAAAACAGGATTTTCCATTAGAGCAGCCAAATGTTTGTGTTGCGGTTTCAATCATCGAGGGGAGTGTGTTCAATAAGGTGGAGTCATAAGGGGAACTTCCCATTAGACTAATGGAATATAAAAATAAAAACCAATTTGACCAGTTTATCAATATTGCAACAAGAAACAAAATCCCTAATAGGATTTTGGTCCTCCTAACATTGTTTGACCCAGCACATTTTTCTGGCCCACCAGACAGAATTACATCAGCGTTTCCAACTAACAGAAATTGTTGCTGTCAGTATTTCTAATGATCGTCTCTGAGTGTCTCCTGATTGAATATCTAAGCACAGTGGTCATGAACCACAAAGTCACATAATCAATATCAAGGTCTGTCATAGTAATTTTGTCTAAGAAAAACAGCGCTGGCGTAACAGTCATTTTAAGACCATTTTCGGCCACTAATATTATGATAATATAATTGTAATGCTATTACATAATTAATGACAACCTTCGAAGAGCAAAAAACTGTATTAATGCATGTAAATACAGCTGGAAATACCAAGATGTCATGTGACAGTTCTGTTGATGTCAGTGTATTTAATTTTTTTTTTAAGAGATTTGTATGATATCTTCTCAGTCACTCTTGTTATTATGTAAGTGGGCCCAAAAATTAACGTTTCTCTCTGTTTCACCTCCAGCATCCACTCCAAGGAAATCTTTCACTCTTTGTCCATCTCATTCTCGCGGTGCTGGGAGTTTCTGCTATGGATGGATCCGGCAAACCTCGGCGGTGTCAAGGGCAAACTGCCCTCCAGCATCTTGTATGGAGAGGTACTTAAAACCTCATCTCTGTCATACGGCGTTTTAGAATGAAGTAGCGGGATAAAACACAACTGTGCTTCCTAAATGCTCCGTTTTTAGGAAGGAGCCAAACAGAAGAAAAACAGACGAGGGGAGGGAGAGGAAGAGGGCAGCGAGGATGAAGATGAGTAGGAAGCAGAGGAAGAGGATGGTGATGGAGAAACGGATGAGGTGGAGGAGCTGATTGAGAGCAACTGGAACATCATGCAGTATCTTCCCCAAACTGCTTCCTGTCAGAAATACTTCCTCATGATCATCTCTGGTAAAAAGAATAAACATTATGCAACAGACTTTGGGGGTTTTTTGTTTGTTTGTTTGTTTTGTTTTGTTTTTTCTTGCTTTTTCTTGATGCCAACACTTACACACTCATACACTCTCCACACCAGCCTACATTGCAGCGGTCTACCACAGCATGAAGGAGGAGCTGAGGCGTAACGCTCCTGGTGCAACACCTGTCAAGAGGCGCGGAGGCAGCCAACCTTCCCAGCAGGCAGTGGGGGACTTAAGTGCTCTTCCTGGTAAGGTGCTGGCAGGGAATCCACTTCATTTACTTCTGGTACCTTTCTGAAGAACTTCCCGTGACACTTATTAGTTGCCACAGGCTGGTGTCTGTTACCCTTTAAGCTATAGTGAGGGGTTTTTAATTTCATTTAGATAGATTTCCTCTCATGTGAAACTCTCTCCCACAGGAATGATTTCCTTCTCCCAGGAATATGTGTCCAGCGAGCTGACGCAAAACTTTTTCACCATCACTCAAAAAATCCAGAAGAAGGTGACGGGTACGAGAAGCGTGACTCAGCCCTCCGAGATGTTCCCCATCCTGCCTGGATCCCACCTGCCGCTCAACAACCCAGCACTAGAGTTTATTAAATATGTCTGCCAGGTATGTTATGGTAACTTGCAAAGCTCTTTTCATGTGTAGTGTGGAGTTGTGATTTTCTTCTCGCCACACTGTTCAGTATTACAGGATTTGCAACTGATGCATCAGCAATGTGATCTTTTGTCCGTTCAGGTCCTTTCACTGGATGCCAACATAGTGAACCAGGTGAACAAGCTGAAACGAGACCTGCTGCGACTCGTGGACGTCGGAGAGTTTTCAGAGGAAGCGCAGTTCCGTGACCCCTGTAACTCCTACATCCTGCCAGAGGTCATCTGCCACCACTGCAATTTCTGTCGTGACCTCGACCTCTGCAAGGATCCAGCTGTGGCACAAGTAAGAAGAGGGGTACTGATGGGCATCACAATAATACTGAGTTTTTTATTAGACCTCTGTGCTTGTGTCTTTGATGACTGGAGGCCACATGTTTTCAAGTTGTACACTTGTAAATCATATCCTCATCAGTAAATATCCTAAGAACACCTTTAAGGAATTTCTTGACCTTGGGCACAAACGTCGACTTAGACTCAAGGAGATATTGATTAGATTTTGGTGGTCAGAGTTCAAAGGTCACTGCGTCCTCGCAAAACATTTTTTTAGCCGTAATTCAAGAATTCGTACAACAATTGTGACAAACTTTCACACAAATGTTTAATAAGATAAAATGATTACATCTTCTATCCAAAAGGTCAAAGGTCAGCTTTACTGTGACATCATCATGTTTTGCAGAAAAACGTTTCTGGCTGTTAATCAATGCCATTGACTCCTGGCACCGACTTGGTGACACTAATCTTGGATGCCACCTTAAAACTGCTGAATGTTAAGATCTTCTTCTTCTTTGCAGCAACATCCATATTTGAAGAACTGTAGTCACCACAAGCTGATTAGTTCTGGTGATCCTGAGCTTCAGATGATTGTTGTTGCATCATGTGACGAAGCTCTCTATCAATCCTCTGAACTCCTCTGTAAAAAATAGTCTAAGACAGCATGTTTCACACTGAAACTTATTCTAGAATCATATAAATCATTACTGTCTTTGCTTCCATTTTGCCCAGAAAAATACACCTAGGCTGTGTTCCATTACCCATACTACCCTATAGTATGCCAGAAAAAGATTTTGTATGTCCCAGTATGCAGTATGTGAAAAGCAGTATGCCAGGAGTGCCAGGATGTCCTTCAACATCTGGTCAGATTTTGCAGTATGCAAACCAGCCTGCTTTTTTGGCCATTCTGACCCACAATCCTGTGCACCTCAGAAAATACATCACATACATCACATACATCATATACGTCACGGTATGTCACGTGAATATAAACAAAACAAGGAGGGCACCAACATTCGACAGCTGACAGAATGACAAGCACTGCATTGACAGATGACAGCATATTTACTTACTACTTAAGTAAATGAGCTCAATACATACATTTTGTGACTCCTTTGTACAGTAAATAAAATAA
>JAQLOL010000022.1:5937278-5949812 GCA_029783665.1 Naso thynnoides
CAATTGTTAACTAGTATTTGAAGGAATATTACCTACGACTTGCATACCTTTCCCTTGTACTCCAAAATTTCACGCTAAGGTAGTGACAGATATCGGAGCATAAGGTTCAAGGTAAAATATCATGACAGAGTAGTATGTCCCAATTGTATGCATACTACATGCAACAGTATGTACTTTGTGATGGCAGCTGCAGTATGTACTACAAGTAAAAAGCACAAGTAAATCGAAACACACCCTTAGCACCTTTTATGTAATTCCCTCAGAGCCTTCACAACATATTTTATGAGTGAAGTGAGACATGAATGTAAACTGTGACTGAAAGTCAAATTCCAGTTAGATAAACTTTTTTTCTTCTCCTCAGGACGGATCAGTTTTACCTCAGTGGTTCTGCTCAAACTGCCAGGCTCAGTATGAGACTGGCACTATTGAGATGGCTCTGGTCGAAGCTCTGCAGAAGAAACTGATGAGCTACACGCTGCAGGACCTGGTGAGTGAGCAAAATGTTGTACAGATTAAACATCCCAACAAAGTAACTCTTGTGACAGTGTTCAGTGTCCCAGCGGTTAACACAAACACCACTGACTGTAACAACTGTTTCTATATGTCATCCTCTCTCTGTGTTTCCTGTCTGTATCAAACAAAGGCAAATCCTCTCAAACATTTTAGTAAATAAGCAATTTTGACCAAATGTATGTAGTTTCACTTTAATTACGTGCAGCTCAACATTCTGCTCATCATTTCCGGACTTTGTTTTCGTGAAACTTTTACTCTGTGTGATTTTAGGTTTGTACAAAATGTAACGGGGTGAAGGAAGCGAACATGCCGCTGTACTGCAGATGTGCCGGAGACTTTGACCTCACTTTCCCAGCAAAGGTTTCTACTTTCAAATACATCAGTCTGTTTAGCTGTGAGCATATGATGATTACTTTTTGACACTGGTCTGACGGCCTTTTTTGTTTCCTTCCATGTTAAGAGCTTCTCCGAGCAGATCAACGTGTTCCGGAACATCGCATCTCACTACAACATGAGTTTCCTGGAGGAGACCATCGACTGGTTGCTTGTTATGAGCCCAAACATCAGCCAGAGCGTTCATTAAATATGGCGTCTGCCCTGCGACGCTCCCTGAGCTGTCTGTGGCAGCTCTTTTTGAGGAAAACTTCCCAGTTTATGCACTTGTTCGTCAGCCTCAGTGACGTCTGTGTCTCTGCCGTTTGATGGCGCGTAATGCGGACACAATTTGGAAGAGAAACTTCAGGACTGTAGACTTGCTTCTGTCACAATTCACCCTTTTTCAAACAAGTTGCCATTGTAATTCCAAAACGAGGCTCGGTTGGGTGGGCGCAGCGGAGACGTTTCATAGCAGCGCAGCAACACTAGAGGCAACCCTTCGTCCACTCGCAACAGATTATAGAATTGACTGGAAAACAGTGGAATGTCCGACCCTGACAGGACACCCTCCTCTTGTAAGAATTACGCCCAGGAACATGGCAGTAAGATGACATGCATGCGGGTGGAGTGATGCCTCTGGCGTTGTGGCTCTGCTATTAAACGTCTCCGCTGAGTACACGCAACCGAGCCTCGTTTGGGAATTACAATGGTGACCTGTGTGAAAAAAGCAAATAAAATGATGTATGTGTGTGAATTTCAGATTTTGAATGTTAATAAATATTTTTGAAATTGTTTCAAATCTGAATCTGAATTTCTTTTATACTCGGTTATTTTTTTTTAACTGCCATAGTTTAGTGTTTTTGAGCTTTACTTTTGCTGTGAAGGAAAACTATAAATATCCTAAGTGCTTTTCACTCACCAGCAGCCAGATTGTGTCTGAACTTCCTCCTCACTTGGTTGCTAATGTGTTGTGTCTCTAGCACAGCTCTGATTATCCTGAATTCACCCTCATTTAGACGCATTAGGCAGGATGCTGCTTAATTGCAAGTTACATAATCTAACCAAGTTTCTCTCTGGATTTGCAGTAATGTTTTTCTTGGGCAAATCTGAGCATTCACGTTTCTTCTGATGAGACAGTTCAATGCTGGTAGAGCATATTTTACAGCGATAATCAGAAATAATCAGGCGTTTCTGGCTGGTTGCGAGTTATCCGTCTTACTGAAACGTGTGAGAGTAATTTGATTTGTGATTACTGTGGGCTTGTCTGGATCACACTGATCTTAACCTGTTCACCCCCATGGCTTTAACCTCATTGCCCCACCGATGACTCACTTTGCCTGCTGATGAGTGTCTCCCAGAGAAGTGATCACATTTCAGGCTGATCTGAGGCCCAATTAGATTGGCTCCTTTGAGGTTCTCACTGACACAAACTGAACATGTACAAATGAAGGAATGATAGAACTTAGAGGGTCTGTGAGATCTTAAAATTATTTACATTTTTAATCGTTAACCTCAGCATAGATTGTAAAAAGATGAAATGTTCTGAATTTGAAAGTGAAATGGATTAATATCTTGGCTATTTTTAAAGCTATGACATATTATTCAGCTTCTTATATGTCATAAACAATTTTCATGGTGACATGTCGCTCTCCTCACGGCTTCTCCATCTGTCACGACAGAGATTGATTCATCAAACTTAAGTCGTAAGTCTTTTCACCACTGACACTTGAATTGCTCTCAGGCATCCAGATGGATTCACACTACCCCACAATCTCGTTAGAGAAACCATTTTATGGGAAATGTCTTTGTTATTGGATTACTGCTCATTGCTCTCCTTGTGTGTCTCCTGGCTCTTTCCTCCTGCAGCCTCTGCTCATGCTGAACACATCAGGTTAAAAAACGAAATCAGTGACTCAGAACATTTAGATTCTTTAAACCTGGTGTGCAGTGTTTTTGCATCAATGTCAGTGCTTCATGATATACTGTTGTGCTCAAACAAGTTAATTGCAATGCATTTACTGAGATTTGTGGGGTTTGTAATGTTTCTGATGTATGCGTGGAATGCAGAAGTTTGTTTTCATACTGAGAAAAAAGCTAATTTGCTAAGTGGTCTTGTCAAGTTCTCTTGACAGAGAATTATTAATTCCTTTGTCATAATGGAATCCATCAAGGTTTGAGTAAACCCACTGCAGTCTTTAAGAGGAGCAGCTGTCTGTCAGAAGATGCTCTCTGTCTCTCTGGTTCTCTGAGTTTCTACTCCAACTTAAAACAAAGCATCCACTGGCAGTCCAACTCTGAGCTGCTGCAAACATCTGAGAAACCCCTCAGAGATGTCATCGTGGCCTCAGTCAGCTGATCGAGAAGAGTCCACACTCTTGTCCAGCGCAGACTGAGGCACGGATGATGTTACAGTGGGACGCCTTCTGACAGATCTGAGTGGGTTGAGCCGAAACTGTTGATGTAGCTGAGCTCTGTGGGGACGGGAACCACAGGTTCCTTGACAACCTGCGGAGTAGAGACATCCTTTCCTTAGGGAGCACTTTCCAAAATAGACCCTGAATACGTTCACACGTGACATAAGAAAACAGTTGCTGAAAAGTCATTTATTACTGTTTTAAACCCCATTTTTGTGTCTTTCTGAACGATTTTATGTTTTTCCTCTGCCTTGCCTTTAATATCTCAAAACACTTCCAGTTACCGTGTTGTTAAAAGGTGCAATGCAAAAAGCTTCTCTTGTCTTGTTCTGTTCAAGTGTTCCTGTTAGCTGTGACAGAATTTGTTTGTGTACAGTACACAAACCCTTGAACCTAAGCAGCTAAACAGATTTTTTTTTTAACTTTTTTGCTGTAACTCCTTTAAAATTTCCAGTAAAAATTCAGAGGTACCACTTCACTTTTCCTTTAATAGACACAACAGTGTCAGTAATTACCACACGATGCACCAAATCAGCAGCCTAAATGAAAGTTTACAAAAAAATAATTAAAACTTTTGTACTTGACTCAGAATTATTTAGGAAGAACTAGCAAACAATTAGCCATCAGTCAGATTTGCTCCTCACTTGTCTGTGGTAACTATTCAAAACGTTGTGTACCACAGTGTAAAGTGTTGCACTCATGTGTGTGTGTGTATGTGTTCTTTAAAAAACAGAATGTTTAGAATTTTTTTTGAGAAATCATCTCACTGGTTCTGCTTTGTAAAATATGACATCTTGAATTGTCAGTGACTGTAAACTTTACTGATTACAGATTAAACCACATGCTCGGAGGTTGAATGTGTGACGCCTTTTACTCACCTCATCAAACTTCCTCTCGCTGTATACTTCATTTTTGTCAATAAAAGTCAGCATGATCCAGTCACAGATGATGGTACACTAGAGGGGTGATAAGAATTACAATTTTTTTGTTTTTTAAAGAAAGAAAGTTAATGGGGGAAAGAGCAAAGGCTGCCACTCAAAGTCTTGAGATAAGAAAGTTAATATGCTGGAGTTACTCACAATCCCAACTGAAGTCATAGCAGTCACCGTGCTGATGATAGTCGGAATGGGACTGAATTTACCAGCCTGAAGGAGAAATGCAAATAATATGATGACAGTCACCACAGTGAGCTGAAAGTAAACTGTAGTTCTGAGGGAGAATTCACTCACATGCCCATGAACTATGACATCCAGACGGATGCCATAAGCTTTGATAAGTGTCCGAGACTCAACCCCGTCCTTACTGTAATATTTGGCGAACCTGGACAGTTACACGGAAATCACAAACTTCAAAGGCAGGGAAACTGACCACAGGCCAAAACAGTGTTTTAAAAAGCAGACATTGAACACACCTGTAATAGTAACCAGAGTTGGCCTGATCCTTTCGCAGATCAAGACGACGGAAGGAGTATGTAGGTTTGCAGTGTGAGGAATCGATGTCCAGGTTACACTTCCAGTTGATGAAAACTCCTATAACTCCTCCCTGAGCAAAAACAGCATTGATCATGCACTATCACATCCCATCAGAGACACAGTATTCGTAGTTCAAAAATAAGATATAAAGGCTTATGTGTATAATAAGACAATTTTAAGCCACAGGCAAAGATAATCTTATGAATTTAGACATTTCAGAGTTATACTCACAGTCCTGCAGAGTTCACTGAAATTCTCCCTTGCTTGTTCTGCGATGAAGCCCAGGCGGAAGTTCGGACAATAAGGCTCCCTCTCCTCATCATAATGACACTTTCTGAGGTATCTCTGCATGGTGCGCCTGTTTGAAGCATTTTTTATGTTTCCCCTTTCAAAGACAAGAACAGGGGTTCGTCTTCATCTCTGCAGCTCTTTTAGTAACCAGAAGCATTGGCTCCAGTGTGTGTGTGTGTGTGTGTGTGTGTGTGCGTGGAGATACTTTACCTCAACACTTTAAATTTGGGAAAATGGATCGAGTTCCTGATGAACACTGTGAAATTGACAGCCTCCACTAATGCTGGTTCTCTGTTGAAAACACCAAATTATTAATGCAATCACATTCTGCCACTGTCATTTGGTTTCAGTAAGTATTAAACATTGTGTTGCTAGCATCAACCACACAATTCAATAGCATAGACATTGTTACCTTCATCATTTTGTCCAATGGGTGACCAAGCAAAACATTAACAGATAATCTGTCTGTTATCTACTCCTAAATGACTTGAGATACACTGTGGGCTTTTTATTTTGCATTTTTTTACTTTAACTTGCTGATTATGCTGATGCTTAAAGAATTTTCCAGGCTGTTGTTTGTATGGGGACTAAATGTTGATCTTTACTGATGATGTTTCCTCCTAACATGAAGGGCAGCTATACAGACAGCTTGTTCATACTTTTGAAATCCTGTTTTCTTGAACATTAGTTGCTTGCTTGTGACCCTTAAGCACAACCAAGGAGTGATTTTTCAGTGTCACAGGACCTAGTTTTATTTAAATACAGTAATTCACAGTCAAAAAACAAAGACTAAAAAATGTATGAGAAAATATTATAATTTCTTTTTTTTCGCTTACTGTACAAATAAGGCTTTATCCAGACCGACACTGTGTCTTCAGAGCTGGAATAATATTTGACGGAGTCTAATGTACTTATATTGAAATGTTCTAAACAGTTTGTTTAACTAATTCATATTTACAGTGACATTGCCAGATATGACGGTTTGTCTTTGAGCTCCTTTATGAAAAGATTTTTAATTTGTTTGCTTACGCTTTCCTTTTTTCTCTTCCTTTGGGTAATTCAAATAAAATCCACTTGAACTTGGCCAACCAACGTAGGCTATCTTCTGCCTTACCGTACCGCAGCGTACTCCTCAACAGGACACCAGCTTTGGATCTCACAGGTTTTGAAGGTGTGGTTGTAGTACTGAACACATTTACCAGTCCTTCTGCCTGCAAGGAAGTGTTAAAACTGGTAAAAACTGTGGCAAATACAGACCATGCAGTCTTTAGGAAGGATTTTATATGGATCCAAACCAGTACCGTGGCCATCAAAGTCAACCTCATCCTGGACACAGTCAGAGTCTGTGGTACAGTTGGCATTT
The DNA here is from genome assembly GCA_029783665.1 of Naso thynnoides. Taxonomy (NCBI): domain Eukaryota; kingdom Metazoa; phylum Chordata; class Actinopteri; order Acanthuriformes; family Acanthuridae; genus Naso; species Naso thynnoides. The sequence continues at coordinate 5,943,707 of JAQLOL010000022.1, forward strand.
GCAACTTTGAAATACTGAGGGGAAATAAGACAGGTGATCAGTCATGGGAGAATATATTTATATACTTCTCATTTATATATCTATGTAGCTGCATACTTGCAGCTGTTGAAAATTGTTGAAAAAGCTTTTGTAACCTCTCACCTCAGCACAGGTTCCTTGACTCTGATCATATGTAACTTCTCTTCTCAATATTGTACTGATCACATCACCACCCTGTGAGGAGAATGCATCAGAAACACTACAGTAGGCTTTACTTTGCTATGAAGACATACTGATGCTGGCAAAGTACAAGAGGTGAAAATAACTTTGATTGTATTGCAGGATTTTTTCCTCCTGACTCACCTCTGAGGGTCGAGCGTACTCCGCAGTGTCCAAGATATCATCTCCATGCACCGCTATGCCTTTCATGAGTGTGTAAACTGAGCTCTCTGGACGGGTTTCACTTTCCTGGTAGGCTTTCTGACTTATGAACACATACCTCCAGGATGATTAACAGACAGATCACATATCACATTTTCTGACGTCAATTTAAATTAGAGATCAGGTTACCCTAAATCTGTTTATTACTCTGTGCTGAAGCCAAGGGTAGAAGAACTGATGACGCACTCCAATCATGAAACTCAAGAAATCTGATCTAACAAATTGTTTAAGAGTTAAAAGATCAACAGAAGAATAGGATTTTCACAAAACATAGCCGATGACAACTGCTCTCCTCGGTTCAGATTGAGTCAGTTATGTTTTCATCAATTATGCTGTTTATTTATTTCAAGTTAATTGCAAACACAAAGCATTTCCTCTCCAAAAAACAGCAACTTAGGGATTTAAAATTAAAGTCATAGTACATTTTTTATCCTTAAATACCCTTTTAACACAGTAGGACATACTGCTGGAAAATTACAACTTAATTCTTCACTATAATTCTTAGCATTAAAACAAATGATCCAATTGATGATGAAACAGTTTCCAAAGCTTACATTGTTTTTTAGCACATACAATGGACATTCAAGTACACAAACATGAGGCTTACCAGATGAAATAGGTGATCACAAGAAACTGAACACATCTGTAAATGACTCCCAGAGTTCTGTTTTTAACCACCATCACTTTTGGTGTCTCATAGTCCCAGAAACCAAGAAAATACTCCTTTATCAGATCACGAAGCCCCATGATGAATTTATGAAATACTTCACACATATCCTCATATGTCCCTGTAAAATCTAAAGTCTCTGTGATTTTATCTCTCTGTATTTCCCTTTTATCTCACTATTTTTCTTTCCTACCCCCTGCTCCTGCTCAGCTCCAATATTCATCTCTCTCAAGCACCCTGGCACCAACCGAAAGGGAGAGGAAAGGAGGGTGGGTGGGGCCCAGATGTGGTTGAATCATTCATTTAATTTTATGTTATGCTTTTTTATTTCTTATAATTATTTAGCTTTATGATGTTTGTGGCTGAACAGTCTTAAAATCTGAACTAAGGTTTTACAGTTCTTCCATTTATTTTGCAGACGTTTTTAAACCTTTGTGTTTTTTCAAAATAGGCTAAAAATATTTAATGATTATATTGTTCCCTGGCTGCCTGTGTCGTATGTTTTGGTATGAAATTATAAAAATAATTAAATAAAGAAAGAAAGAAAATCAATGCATAGGCCTACATACATAGATAAATATACATAAAAAAATTGTGTGGAAGATTCAATGCGGACAAACTAATTGTAACAGTGTGTGCATGTGGATACATACAGCAATGTCAATGTCGAACTTAATTAGATACAGTCAAAATAGACGTGCGTGGGAATTGTTATAGGCTTCAAAGTTTTTTTCTGTTTTTTACACAGGCGGAGAAACGGCCGACCCCTCATCTGGGTCCTCACAGTGCTGCAAGCTCCGCCTCCTCCGCGCATGACAACCGACACGTGCAGCTCTTGCTGGTGGCGATAGCTAACGTTGTGTTGGGTTGTGAGGTGTTTATTTGATCAACAGTTAGGCCTTTTAAAGGGGTGTGGGGGGTCAAATTTAATTTGTAGATGGGGGGTCTTCAAAAGAAAAAGGTAAGAGTCAATGTCCAGCCAATGTCAAGCTAATGTATGCTAACAGCCATACCTTCGTGGTTAGCTAGTTAGCTAACGCTGCTAGCTTAAGTTTGTTTTTTTTCTGGAATAGTAGGGTTTGATGAGTGGGGATGTGCATTTGAAGTCAAAACGTTTAGTAATGCTGGTTATAAAACAAGAGTCGTGTTGTTTGTGGGTATTTAATTGTGACCGTCTGTCTTTGTTTTTCAGTTTGAGAGGGGCTCTGCCACCAACTATATCACTCGAAACAAAGCTCGCAAAAAGTTGCAGCTGAGCCTCCCAGATTTCAGGTAACGTTGACATGTTTCATATAAGTTAGCAGAGTTGGGCGTTATGGATTCAGCCATATATCATGCTGTATAAGTTTGTAAATCCATGTAGTCTCAGTGGAATAAACTATTTGGTATACAGCTGTCGCCAATGCAACAGTTTTGCTACGTATGCTGTTGTAATGAGGGTAACAATTGTTTTTATTGTTGAAACTGATTTAGAGAGGCGTTGATTTAGGCTTATAGGCCTTTTTGAAAGCTGTAGTTGCTTGCTGCTAAACTGTATTGTGTTAGACTGAAAGATGTTCTAATATTCTGCCCTAGGGTACATAAAGCAATACCTCTCAATTCAACTCAGTACAGTCCAGCAGTGTTAAAAAACTGTAAACTGTCAACAAAGTAAATCAACACCTCTTTTATATTGCAAAAGCCCAACGTGACAGACTTTATGAAGCTAGGATGTATTGGTGGGCAACTGCGTTTATACTGACATGGCATATCCCATCTCAACGCCTGACCCTACACCTAAACACTTAAAATAATCAGTAAGAATAAATATCATGTCAGGATGCCCAACTGAGAAGACAAATTCAGTCAGCAGCTGCATCACAGACAAATAACTTCTAACTTCTTTGATTTTCAGGCGACTGTGCATCCTTAAAGGTATCTACCCTCATGAGCCCAAGCACAAGAAGAAGGTGAACAAGGGCTCCACAGCTGCAAGGACCTTCTACCTCCTCAAAGACATCCGCTTTCTGCTGCATGAGCCAATTGTTGGCAAGTTCAGAGAGTACAAGGTATCAGTTTTTAAGTTTAACACCATATTTGTGAGCAAGAGTTGTCGTGTTTATTTGGTGATGATCTCAATTGAACTGTTTAATTGATATTCCTGTTGTAAACAAATGACTTCTCCTCGGCAAAAAACTAAATCCATCTCAACCCAACACTGTCTTTTGTTATAAGAAATTCTTGTTGTTTCTCTGATCACATTTTATGAAGTAATGTTCTAAACTGTAAACACTGTTACCATCAAAATCTTTTAACAGGTTTTCGTACGCAAACTTAAGAAGGCTTATGGCAAAACAGAGTGGTCTGCTGTGGAGAGACTGAGAGAGAACAAGCCGACTTACAAATTGGACCACATCATCAAAGAAAGGTGAGACAGTGTTATTTTCCACACTCAACATACGGGGGCGTAGTTGAGCTTTACTCACACTCTCTGTATCAAGTCAGGTTAGAGGTTATCAGCAAAAATGTGACAGAAAATTGCGAGAAATGCTGTTTGTTAAAAAAAAAAAAAAGTCCATAGTCTTAAAGAGAATTTTAATGAAAAATTAACCCATTTTATTATTTAAAAGATAATTTTCAGTTTGTGTCAAGTTGTGTTTCCTCACTGGTGCTCTTTTTTGTGGCAGGTACCCGTCCTTCATTGATGCGCTGCGTGATATCGACGATGCTCTCTGCATGTGCTTCCTCTTCTCCACCTTCGCCCGAACAGGAAAATGTCACGTTCAGACGATCCAGCTGTGCAGGCGCCTCACCGTGGAGTGGATGAACTATGTGGTTGCATCCCGTGCTCTCAAAAAGGTGCCTGTTTAATCTAAAAATCAAAATGTGAGGGTGTATTGACGTGTCTTTAAGTTTATTGGTCTCTGTTCTGTAATGACACTTGTTTGCAGGTGTTCCTCTCCATCAAGGGAATCTATTACCAAGCTGAGGTGATGGGGCAGCTCATTACGTGGCTGGTGCCGTATCAGTTCTCTCATGATGTAAGTGAATGATGAGATGTCATCCACAGTGATTATGATAATAATAAGCAGTCACTTTTCACTATTATGGGATTTCACTGAAGCTTGTCACAGCTCTGTCAGCACCTGGACTCATCATAAAGTCAGCAAACAGTGTTGTTGTCACGTACATAATTTTTCAGCAGTGTTGGCTGATGGGGTGAAGTTGTTATGATTAGTTCACTGACTTTGGCTGTTTGTGTGCTCCACAGATTAGACATAATTAAGACTGATCCATTATAAATAAATTTAAATGCACTCATGTTTATTAATTTGACACTGAAACTTAGTTCAACTCTGTTTTTTCCTTTTTTAGCACCCAACAGATGTCGACTATAGAGTAATGGCAACTTTCACTGAGATGTACACGACACTCCTTGGCTTTGTCAACTTTAGACTCTACCATTCCCTCAACCTGATCTACCCACCAAAGGTATCATGGACTTGGTTTTAATGTTTTATGTTGATACTTATATTACCTTCCTATCACAGTCTGTCTCTTCAGACCGTGGGTACGCACTTGCCATTTTGTGATTGTCTCAGTCATTCACTGTGTCCTTGGTTTATCACTAATGGGACTGGTTGAAAAAATACAAACAAGTCAGTGTGTGTTTTCCGCTACAACAGAACAATAATCAGCGCATCCCGACGTTCTCCTTTGCAGACACAGCTGTGTTGAGATAAGGCTGGCTATGTGAAGCTACACTCATCCCATTGATTCTTATGACTATGTTGAACTAAAAACAATTTTTTTTACACCATCTATACATGTATACAAGCCTGTGTACACGTTCTCTTGTGTTTAAATCTTTAATTGTGACAGATTTAAGTAAGATTCAACATAAGATAATAGAGAGTTATATACAACAATAATGTCTGATGGGAAACAGGCTGTTAAATTACTTGTTAGCACACCTGTGATCTGTTAATGTCTTCCTTCCTTTTGCAGCTGGACATTAAAACAGAGTCAGACCTGAAGGACGAGGATGAAGATGACTATGCAATGAACTCAGAAAGCTATTTAGAGGTGAGACTCTTTATCTTTACTTTGCATTCACCTCATGACTGCAGATGTGCGTAAAAATATTGTTTGTGGCCCTGATAGCATTAAAAAAAAAATGGAATCTTACCAGTGACGTCTGTGTATTTTCCAGAGTAAACAGGACATTAGTTCTGAAAAGGCTTACTGCTGTGGAAATTTAAAAGGTTTTTTTTAAGGGCCATGAGCACAAACAGATTTGTATTCACCTCCATTATGTAACAGGTGGATACACAAACGTCAGAGACAAATCCATTAAACTTTCTGCATGGCTGGATGTACCTGTAGTTGTATTAGCTGCATTAAAATAACTCAAGACATGCAGAATATTTACTATAATATTTTTATTCGAACTGCATAAGCCAGTTAACAGATGTACATTACCAGTCAATCCTGTAAAGGGTTGTACATGTAGAAACTTCATTCAGTTCAGATGGAATATGAAATTCTGCATGGTTTAAAAAAAGAAAAATAAATGTAAAGGGACTGGGATGAGTTTTTAGGTCCCGTAAAAAGATGAAGTATAGTCAGTCTGAGTGATGCATTCATGAGTCTGAAGGCGTATCACATGACAAAACAGCTGCTTTTGACGAAATGAGGAATGATTTTACAAATACATGATATATAAGACAAGATTTTACCCAGATTTTAACCTGTTGCAACAATCCTCAGGACATGAAGAGTTTAATTACCTCATTCACATAGCAAACGAATGGACCAGGAATGTGAGCTTGCTTGCACACTGTAGTGTAAATATTTCTGCAAATTTTTATTAATTCATTGACTTGGTTTGTTTGATGGTAGACTTTGAGTTATAGCCCCATGCTTTCCCAGTGCAGTGTCCTCAGTGAATAGAGTGAAGGTGCTCTGCAGTGTTTAATGTAATTCTTCTGTCTGAACACTTGTTCTGTCTGAGTCTGGTGGTTTGATTCTGTGCTGTAC
>JAQLOL010000022.1:5976905-5986990 GCA_029783665.1 Naso thynnoides
TACAGCCCTGCCTGCTGCTTTCTTTTTATTTTCTGTTTTGTGTGTGTGTGTGTGTGTGTGTGTGTGTGTGTGTGTGTGTGTGTGTGTATTCCTCATCTCCAGCTTGCTCATGTTTCATTCATTTAAGTCGACTTCTGTGCACATAGTCCAGAATCCCACTGGACAGATCTGGTTTCATCTAAAAACAGAGTTCATTGTTCACTGCACTGATATTGAACACTGAAACAAACAGTGTGTCTATTGTCACGCTGCAGTCCTGGATTATTTCCCACTTTTAAGGTGCATTTTATTAAGGAGGCTGAATGAGTGGGCTGGTCGGGGTAGACCTGCTTCCTCTGCAGGCGGGACGAGCTACAGAGCAATTCTGGACCTACACACCTGAGCAGGGACAGCAGCAAAGCAGAGGCAAAAGATGGTTTTTCTAACAACAAAAATCATGCAAAGAACGGCTCTCTTTGTGACGTTTGGGGGTTTGGTCACTTCTCTGATCACCACCTTTCTTCCATTTTGGAAGACGATTAACTCTGACCTGAACGAAGTGGAGAACTGGTTCTCTGGACTGTGGCACACCTGCCTCTACACTGAGGAGGTGGGTATTCAGTGTAAGGCCTACGATTCCATCATGGGACTGCCAATGGACCTGCAGGTCTCCAGGGTGCTCATGTCAGTGTCTATAGGCACTGGAGGTTTAGCTGTGCTGGCTGTCTTCCCAGGGCTTGAGGGAGTGGAGATGTGCGTGGAGCAGCCCGACCTGAAGAGGCAGCTCCTCATCTTCGGTGGGGTGCTGTCCTGGGTGTCAGGACTCACCACATTGGCTCCTGTCTCTCTCGTGGCCTACACAACAGTGGTGGAGTTCTGGGACGAGGGTTTTCCAGATGTGATGCCACGCTGGGAGTACGGAGAGGCGATGTTCTCTGGATGGTTCGGAGGTTTGGCTCTGGTGATCGGAGGGACTCTCTTCTTTGTGGCTGTGTGCATGGCGGACTTTGACCAGAGGCCTCCGAGTGTGCCAAACAGCCCACAGGTGAAGCACAGGGCAAAGCACTACCTGAAGACAGAGATGTTATAGAATTATTATTGTCACATGTATCATCTGCACATTCATATACTTCTCATGGAGGCCTGTCAACTTCTGAGCTAAAGGATGAGATAATAAAATGACCTCAGTGGCCCAAGTCATGTGACAAAAACAAGAAATTCTTCTTAGAGGACATGAAAGCTACATTATTGTGTTTTATTTTTTTAATTTCTGTCAAATTGTTACTGCAATGATCAAAAACCTTTTTGTAATCTCAGTTTCTGGTGAATAGAGAGAATGTTTTCACAAACTATTAAAGTATTGTGAGATGATATGCAGCTGCAGTTTTTATTTCTTCAGCCTACAAATTGTATAAAGGATAGAAAAGCGTTATGCTCTTATACACAAACAGACATGGACCTACTGCACATAAAACTAGAAATACCATGACGAAATATTATAACTCAAAAATAACTTCTTGATTTTTAGTTGAAACTAGTGAGGCTCCGGCTTGTATATCTGATGCAATGGCTCATTATCATTCCAGCTACTCCCAGATCGACTGAGGAGGGCTAAAACTCCATGAAATTCAAGTTTTTATTGTTCTCTGATGCTTCGAAAAGTCTTTGGTACATCAGTAATACTTGAAAAACAGGTTTCCAATGCGAAATCAAGAAAACACTGTAGTTGTATATATTTATTCACTCTTTCTAGTGAGGCATATGAACTTTATTTTAAATGTTCCTGAACTAATATGTAATTTAGAGTTGTGTTGTTGCGATGGCTTGTTGTTAAAAGTTTGAGGAGTGAAATTTGTACAAACTCATTAAAACTCCTGAATAAATGTGCCAGATGAAGAAAGTAACATCATGAGCGCAAAATTTAGTTTACTATGAAGCAAAAACAGCAGTTGACTAAGTGTAAAGACCTTGTAAGGAATGCATAGAGATGTACAGCAGCAGCTTCCCTGCAGCTCCATGCATTGCTCAGTCTTTTACTAATTGGAACCTTGAACAGCATTAAAATGTCCCATGTGGTGCCCGGGGTCTCTGAGCCCTCTGCCAGGGTGGGAGTGAATAGTTGCATTCCAGTGCTGCAGCTCCTCTGTGTTAAATTTCGTTTCAGGGAGAAACTTGGCAACAACGGCCCCTCTCACTACTTAATACACTATTTGGCTTCAGTGTGCTGCTTTACATTGTGATGATTAGAAGTTATCCGGACATTTCTTTTCAGTCTGCATCATTTTTAAACTCAGTCTAAGTTGTCTTTAACATGCACGCTTAAGTGTCGCTCTGTATAGATCTAATTACAGCTGACATTAGTGTTTTGGCAAGCTGTGATTTGATAGTTTAGCTTATTAATGATTCATGCACTTCTCTCTTAATCTGTGGTTTTGGATGCTGCAGCTTCCTCTGGCCCCTGCAGCAGAGAGTCCCCCTCTTGTAATTCAATTAAACTGAGTGATGTATGAGTGATGTAAGGCAGGCCCTTCCCGGTCCCTGGACGAGCGTGATCAGTCATCTTGTTGTACATGTGCACACAGCTGACCTCTGGCTTCCACTCAAACATGCTTTTACATGTGCCTGAACGCACGCAGAGAGCAACACAAACATACTGACAGTGGAGCACGTGCACGTGTCAGCTCGCTGTAGGAATACAGTGGAAATCTCTTTTATCTGATTTTTCATTTGCACACATTAGCATTCTGAAAACATTGCTAATGCTGCGCCCTGATCACCTTTTTGCTGTCATCATATCCATAGGAATCAATCGGAGGTTATCACATGAATGACCTTGTCCCATTAACAGGGGGATGCACAGTTCCTCCCTCGTTCTTGGGGGCTCATTTCTGTAAGACTCACTATACCTTTTAAATCCTGCTCCACACTACCCCCCTGACTCAAACTGGGATTTACTGCACCAGCTGCACTTTCACTCTTCCTCCCTCTGCTGCACACACTGACAGAAGTGTAGTGCTCACATACAGTAAGTTAGAGCTGCACTACAGCGGTCTGAGGAGGTGCTTTTTTTAGGGTCTCCTGGTGGTCAGAATGAAAAGGTAAGTTTTAATACCTGACTTGCCCACAGCAGCACAGACATGCAGCACAGTGCATGCACAGGAAGAGTCAGTCAGACAGGGCAGTGCAGTGGGGAGGGCAGCAATTGTTTGATCAGGCTTAACTGGCAGGTCAGGTCTTTGACATCTGAAGGTGAAGCTGAAAGGGTCTGAACAGAGAAGCGAGCAGCCTGTAGGGAGTGTGTGTGTGTGTGTGTGTGTTTGTGTGTGGGAAAGAGAGGGGAGGAGGGGTGGCAGGACGAAAGCAGGGACTGGACTGGTGAGAGAATTCATGCTGTGTTAGCATCCCCTCAGCAACTCCATCAATACTGCATACAGCTGAGAAACTGGCAAAGGTCCCCCGTGCTGCATTTGCAAGCTGGACCGAGGAAAGAGAGCAACTCCCACGACCGGTCGGCTCAGTCTACTGCTGGAGAGGGTTCTAACAGCGGCACAACACACACACACACACGCACACACACACGCTCACTAGAGCCTCTGCTGCATCAAGAGGCAGAAGAAGAGGAGAGCAGAGGAGGGTACAGAGGGACACACAGACTGGGAATACTCCAGTGGACAGAGCCAATCCCAGAGAGGGACCGGACTGTTGAGGGGGCTCATGTGCTAATATGCTTCCGTGCTCCGCAGGGGAAGCTGAGCACCAGGGAGTTTGACAGGATCTCAGTGCACCTGCTCCATGCTCACTGGTAAGCTGATTTATTCCTTTTATAGCCAGGGAGTCATGGCTATGGTTTGTTTGTTCCTAATATGATGTGTTTATGTGATGCTTTGTGGATTCTTCAAGTGGATTTTGTACACTATGGGCATGAAGAGTACTTCAGTGGAAGTTGTTTGCTCTCTGGATACCAGATCTTCCCTGGAGAATCATGTAGTGCCTTATATAAAGCTGATATATACCAGAAACACAAAGCTACATTGTTGATTTTGAATTCTGGATAATATCACACACACATGAAACAAGAGCAGATCAAACACCCTTTTAGATGGCAAGTTTTCATGAATTAGCAACATCTCTAACTCTATTTGTTTCTATTGGTTTTGACAGCTACTTATGTGTGTATGTGCATTGTTTGTTTGTGTGCATGCCAGAAACTGGTCAATGGTAGATTTGTTATATGGAAGCACAGCTCCTCAGTGGGGGCGCACACCCCTCTGTAAAACACAATTCTAGTTTTCCATGACATCATGGAGAGGTTATTGCTCAAAGCAGCAGCAAAATGACCTGAAAGAAGTTGATGGTGCCATTCTTAACCAATTTCAGCTCTGCGTAAGAGAATAATATAAAAAGGTAAAGTTTGGGTCAGCATTCAAAGGGACGAAAATGGATAAAGTAATGCAACATTGATTGCCTTTAAGTGCAGCAGTGAACAGTGCTGAATGACTGTATCATCTTTGCTCTGTGGAGCCATGTGGCATTTATATATACCCTAAAAACAGTTTTACAGGTTTTCTTTTCAGTTTTTAACACTCAGAATATCCACATTCTAGATACTGTTTGGGACCTTACAACAACTCTCTTGATTCCACCTGAAACACCATTTATCTACAAGAAAAAATGAAAACATTTGTAAAAATTTGCAAGTCAGGAATCGTGTGAATGAATTTGCTCACATGTCTGATTGTGTCACGTACTACAGCTTTTTATGGGGATTGTGATTAGCTGTAATCCACTCTTTATTCTTCATAGTTAAGACATTCAGGCAATCGAGTAAACAGAAGTCAATCTAAAGCTTTTTGGCATTTTGAAGGACGTCCTGTCAATTTAACTGCATAAATCTAAATTCGAAACACTTGTCTGCTCCCCCTTGTTTGCCATAAAGATCAAAGATTAAAACAATTTCATCCACTTGTCCCTCACATTGAATGCTTCCTTAAGCTGATGGTAAACAGAAAAGGTAATCACTTAAAGCCTGGCGCGAGAGCACTTTGGCTCAAACGTTCATTTACGCAATCAGGGGACGATTCCTCCAGCTTATCTTGTTATTTCACAAACCAGGAAGACGTGCAGTCTTGTGAGTAAAGAGAAAGAGGTGTGGTCAAATGTGAAGAGGGCAGGTAGATTGTTGTCCTTTATCTGCTGAGGATCAGAGAGCCCTAATCTTTAACTTCAGGCTAACATACCTGCCAAGCAAGTGTGCGAATAAGACAGACCACTAGTTTGGATAGTTGGAGGCAAATGAGCGACTGAACCAGCAGCTCTTCTTTTACTCAGGTGCTGCAAAGTCTAAGGCCAAGAAATTCTGTAAAGTTGAATCTAAATAACAGTGTTAGTATGTTTGGATGTTACATCTAATTCCTCTGCTGATGTTATTGATTAGGATCAGGTGTGTTGCTGACATGCAGGAGGGCTTCGTCTTTGCTGTGCTGGAATAAGTGTAAGTCCAGTTTTGAAAGCTGGTTGTGACCGTCAAAGCAAAGGCACTTTGTTGCTCAACATTCCTGCTTTTTTCCCTCATAGTCAGTGTATAGATCAGCCTCCTCACCACCAACCAGAAGCTGCGTTTTTGCTAATGCTCCCCTCCAACATTCCAGTAACAGGTATTACATTTGTAGGGAAGTGAGTGAAACTGACAGCTTGTTTGCAAGCGGGATTATTAGCACTGCTTGGGGACAGGCCCAACAATGAGAGAGCGGGATCTGCGTCATATGTTGTGAGGACCAAATCTGCTTAACCTACTTTGGTTTTGCACAAAATATCTTGGGCTTGCTGGAACTCCGGGATGGCAGCTCACTGCGACCCGATCTGTTGTTCATCAAAATTTTAGCGGTGACAAATTATTAAAGGGAAAACATGTGAGAGGGAAGTCTTCATACACCGCCTCGCTCCTTGGAAAGTGATACATTGCTTTTTGTATTTAAAGAAGCTCACAACATCAAAGGCTATGCTGTGTTTGCACAACTGTTAACTGATTCCAGGAGAATGGAAATGTTGGCACAGATGCATTTTGCAGAAAAAGAGACTAAAATAGAGGCTTTACATGTGGGAGATGCTCAGTTTGGAATATCTGACATCATTAGCTTTAATTTATTGTTTTTACAGTGTTTTTGACTCAACATTATGTCCAGTAACAGCCTGCTCAGTGGAATTGAGTAGTTTTTGGCTCCTTTTCTTAAGTCAAAGTATCAACATGTCGACAGAAAACTACACCATTATAAGTAAAAGACCTGCACTCACAACCCAACTGAATTAAACAGAAGTTTTGGTAAAAAAAAAAATATACTGAAGGTATCAAACGTGAAGGTACAGATTCTGCAGAAATTGAACCTGTGACAGATGTTTTATTATGTATTACATTATTCGATTGTGAACACTGATGCATCAGTGCATTAGAAGCATCTTTTTGCCTAATCTAGTTAAAGTGGAGTTAGTTCAGCTACTCTATATGCAGTGACTCTGGGGGTCACATGATGATAAAGGTGAGATGATTAAAGAAAGAGGAAAGAAAAAAAATAAAAGTCTGTATTAATGTTTGATACTCCACTCATCCTTGCCCTTTTTTCCCTTTTTTTGGTGTTAATGAATAAATCTTTAGTAAAACTGCCAGCAACTCTCAGATGTCTGAAATGTTACAAAATTCTCCAACTACATGGTACATGCCAAAACTGACAGGAATCACAGATTTAATGTTTGACAGTGTGTAAAAATATTTTAAACCCATTTTATTGTCTTTAAACTGCAAAGTAATGAGTAACTAAACCTGTCAAATTACTTTAATGTAGCAAAACAACGTAAAAGACTCAACATTGTTCTTTGAATATAAGTATATGGTATCATAAAATTAATATATTCAAGTAAAGTACAATTACCTCAAAATCATACCTAAGTATCTTACTTGAGTAAATGTACTTAGTTGTGTTTAACTGCTGCAGTCAAATCCATAGTTACTGAGTGTCAGCTGCAGAGATGTGTCAGTCAGAGGAAATCTTTCCATTTCTCATTTTGTTCTCAGGAACTTTTTCTGAGCAGAGTTTGTTTCAACTCTGCACACTTTTTTTTCTGAAGTTCAAGGACATTAAGATGTGCTCAGAATATCAAGCAGTCCTTTTGGTTTCACCTCAAAAGGATAACTTGGTGATGGATTGCAGCATGTTGGGTGATACACCTGCCTTCCCACTCAGATTCATAGCAGCCTGTGAGCAACCAACTACTGTATGTGGGGGGGGGAAATACCAGAGCAGTTAGAAATGTGAGGGCAACATGGCAACAAAAAACAAGGGGGATTTTTAGACTCAAGGGGCCCCTGCCTCCCTTTAAAGTGCAGTGTGACGAGAAAGTTAATAGGTGTTGGAGTGCTGTTAATATTTAACAGTTTCTATGCAATATGCATGAACAAAGGTAACAACGTGTGTGGAAATGTTCCTAATTAACACAATTGCTTCCCTTTTACAAGCACTAACATGTTGTATAGACACACTCACACACACACACACACACATACACTCACACACACACACACACACACACACATGCACACACACACACACACACACAAAATAATCTGGCTGGTTTTTCTTGGCAGTCTAATCCTGGCTCTTTTCAAAACAACATCAGACACATTTCATGATAAATAACACAAACACAGTCAGTGGCTTTGACTTATGGAGACACAGGACCATAAAAAAGGTATGGAGGCAAATAAGGGGGGAAACGTTTTGTCTATGAAAGGGCAAATTGTAAATGAAAAGCAAAAAAATAAAATCTAAAAGCAGTGAAAGAGCAATTAATTCTAAAAAAACTGTATCAAGTCTTTAGAGCATCTTTAAAACCAACAACAACTGCAACAACTACAACAACTACAACAACTACAAACCTTATCGTGTATCTCATTCACGTATCAGGATTACAGCATGTACGTAGGACTGACCCTTGCGGGGGCACCTGATGTGGATGCTCTTTAAGTATCACATCACCCGTGGTGGTCAGGCACTGGCTGGTTAACTTTGATTAGAAAGTATTTCAGAGTGGCTTTCAGCTGGAGAGGTAGTGCGATTGTGTTCTCCTTGGCAGAAATTTAGATTTTTAGTGCCTGAGCAACCCGTGTAATGAGAGTTTGTTGCTCCTCCTCCTCCCCTACCCACTGTGCCTCCACATACAGCTAACCAAACAGTGATGTAGCTGTGCTTTGAGTCAAATCCTAGGATGTCGATTTGCCTTCATCCGACTCATCCAACATGAGGCAAACCAGATACTGCTTGGGGCAGATTAGAGATGTTGGGTGTGAGGCTGTCCTTGCAGCCACAGGTCATTCACCTTTTAACCTTTTGCCTCAAACTAGCTGACAGGATAAAACACTTCAGGAGGAAAGCTCAAGCTCTAAGAAATGCACACATTTATCATGACCAGCCTAAGTTAGAAATACATACTGATAGAAAACTACTCAGATGTATGTAGCAGAATACAACAGATGGTTTTCCAAATCGAAATACTTAAAATATTCACATTAAATAAAAGATTCATAAAACATTATTTATTTAAAGTTTGCTGAGAAAGTTTAGAGAGCAATATGAAGATTGCTGTAATATAATTAAAATTATGCTCACGACAGCTGTCTGTAGCCCCCTCTCATTACTCGCAAATAGAACATTTCTTTTGAGATTGTGGAAGCCTTAAAGTTATCTGCAGTACCAAAGCTCACCATTACTACCATGTGTTGCTACTACAGGTGATGTGTCCCAAAGAGCTTCCCCATCGGCTGCCCTTGGGAGTCAGTCTCCCTGGAACATGTAGGGTGGAGCAGTGGTTTTGGCGTGATGGAGAACTGTCCTGTGTGTGTGTGTGTGTGTTGTTGATGTCGCCTCCTTTGTCCGTACAGATAATGTGGACGAGCTGACGTGTGCGATGGCCAGCGCCGACCTGCAGGTTCTCACACACACAGTTCTGTGTTATCGTTACATCCCAACCAAGCAGCCCTGCCCGAGGATCTGACCGCACCTCCCTGACCTCCCTCTCCCCCTCCCTCCCTCTCTCCCTGGGTGACCCTCAATCCTGGGCCCACCATGGGAGGATGCTTCTCCAAACCCAAACCAGGTAACAAACATTTTCTCCTTATTTGTAATAATAACATTTGCAACAACAGCTCTTGTGCAGGTGGGGAGCAGCAGGTGTTTATAGAGTCTTCTCACCAGCAGGAGGAAAAAGTAACAGGAACAGTCTGATGTGTTATGATGATGTGAACAGTACAGCCGAATATAATGTTGAATTACCTCGATGATAACAAGTTTGTGCTCTTTTTTATGATATTTTTGTGATTTTATGTAACTTTTTAGTATTCTGCCTTTAATATTTCTAGTGGGGCTGGGGGATGCAGTTAAAATAATTCTCATAACATTAAAAACATTTCTTCTTACAAATAGCCCTTTTGCTTATTTAACACTGTAAGTTGTATAAAAATGCAACCGATATTCTTGTATTTTTAACATGATATACTTTATTAACCTAACTGGGAAAATATATTTGAGAAACCCGTAATTTTGTGCAGCATTAAATATCAATTTAGTGATTAAAAAAAAGCAACAGTTTGTTGGGTACAAATCATTTTCACCGCTACCTACAGCCTCCAAATCCTGTTACACACGTCCTCCCATACGCAGCCTCCTCTGTTTGCTCTGTAGTGTTTTACGTGGGAGGAATTTTAATGCCTTGTGTAGCATCTTTGGTCAAGAGGATTACACACTAGGACACGTATAACCCAACAGTGTGGTTTGTGTATATATTTAAGTGTTTTGCATGGAGTCATAATACTTTAGAAACACATTTACAGCTTTTTGGGGAGGAAAAGGATAAGTAAGGTAAGTGTGACCTCCACTATCCTAACAATCAAACTCAAACTAAACAAGTATTTTTTATTAAAATTGTATGAAGATTTTAGACGGATCATATTTTTATGTTATAGATTCACATTAAAAATTTTGTCAAACTGAGGAGACAGTGAAAGCTTGTTTACCCTCACAAAAAACAAGGTTTTTATGCAATTTTTTTTAACATATGTG
>JAQLOL010000022.1:5990582-6001663 GCA_029783665.1 Naso thynnoides
TATAGTGTTACTTCAGTGAATCTAACTACCCCTTTAAAGAAAAAAAATAGTCACACGATAACACAAAGGAACTGATTCGAGTAATATTAGACCAGTGTCTCCTCCTGCAAATTAGGAAAAACAGTGACAACTCTGGGATAATGCGTACAATTTTAGGTTTTTCATAACTGTAACTGTAGCACATGTAGCATCATAAAGTCTTAAGCTCACCAAGAAATGTAAGTTACACAGCAACAGCTGTGTAAAGCCATGTACTGTTAGCTAACATTAGCCCCCATAAGCCACAGGTCATACAAGACCAAAAAAGGTTTCAGCAGCAGACTCCCAAATTTATTCAATGAAGCAGCGGTTTGTTTCATTGAATTTAACTGTCGATTTACAAGAGGAGGGTTGTGTTACAGTCTTGCTTTATTTGTCACAATTCATCAATTGATTTAACTTTAAGGTTCATCCAGACTGCATGATTATTTCCATAAATGTTATTTAGGCTAAGTGTTTTGGGTGAATTGCGCCTTGAATTTATCTGACCCACCAGAGTGAAGCTTGGAAACATTTTCCTGCTAAATTGTAACAGCTGTTGTACTTTTTGTAGTCTGATGTGTCCTTGTTGTGTTTTTTTTCTTGCAGGTTGTTTATAACCTGTCAAAATGACCTTTGTGTGTGCGTGCGTGTGTGTGTGTGTTTACTCGAATGATTAAATAATAAAACATTAATGCGCACACACAGTTTTGTTTTTGTGTGTTTGACAGGATGCGAGAGGTCGACCTTGGCAGCGGCAGAGCTTTGTTGATCAAAGAACATGGCGAGTTCTCAGCTATGGGCCACAAATGTCCACACTATGGAGCACCGCTGGTCAAAGGTGAGGGAAACACTTTCAGGCACGATTTTAATGATGAATAATTAGCCTACATGCTGCGTAAGACACTTGACATTCTTGTCATTTCCTGTCATTGCAGGTGTGCTGTCAAAAGGACACGTGCGCTGTCCCTGGCACGGTGCCTGTTTCAACATCGCGACAGGAGACATCGAGGACTTCCCTGGGCTGGACAGCCTGCCAACCTTCCAGGTGACCTTCCCTCTCAACACATTCCCTGCCTTATCATGTCTCTAAGCACCACTAAAAAGTGTACACATTGCTCATGTCTGTTTGCTCCAGGTCAGAGTTGAAAAAGACAAGGTGATCATTCGTGCAAACAAGCAGGTAACAAGAACAAGAATGTGGAGAATTTATGCAGTAAATAAACAGACCTCCTGACTGATCTTTTTTTTGTTTCAACATTTCCAGGCTCTTCAGTCTCAGAAAAGGTCAAAGCCCATGGCCCGATGCTCAGCAGTCATTAACTCCAGCACAGGCTTTAGCCATGTTCTCATCATTGGATCTGGTGTGTTTTTGACTCTCTTTCATCATTTCCTTCTTCTCAAACAAGAAAAATTCCACTACGTTTGAAAGCTTCCTTTACTCTTACTTTTTAAATGTTATTTTCCTTTTGTATGGTGGACATATCGGCAGGTCCGGCCGGTCTGGTGTGTGCAGAGACTCTCAGGCAAGAGGGCTTCACCGATCGTATCGTCATGTGCACCATGGACAGACATCCTCCGTATGACAGGCCTAAACTGAGTAAGGTTTGTACACAGACCCTAACCGTAGACTGGGACAGAACTGACTTTGCTTAGAAAGTTACGTAACAGACTGCAGAGGTGCTGCTCTGGTCAGTGGTGCTAAAACACAAGCTCTCAGGGGAACACCTGCGCTTCAGTGCAACAGAGACTTAAAGAAATTTGACGTGAGCAGAAGTGAACAGACACAACTGAGTTTCATTGTGAATTGGCCATTTACAGTTGTCCACACTCCAAAAATCGCTTTTGGAATCTGGGATTTTAGTTTTATTTTATGTTATTTTTCAGCTGATGTCCTTTGTTGCATTAACTTGCCAATGTTCAGTCTTTAGAAAGCACAGCAGAACAGCTGAAGTTGCGATCTATGGACTTCCTACAGGATCATGACATTGAACTGCTCACAGACAAAGAGGTGAGACGTGGGGACATGACCTCAGAATCTGAAGTGAATGCTTATTTAATAATCTCTTAATATCGTAATCGTAAGATCTGTCTTTTCAATTTTCTCAATAATCCAACTTTTGAACCTGTATGGCCCTGCGATGTTTGCTGTAGGCCGTGGCAGTAGATGTGAAAACACGATCTGTGACCTTTGAAGATGGCTTCAGGATGGAGTACAGGAAACTCTTTATTGCTACAGGAAGCAAGTAAGGACAAACTTTTGTCACACAGGATGATTAGGCTGCTGATATTATAAATCAATAAATAAACAATTGATTGCTTACATTTCTGCCTGAAAGACCAAAACCAATTAACTACAAGGGCAAGGATGTCAGAAATGTGTTTCACCTGCGGACACCTGAAGATGCTAACAGTGTAGCACGGCTCGCTAACAACAAGAACGCTGTGATTGTGGGAACATCATTCGTTGGTGAGAAAAAGACTCATTTATTAATAAATGTTTAATTAAAATGAGTGAGAAATTAATTAACTGAGCTAACGTTAATAAAGATGGAATGTAGCTAATTATTTACATTTACTCAAGAACTGTTGTTAAAGCTGGGGTAGGCAATGTCTGTAAATCAAGCTAGCTGTAGCATGAGACTACTAAGGAAGCGACTTCCTGTTTTTGCTCTGCCTTGCACTTAATTTCATTGTTGTCATTCTCTCACGTAAGTCCAGTTTACATTTTACATTTTGTAACGTTGTTGTGTGGTTGTAATGGACAACACTGAAGTGTTACTGAGGTGTTATTGTTTTGCAGCATCTTTTTTGTTTTGCTTTGTTTCATTTTGTTTTGGTTTTGGTTTTTGTTTTGTAATGTGTATGTATGGTCTCATTGCTAGTGATACAGCGTATTTTTGCACTACTTGCCCCCAAAGAATTTCCCTCCAGGGACAATAAAGTATATCTTCTCTTATCTTATCAAAGATTCACAACCAGATTGAGACAGTTGCAGGAAAAGTTGCAGCAGTTTAAACTAATCTGTCCCAAGTCGACTCAAACCAGCTGAGGGTGTCATCTGCACCTCAGCCTATCAAGTCCAGAGGCCAGTTTTAGAATGTATGGCACATCATTTGTTTCACCAGCCCATCAACTCGTAGTGACATCACCTGTCACTAAGAAGCATAGCATAGTGCAGCCAATAGAAACACATGCTCTGTGAAATGACCTGTGGTTGGCTAAAAAGTGCCCGTTGAGGTCTTCATTTTCTAATGTCTGAATACAGAACCAAGGAGAGGCGCAGCAGTCGAATGTTCTTATAGACCACCTGAGTTACAGTACTGAAAGGTTATTATTGAATTTTTGCCCAGTGAAACCAAAAATATACTTCCTACCCCAGCTTTAAATCATCTTTAAGGTACTTGTACTTTGAGATTTTTTTTCTCATTCCACTTTTTAGTTTTACTCCACTGCAACAAATTAGTATTTAATTTACAAGTTTATATTTTTACACACAAAACATGACAACGCACACATACAGCCAAAATAATCATGAGCTGTTGATCCATCAATTGATAGAAAATTAATTAGCTTTTTTTAAATAAGTGTTTTTCATTTTTTATGTTAAATGCTCTATACTTCATGATTCCAGTTTAACAAATGTGGGGATTTTTCAGATTGTACTTCTAATTATTTTACAAATGTATATCCAGAGGAAATTTCCTTTTGAAATCAACAACCATCTAATATATACTATTTATCATATATAAATATAAACAATAATGTAAGCTAAAAATGAAAAAACAAAAAGAAACAAAACATGTATGCTCACCTGTTTCTGTGCTGCAGATGTAATAATTTAGTAGTCTGATAAATATGAGCACTTGTGACTATAAAAGTCATAAGTTATGATTTACATCTTTTTCACCTCTCATGTCCTGTATGGTCACATTTGTTGTTTCTCCACTCATTTATTCAGTTCTTTACTTCACCTGTATATTATTTTGCATTACCTAATACATATATGACCTGTATGCTGTGTATGTGGCATTTTGCAGGCATGGAGGTGGCTGCTGCTCTGACAGACAAGGCCCACTCGGTCTCTGTCATCGGGATCGAGTCAGTCCCCTTTAAAAAAGCTCTCGGGGAGAAAGTAGGGAAAGCCATAATGAAGGTAGGAAAACTCTCCTGGGAAATCAAGCGTTTCAGAACCTGAAGCACCTCCAAAACACAATCATCATTACTCTTTTATGGGAAGAAGGAAAAACCTTTCGCTTGCAGTTTAAATGCAAATCACGTTTTTCTGATCAATACATCCGTAACCACAAGAAAGAGCATAAATGTTCTCACCAGCCAGCATCACCTGGTTTCTCTGTCTGTCTGTGGTGTGTTTTGTCTTTGCAGCTGTTTGAGGCAAACAGAGTCAAGTTCTACATGCTGAATGAGGTGTCAGAGATGATTGGCCATCATGGACAGGTATTCAGAAAGTGAGAGAAACAGCCTGACATGATGCTCAGCAGCACTATAACCTCTTGTTATTCCATGATGTGAATGAGTTCAATAAATCAAAGCTTATTAGCAGCGTGTCTGTAAAGCAAAAATTAAAACATTTGGTGACACTTTGTGTGAGGCCTGTCTCTGTAATGCATTATAACACATTATGAACATATATAACACATTATAATGTGTTATGAACACACTTATAATGCATTATATGTGGTTATGGTGAGGATTAACTCTAACCTTGCTTGTAACTATGATTATACAGCACTATAGAGTCATTATAAGTATGTCCACAATGCATTATAGATGGATACTTTAAGTTAGGTGTTACCAAATATTTTTCTTTACCAGTAAATGACTAAATGAGCAACTATGTTCATTTTTTGAATAGAAACATTCAAAGTTTATTATCCATTAAGACTTTAATGTTCTCTTTAGGAGTGTGTATGTGTGTACTTGGACCACATTTGATCGACAGTGCGGTTAACAATATCATATGTGAAAAATCTGAACAGGTCAAACTTGGCAGAAAAATGTGTTTACTGTATGTGATGCTCCTAATTATAATGTGAGGCCAGGAGAAACAAGTTTTTGGGGGCTTTAGGAGTCATCTCCACGTTGTGTTAATCAATTAATTAAATGAATGTAAATATGAAAGCTGTCAGTGTATTGATATGCATCTCTACACTGTCTGGACTGTTTTCCTGTTCTGCAGCTGAAGGAGGTGGTGCTGAAGAGCGGGAAAGTCCTGCGGGCGGACGTGTGCGTCATTGGAGCAGGTGATGTCAAGCTTCTGTCATTCTCTGCGATAACATACAGTCCAGTCACTGCAGATGATGAAACTCTTTTTTAAAAACATTTAAAACTTCTTACTTCCTGCAGGAAGTATTCCTGCTACAGGCTTCCTGAAGCAGAGCGGCATCCACATGGACTCCAAGGGCTTCATTGCTGTCAATAAGGTATTTTACAAAACCTGGAGATTGAATAAAGAGTTTTGTTAATTTTTTAATTTAGTTACTGTTGTAAATTTTCTCCCAGATGATGCAGACGAATGCTGACGGAGTCTTCGCTGGAGGAGACGTCGTGATTTTTCCTTTCCCACCACGCAACAACAAGAAGGTGAACATCCCTCATTGGCAAATGGCTCATGTACACGGTGAGTGTCACAGCTTGATCATTAGATTCTGCATTTCTAATGTTGTAATTTATTGTGATGCTGATTTAGAGACAAGCATCTAAATGTTTTGCTTTGACCTGACTGACAGGACGGGTGGCAGCTCTCAGCATGATGGGCAGAACCACTGAGATGAAAACTGTGCCTTACTTCTGGTCAGCCATGTTTGGAAAGACCATCCGCTACGCAGGTATGTTCAGACCTTCTTCCTGTATTCAGTTTATAGAGCTTTTGCTTTAGTCTGATGTGTTTTCAGAGTTATGAAGGAGGCTTGCTGAGCTTGTAGAGTTGTTATTACACTGCCATCTAGCTGTAAAAAATAAAAAAATAAGACCTGAGACTAAGACTTTGGCCTGAATTTGACTGTTTATTTTTTGTTTTTTTGTCTTTTAGCTATTGACAAACACACACTTAAATGTTAATAATTTTATATTTGTGAAGGTTATGGTGATGGATTTGATGATGTCATTATACAAGGAGATCTGGATGAGCTGAGATTTGTGGCGTTTTACACCAGGTAAGTTTTACTTTGTGTTCATAACATTCTGAAATAAACTGAGAAATGTAAAGCTGACGCGTATTTGGTTTTAACTTGTTATGTCTTCTTTGCATTTATTAGCTGACCAACTTTAGTCCCAAATTGTGTGTCCTGGTCTGATTTATCAATGGTTCCTCAATGTTTCTTGCTCTGGTTTGTCCATAGGAGTGAGGAGGTGGTGGCTGTTGCCAGCATGAACTATGATCCCATTGTATCCCGAGTGGCAGAGGTCTTGGGATCCGGAAAGACGATTAAGAAGCGAGATGTGGAGTAAGTCTCCTTCCCAGGCTTAAATCTGGTCACGGTTACAATAGCTGTTATGTTCTTTATGTTTCTCAGCTTTTACTGTGAAGGAAAACATGACAAATGTTATTATCACTCTGACAGAACTTGTGACTTCAATCACATGGAAGGTTTTACACAAGCCAAACTAGTTAGCTTATTAAAACAACAGTACAGAAGTCATAGTGAAGAAAAACAACACCTGTTATTTTATTATTTACTTAATTTATTAAATGACATCTTAGTTTAAGGGTCATTTTACAATGATTTGGATGTTCCATGAAGATAAAATAATGAATTCAACTAATATTGTCAAGAAAAAAGTGAACAATTAAGATCTTACACAGTTAATTAGGTACCAACTAATTAACACTTTAAAGAGCCAGTTAAATATATACACATATATTAACACATAATCAGGTTTTTAAAGACATTTCTAATCATTTTTATAATGCAACCATTTTACCTGCTTCTATGAAGCGATTACAACAGATGTATAAACAATAATTTAATGATTAATAAGAATGACACTGCAACATACTGGAGCTGTAAAATTAATAGTAATTGCTGAACAAACCTTTACAGTTTGTTATAAATCATTTATTTACTGTTTTTACACGTGAAATTATTTTCACAGGCACAGTTAAACTCATAAAGACATGCAGCAAAATAAATTAAAAAAAATCTTAACTGAAGCTTTTTTTTTTCAGACGTACTTTGCTCTGTTTCAGAGTGACAAACATTTATAGCCCACATAAATAAATGCTTATTAAATAAATCTAAATAATAAACCAGAATAATACCCCAGTTATATCATATTAGGACTTAAGTTTTGTAATAATATTTTATCGCAGGGCTTCTGGTGATTTCCAGTCACAATTATGAAATTTGAATATTATTAACAAACCCAGGGACCTATTTAAATAAAAAAATAAATAAAAAACATTACCATGTTGCTATGTGTGTATTATTTTACTGTGATTTCATGCAGTTCTGTCTGTTTTGGTCTGATTTGCTCCAAATGTCTCTCATGTCTTTCACCTTTAATAATGCAAACTCAATATTTGAAGGATGTTAGCGCGACTTGGCAAGTACGGACAAATATGAGCTTTTTCTTTTTTCCATTCCATGCATGTTGTTTGCGTGCTGTAAGTCGTCAGCTGTTAACCTGATAACAACAAACACACGTCTTTTTTTTTCTTTCTTTCTTTTTTTTGCAGAACTGGAGACATTTCGTGGTTGATCGACAAAGGCTCTCAATGACTTCTCATCTGAAGGTCACAAGACGGACCTGAAGTCCACCTCAAAATGGACGCTTATGGTGCTGAGACACTGAGCAGCTATCCCGGACTGGACTCACACACTCACACACATACGCGCGCACGTGCGCACTGGGGAGAGGACTGTGGGAGACACATTTCCCTAAAGATGACACTGACACTTTCATTTGTTCCTTGGAGACACTTTAATGTGAAAGACGAGCCATTCACAGTCTGGGGACACTGAGTCTGCGCTGGCAGGTCTTTTGTGACAATGTTGTCATGTTTCACAACAAAGCAATACTGGATTCAGCCTCTGTGCTGCTGCAAGATGTATCTACCTGTACACTTTGTTTATAAGAAGCCACGGACGGGCATTGTCATTTTTTTGTACAAATAACATTGTAAATAGCTATAATCCAGAATGCACTGTAACAACACAAGAACGAGCAATTTGAATTGAATTTTTTAAGTTTTAAACAACAGATCTGGTTGTATGCTTGCAAACAGGCCTTCTGCAGATCTGCATGGTACACAGTAATCTACTGTAATGGGAGTTAAAACAAATAAGCCCCTGAACGGATAGTTTTCTATAAAGATGCATCAACAAACAAGCTTCAATCTGCTAAAACACAAACTACATAATCAATGCAGCAGAAACCCGAATGCAGCTTTTTCACCTTTGGTTGCCTTGCTGATAGAGAGCACAAATGAAATTTAAAAACCGACTTTGATCAACACTAGTGCTTGCTAAATAGATTCATGTATTTTCTAACACATAGAAGTCTCTCCCGTAGAAAATATCCAATAATAGCTTAAGGTTATTTTTGATAGCTGTCACCTCCACGGGGATGCTCTTTGTTACTAACTCAGGGAACTGAGGTTTGTGGCCTGCTGACACTGGGGTTACTGGTTCCTTCTGCAAGGAGACATTGAATTGTTGCTTTGACATTTTTCCCAGCAATTATAATTCGACATTGCTCTCATTTCTAACTGCTTGTGATGAGCGTAAAGAGGAGTTTAAAGCAGATGTTTGATTTCAACCCAGATTTAGAAAAAAGTTAAGATACTGTGTAAAATGTAAATTAAAAGAAAGCATGCAGTCTTTTGCAAACATATCTTGTTCAGAAGCCCATGTACTAAGATCTGTCGTTTTCACAAATTGTCGAACCTCATGCGTTCTTGCTTGTGAACACCTGAGCCCGTCACCTGTTACCAATGAACCTGTTTATCTGTGGAATGTTCCAACAGTAATTTACTGAGCATTCCCAACCTTTCCCAGTGTTTCGTTGCTCCTGTCCCAACTTGTTTGAAATGTTTTGCTGACACTGAAATCAGAGTAAGCACATATTGACTAAAATTTCTGAAGCTTTATAAGGTAGAACATTAAAATTTGGCTTTGTCACACAGCATCCTATCTGCTCTGAAATCAGGGTTGAACATCCAGGTGAGCCCTGAAACAAAAGTCCACACAGCATTTTAAAAAGCATTATTGTTCCTACGGAGATGCCTGGAATGACGTTTTTATAACTAAAGTTTGAAATAAAAGTCATTCAACAACAACTCACTGCTTTTTATGTTTGACATTCCATGTTGTTCCACCTGTTGTGTTTACAAGTCTTGACAATAAATAGTCAGGAGAAACAGAGTCAGTAGAAAATGTTTAATAATTTTCCAGGGAGTGACAGAACATAGTTTGCAGCTTTATGACAAGTTTCATTCATTGGGTCGAGGGCACTAAAAACACTTCTTAACAATTTTGTGGAGTTTTTGTTTCATACAATAAAAACTACTTGAGAAAAAATACACAGAATGGATAAATTCACACGGGTTATGAATGAAAAATTTTACAAAACAAAAATTTTTCCTAATAGTAAGAATTCAAACACACACAATACAAACTGACAATGTTCACAATAATATTGCAAACAGCCCGTTGAGGTTTTTCTTCATTATTTGGATAAAAAGTACGAAGCACCTCGAGGACTTATAAATATGTCTACAAACAGCGGAGTAAAGGCAGTGATATACCTATTAAACAGGATTCGGTGGAGAACATGAAGGGTTCAGTGCTCGTCAGCGAGGAGATAAACATCAGACAGATTCACTGCTCCGTCACAGGACTTTACTGTGGTGTCTGTGAGAACATGAACATGATCCCATGGCTGAACAAATCAGTCTAACGTGAGCACAGAGACTCTTTGGAGGCAGGAGAAACCTTGCAGCTCTTATTGGTATGAGAATTTATGAAATGTCAGACTGTAATGCCCGAGTGTGTCTCAGCACTGGTTACTGTAATATTGCAAAAAAAGTCTGAGTAAAAAACAAAAATGTAAGGACACGCTGGGGTCTTCTAAAGACGACATGACAGACTTCAGGACGGTGCAGTGACAACACGACAACATTGTAAAAAATGTGTTTGCCGACAGAAAACAGCTGCAAGTTACTTAAGAAAAAAATCAGAAAAAGTCCAGTTGTAACTGCTTCTTTTTACTGTTCATAATTCTATTCAACAAAAATGTTAAAAAATTGATTCACATTATGAAATGAGCTTCTATCCAATGATTACAATCACAGCTTTTATTGTTCTGACAAATAAAGGCACCTTTCAGACTGTTATTGTTTAAATCAAAGCTCTTGAGATGATAATTGCTGGCAGTGATCTCTGTTAAACTCGCCCGACTGAGAAGAGAGAAACCTGATTGTTTGGTGGAGGAGCGTCTGTTCAGAAAGTCCCGCCAAGAAAAACACCAAACGATGCACGCTGGCAGACGAGCTGCTGTTTACAAAATTCTCGCAGCAATAAATATGCATGTTGAAATGGTCTTCATCTTAATGGGGTCAGAGGTCATATTCTGCTGCACACTGCTGCAGGTACCATTCATACAAGTTCCCCTGTGGAGGAAAATAAATGAGTGAGACTCACAGCGATGATGCTTAAAATCTATGTAAACTTGCACTGACATTACGATTATTTAGACTCATGAAATCCTGTTTTTGATCCTGGTTTTAATCTTTTTTTTTTTTTCCTATTCGAATACTCACTTAGAGTATTTGCATTCTTGTATAGTAGTTTTAATTGTAAATGACTTTCTATGATGGGGGACTAACATGAAACACAGCATGTAATTCAGCATTACCCTTTGTAATAATTTGTCATATTTCTTTATAAATATGTATGACATATTACGGGGTAG
The DNA here is from genome assembly GCA_029783665.1 of Naso thynnoides. Classification (NCBI taxonomy): domain Eukaryota; kingdom Metazoa; phylum Chordata; class Actinopteri; order Acanthuriformes; family Acanthuridae; genus Naso; species Naso thynnoides. The sequence continues at coordinate 6,001,536 of JAQLOL010000022.1, forward strand.
CTAAGCTGGTAGAGCAGGCGCCCCATGTAGAGAAGCTGTGTCTTCACTGCAGCGGCCCTGGGTTTGATTCCACCCTGTGGCCCTTTGCTGCATGTCATTCCCTCCATCACCATCCTATTATATATATA
>JAQLOL010000022.1:6005567-6045414 GCA_029783665.1 Naso thynnoides
CTGCACTAGCGATCCTGTGCACGAGGAAAAGGGCAAAGGCTGCAGTAATGCTGCATCAACTGAAAGACTGAAAAAGAACTTGTTGGACTAAACAGGTCGAACCAGGCGCAGTGCAAACACATCTTAAGAAAATGAGTAAACAACACAGCCTTTAACTCTTTGTTGTGTAACAGTAATGATTCACTTGACCTGTGATGAGAAAATCCCATGCAGCTCGAAGTCGGAACTCTTAACAACAGGTTGATTTGACAAAGATGGAAAGGCAGAGTTAAACATCCGTTATGTGAATCTAAAACAACATCAAAAAGAGTTTCTAAGCAAATCCCAAAGAAACCAAACTGAATATTCAGCAGCTACTCCCACATAAGGATATATGGTGCTTTTTCTGATGAGTCATCCTCAGTGGCTGTGACAGGTAAACAAATGCCTGATTTAGTGTATTTCCGTTCCAGAGGCGGTGATAGAGTTGAAATAAAAAGCCTGCTCGTATTCCAGCAGCAGATCGTTGGTGTTGTGAGGCTCCGCAGGCCTGCAGAGCTGTTGCTGCTGGAGTCTGGGCTGTGCCGTCTCTAATGGCTGTGACATTTCTCAGCAGCTCCTCCTGACTCCACTGCACTGCTGTCGATGGGGCGTGTGACTCACACGCCATACCGTGAGCGCTCTGGTCCGCACCCAGTGAACCCTCACTCCCCACACGCTCACCGTCAACGCACACACATACGTTACTGCCCTCCCCTCTCCCCACCCACGCTGATGCTCCCACTCAGACAGCAGGCACACCCAGGCTTTCTGCACGAGCACCTCAACATCCAGAAGCTTCAGACTGCTGCTGACGCACAGAGAACTGAGACCAGCGTTGTCTCAAACAGTCGTTCCACTAATTACATCTCATATGAGAGTAATCTCAACTCACGTGTCCCAGAAACAAACAGAGCAAATGTGACAAGAGGGGAACAGGAGTCTGCTCTGATTTATCAAGATACGTCAATGCTATGACTCAGCGCTGAGTCATCAAGGTGAAACGACTAAACACGAACTCACATCACAGAAGAAAGGCCTGACCTGTGATAAGTAGAACCATGGAAGTAACACACAGGTTAAAGAGGCCAAAATTTCTGTCCAAGAGATGAAAATGTTTTAAATTGAGTTTATTTCATCTACAAAAGCAAAACTCAGCTTTTGAACTTGAACTTTAGTCTGTAACTTACATTTTGATTGACTTTTCAGGAAAAATCTGCCACATTTCATACAGACGTCACCCAAAATTTCATGGTAAATTTAATTAACTAAATCAATAAGTAGCACAGTGTGCAAATATTGATTGAGAGAACTCATTTCTCCTGCTGGTGGAGGCTTACCGACCATGCCTATATGTACCAGGGTGCATTGCACACAAGTCTCTTGACACCAACGCCCGCTGGAGCAGAAGCAAAAAGAACACGTTTTGTGTTTGAGCAGCAGAACGCCCCCCAGCTGAAACAGCCTGTAGTTCTTCCTTAGCACAAGTGACATCACTGAGGTCAGAAGAAGAACAGAATGTGCTGCTGGAGAATTCAACTCTCTGAGTCAATTTATCACCAACTGAGGAACTTATTGCTTCAATCCGTTTTCAGCATCCAAATAAAATGTGGCAAATGTTTTCAGCAGGAGATATTGATGGGAAACACTGCAGAGCAGCAACTTAAACATCAAAGGAAAAAAACAATATTTGTCTGCAGCTCATAATAACCTTTATCTCCTGTTCACCTTTAATAATGCTGCTTCTCCTGATGTTAAAGCACATTTTCACACTTTATCCTCTCTACTCTTCCTTTAACGTTTTTCATAAAGCCAGAAGAAGAAAGACTAAATCAATAAAAAAGACACATTCACATGCATTCCTCCAATGCTCACACTGCGAAGGTGATGATATTTTTGGAATTCCTATTTTTCATGTCAAAGTGAGAATGTATTGTGCACTCAGAATGCAGTGCTGACCCTGCCAGTGAACAGAAAAGGAAATATATCACACTGGTTTCAGTATCAGAGGCACAAAGATGCAAATCCGCTTGAACGCTTGAAACATTCACTGTGCAGCTGTATTATGTGGGATGTTTGGAAATGTTCTGTCATGTGGCGGATCACATTAGAAACACCAAAAAAATCTGCATGCAGACATAAAATCTACACCGAATAATTAAATCAGGATTTAAAAATGGATTTCAGCATAGTAGCAAACTGCAGAGAGACATCCTGTTTCAACATCCCTTCTTGGTAAATACTTTAAAAAGTGCACTTTTCAGAAAGCCATTATGAGATACTGATGCTAAAACAAGAAGAAAAGGCTTACCTTTGAACTCAAGGAGAGGTCGAAAGTGGGGATAGAGGTGGAGCGTTGCATTTCCCTGTGAAAGAGTTCAAAAGACAAAGTGAGAAATAACCTGATGAGACAAACATGAATCTGCAGTTTGCTTCATGACAGTCCTCTTAGAGCCTTACAGCAGCTGCTGAGCTGCAGCTCAGTGCGCCCACTTTAAGCGTTTCCTGTACATGGAAGATAATCCTTCCACTCTGCAGTCCTGCACTGCAAATATATAATTCATCTTCATCACCTTCACCACAGCAGGATATGAACAGAGAGGCAGAGGAGGATGAGAGAAGACGCAGAGGCAGGTGTCCCCCGAGTCTGTTTATATGCTGCAAAGAATCCTCTGTGTGTGTGTGTGCGTGTGTGTGTGTGTGTGTGTGTAACAAAGCCCCTCTTGGAGCAGCATACAGAATGAGAGCTCACCACTGACTGAGGGAGCGTCCTGCGAACAACATCGCTTCATCAACCTTTATGATTGGCTGCAGCTTCAGTTCACATAACAGAAGTTCAACATTCAAAAATCCCTCATCCACAAACCTGAGATGTGCCGTCTGAATATGAAACACTGCCTGTTAACAAGCAGCGTTACGACCATAAATCACAGAAGCGTTCAAATGAAGCATGTGACACAAAGCTGCTCCTGAGATGTTCTGTCGTATCAGTTTTCTTGTCAAACACGAGTTGGTGTTTCCGTTTCAAAGCTCCTCATCAGATATTACAGACGTTAAAGTCTGTCTGCATCAGCGTTGGACATGTTGGCGGTCTCCATGCTGTGCTTACCGTCAATGATTCTCTTTTGCGACCACTTGTGATGAAGGTGAATCCCTGCGTTTCTATTGCAACGCCTGTTTTTTGTATGTGCTCTTCAGCGTACCTGAAAAAAAAAAAAGAAAGAAAAAAGCATCAAACATTCTGGATCTTATTCCAAATGAGGGCACAACTCATTTTTTTACATTCCATACTTGTTCAGCTGGTCATTAATGTTTAGTTTAAATGTCATAAAATGGTGACCAAGAACTGCCGACTCTCCATAATATTCCTCTGTAAACCAGACAGGTTGCAAGTCAAATTCATGTCCGATTCAAACATGTTGGAAAGACTCTGAAAGGATTTCTCAGCAAAATGGACGTTCGCACTATATTCACGTGTATGAATCCATGGAATGCTTTCCAGTGAGAAACACGCTGTCTTTACTTTGAGACTGTTTTTACAGAGAAGCACTGATGGAGAGCTTCATCACACGGTGCAACGACAATCATCTAAATAGAGCTGGGTATCGAACTTCAATACTAATAGGTATGTGTCATGTAATCTTTTGTTGAAACAACTTAGATAAAATCAATGTTGAAAAAAGCATCGTTCAGGAACTGGTATCGAAGTCCAGGTGTCGGTCTTGGTACTGGTATCGAATTTTTACAAATGATACCCGGCCCTACATCTGAAGTTCAGTATCAGTGAAAACAAAGAGCTTGCGGTTGAACACGATGCCTCAACGCCTCAAAAATGGATGTTGCTGCAATGAAGCTACAAATTCTAAAACGTATATGTGTCACACACATCTTCAGCCAGGCAGCACAAAAGAGTTTAAAGTTGGACACGCGAGACTCGTGTCACCACAAACAAATGTGAATCGTGATCACAGTCTCCTCTTTTATTCCTCGAGTCATTGAGGAACAAAAATAATGAAGCTGTTGAGAGAGTTGAGAGTTACAGAGTCTCACTTATCTAACATTTACCCATTTCTGTTTCACTCTCACCTCAGACAACCTGAACAGCAACAACCTGCAAAAACACCTACAGCTGCCAGGCAGGTATCGTCCCCTCCCCCCACACAAACACACACACACACACACTCTGACTGAGACTGTTAGCGTCATTGACGGCTGAGCTCCTTACAGAGGAGGTTCAAAACACATTCCTGAAGCAGCTGACGGTTACATTTCAGATGTACAGAAAGTTTTACGAGCTCTTGAACAGAAAAGCAGGATTGGTTCTGTATCAGTTTTTTTTAATTTAGTAAAAGTAGAGCCAAAACAAATATTTATATCAATAATTCTGATGGTAAATGATTTTGCTAATGATTAGTTTCCTTTTTTGACATCTCAAAAGTGAACACTTGCTGTCTATATTTTTGTCATAAATAAGAGAAAAACTTTAGGTTTGAGACAGTTCAAGAGAAAACTGCAGCTTATTTCTGATCCTGTACATTTTAACCCTTAAGCTGTGTGGACGATGTCCCCTTAATAAAAAACTCTCACATTTTACACACAAAGTGATTAAACGTGACAATAATTACAAGATCAATTGATAAAAACGTAAATGCTGCAACCATCAGACCATAGAAATTTGCATCTTGCAGATTTTTTTTTCGTGTTCCTAATGCAAGAAATCCTGTTGAGGTCCTCATCTCAATGTATCTGGGGCTGTATCACGCCACTCCGCTAATGTTTCCATCAAATAACATTAAAGGAAGTTTCTGGTGGTAATATTGGAATTCAGGAAGTTGGGATAAAAGTGAGGAAGGACTGGTGACTTAATTGGCTGTATTATCCAAAAATAAACAAGACCATCAAGATATTTTCCCCTAAAATGTTTTTTACAGCTTGTTAAAAATCTATCATAATACATCTAGTTCTAAAGACATTTAAACACACCTAATATGATAAAGGACTTAATCCATATCGCCCCTGAATGCTCGTTTTCTGTCAGAATCAGTGTAAAAGGTGAATAATAATGATGATTCTGCAAGGAGCTCCTTTTAAAACTCTCATTTCAAACAACAAACTAAACTTTTTTGTGTCTCTGACACGTTTGTAAACACTACAAACAAACATTTACTGCGGCAAAACTCTGCAGCATGTGATTTGCACAGCCGAGTGTTACTGTAGATCCCATTAACAGTGAATGCATTACCAGTTAATAAAGGAGCTCTTCCCTGCAGAGTGGTTTCCCATTATCATCACTATGATCTTCTTTCTGGGAGGCAGGAGCCGCACGCCCAGGCTGCTGGCGATCTTCACCAGGCCTGAAAGCACACACACACACACACATACACACACACACACACACAGAGTAAGCAGGTAAGCAAGGCATCAACTGTGAAATGTGCATCGCTCCCGTGTGCCTGATTAAAAAAAACCATCCTGTAATTGGCAAATCTATGCGATGGTTCCAGTAAAATTAAACATTCTCCGTCATGGCGTGCAAAACAATTAAATAACAAACTGGTTTTTTTTTTCATTAAAAACTTATTTTTTCAAATTTCTTTAATCTATTCTGAGCAGGAGAAGTTAGGACAGAGTTAAATCACCACAAAGGATCCTCTGAGCAAAAACCTCTAAACCCCAAAATGCTTCCATGAAGCTGCTCGGCCGTTAACAGATCAAACTGGTTGTACTGGGCAAGTTCCAGCTGTGTGTGGGTGAGTGAACCTGGAAAACACAGGTTGCTTGCTCTGAGAAAAAAAAAAACTTTAATAAATAAAAAGGTTAAAAAAAATTATAAATGGAAGAATACAAATGGTAACAATTTATTTTAGTAGTAATTTTAGATCGTTTCCAGGGAGACTTCCTAAAGTTAATTTGATTTCCAAATAACTGCTCCTCTAAGGGGGTCTTGAGGTCCTTACAAAGCTGTTTAGCTGAACATACAAAAATGTCATTAAGCTATAAAAGCAATTTTTAGGCAAAAAAAAAAGTTATTAAAAATATTAAAAATTACAAACTGGTATTTCCACAGATTTTACTCTCAAAGTAACCGAGTTGAACTAATAGTGATAACTGTCTACTATTTTGATGAGGGATGAATCATTCGTTGTGAAAAAAAAATCCACATATCCTTTTGATTCAAGTTACATAAACGAGAGAATTTGCTGCTTTTGTTTGTCAATTATTATTGTAAACTGAAAATATTTGACTTTGAGCCTTGGTCGGACAAAACAAGACATCTGAAGACTTTCAGTTGCTCTCTGGAAGGAGAAAATTAAGTTTAGGGGAATTTTTTAAACTGTCAATTTATAAATGGAGAAAAAAAAACTGATAATGAAATAGTTGTAGCACTAAAACAGATTATTGTTTTCCCTTTAAGTGAAAGCAAGTTCCCTCAGTCCTACCAATAAATTGTTGAACAATTAAGTGGAGCTCAGGATTTAGATAAAGATTCACGTCACAGTCTTTCTGTTCAGGCTGATGCACAAAACTTTATTTTACTGTTATGGAGGTAAAGTTGCTCTTCTGTCTGTCACAGTTGATAAATATGCTGCCAATAAGAAAGTCAGCGAGGCCACTCCTTGAGAGCAAAGTCTGCACACAAAAACACACACACACACACACACACAATGATCAAATGACTTCGAAGACACCACACTCCTGCTAATATTCACCTGCTAGAAAAAAACAAAAACAAACTTCAGCCTCAGTTTCAGTTCAAACCTGGGGAAGAGTTGCCTTCACGGCTCCGCGCAGTGACACCGAGTCAGATAACATGATGACATGATGACATGCAGGCGCTGCAGCCTCAGTGTTCAATGTCATGTGTTGACACTGTCGGACAGCTGCTGCCACCAGCCACCGACTTCCCGCATTAAACCCGCAGCATTTCAGTCTGAAGTTCCCTGCAAACTTCAGACACACCGAGTCCCACTTCACCTCTTCATACGTTACATAACAGCGCAGGTATGCGCGCTTGTTTCTGTTTTGCGGTGCTCACTCCGCCGCAACGCTAACTCGGATTACTCGGGATTATTGATTATTTACCGTTGTCGCTGTCCACATACAGGCTGTGGCATTCCTTCAGGATCCTCTCACTCGGGGTGGTGATCGCAGACTCCAGCGGGTTAGCCACAGACCGGGGCTTCCTGCCCGACATGATGACCACCAGCCGCCTGCCGCCTCTCTGCGCTCTCTCAAAGCAGCGGGGGAAGACTTTCACTGCTGCACACAGACTCCACCGTGCGGATGAAGCGCCCTCTTGTGGTGAGACGCCGAGACGACACCAGAGTCAGACTCGCCGTGAACCTGTCACATGTGAGCCTGGCCTGCAGGGTTTCAGCTTGTCAGAGGATTAGATCTGACCTGCGGACCCGCAAATGTCCTTCAGACTGAAGGAGGTGCGAGCCCCCGATGAGCTGTGCAACATCACTTTGACATCGTTCAGTTCATTTCAACTCTGCTTCGCAATTTGCACTTAAGCCCAATATAAATCATATATGTCTGTGGTCTTCAACCAGGGGGTCGTGACCCCCAGGGGGTCCATGGAGGTGCTGTAGGAGGTCCCCCAGAACAGCTAAAATTTTTCATCAACATAATTTATATCTGGGAATTTGTTTAAATTTCGACAAAAATTATATTTATTAAACTCAATTAAAAGTAAACTCTAATATTAAAGGTCAATAATATGCTGCTTTTTACAAATATGATAATGACTGAGTATAACATAGGTTAAAGATAGTTTGCTCGTCTTAAAACGCAACATGTTTTCTAACTTTTTTGTCCTTTTTTTTTTTTCATCTGGGGGTCCGTGCCGTGTTTCTCTATAGATTACGGGGTCCCTGGGTTGAAAAAGGTTGATGACCCCTGATATGTTATTATTTGTTGTCTTTTTATCTTAAACATTTAACAACCTCATTTAGAAATACTGCTTTTGACAAGGCTATAATTAAAGTAAAGCTTATTTGAATGCACTTATTTAAAAGTGGAATAAAAAAAAATATTTTAATTTTGTGTTGCATAACTACCTAGATTACCTTTACTAAATACTATATGTATTGTTTTGAGGTACTTGTACTTACTTGGGTACTAGAAGTTTGTGCAGTTTTATGCTTCTCCTTCAGTACAATTAAGGGGAGAATATTGCATTCCATTCTCCCCTACAGTTATCTGTCAATTTGCCTTTAGTTCTTACTGAAATAAGATTGGAGCAGACAACATTGAACTTTTTTAAAATTCTACACTATTGAGAAATAACTCAACAGTGTATAAATCAGTTTCATTTTTGTTTCATTTTTCATCCAGACAGTTTTTATTTGGATCAGCTGCTCCAAGGTGTGAGTCACATGGTGCTCCCAGAGCTGCTTTAGTTCTCGTCACATGACTTATTCTTTTATCTGCTGTCTGTGGAGCCGCTCCACAGTTTGTCTGAATATGATACATCATGACCCCACACTGTCAGCTGCTTGCAAAAATACTAAATCTGAACTTTACACAATTATGACATAACAATGTTCGTAATGATAGAGTGGCATGCCTTCATTTTATTTTGGGGCGTATTTTCCCTTTAAGGCTCAAACGGCCAAACGGTAGCGTGAGCAAATCCTCAGAGGCTTTTGCAGGATTAAAAGTTTTTGGCTGCTAAAGTATTCACTTGTTGGGGTCACGCATGCTGAACAGCATTTACTGGAACAGCCCCAGAGGACTATTATTGGCAAATCTATTGCAATCTAGGGCTACTGATGTTGAAAATGTACCTATATTTGGAAAATAATTGTTCTATCAGAGACTTAATTTTATTCATCATATGCCACAACCATTAATGTGATGAACCAAACGGGACGAAGGTAAACAAAACGTTTATTGGGTCACAGATAATCTGATTTCCTCCTATATTCTATAGTGACTTGACAGCAACTTTGGGTTGAGTAGCCTGGTCACTTTATGTTCAAAAAATATTGCAAAGTTCCCCTAATGGATATAAAACACGCTGAAGAGCCCTCCAGGGTCCCCTTCCCGTTGAGAATACATGATGCAGCATCCTCTGATGTGCCTTTGCAATATATAAATACAATCCAGTGGAGTAATTGGTGCACAGAAAATGAAAAAAAGGGGGTCAGTGGCGTTTCTCATAGAGAAAACTTGACGGAGTTTCCTCCAGTGGGAAAAACATAATGCAGTGCTCTAATTAATGAACTTACAGTGGAGAAAATGTGATGTAGTCCCTGTTTACACTCTTTTAGTGGAGAAAACTGCATTTAATGGACTAATGTGTCCTTCAAATAGAAAAAGACATTATTTAGTGCCCTCCAAAGTGCCTTTCCAGTGTAGGAAACAAGATGCAGTGGGACCAATGGTGCCTGTAATGGAGAATGATGATGATGATGATGATGCAGTGCCCTCTAGGGTCGCTTCCAGTGGTGAAAACGTGATGTTGTCCCCTCGGGTGACCTTCCAGTGAAGCAGATCATAATGCAGCGATATAATCAGAGCCCTCTGACAGGATGTCCTTCAAGTGGAGAAAGCATGATGCTGTGCACAAGTTGGTTCCCCTAAAGCAGAAAAAAATGTAATGTAGTGCGATATCGGCTCCTCTGTGTGCCAGAATATTTATAGGCATGTATGTGCTACTACCTGGCTAATAGTCCAGAGGTGTTGTAGTTGTACTGAATCTGATTCACATGATAAAAAATGACATCTTAACCAGGTATTGTTTGTCTTTTTCACCATAAATGCATGAAGACGTCCCGCATGCAGCTGGTGCCCTGTTCTATTCTGCTGCTCGGAAAAACATCACGTGCCCCATTCTTTTATTTTAGACCCCCAAAAAACAAAGCAAAACCAAAAAAAAAGTCAGTTACTGAGATCAAATCTGTCTTCTACCAAAAGAAAACTTCATGCCAGTGAAAGAATGTGGCTTAAGGAGTTAACAGGTCGCCCCCCTGCAGCTCAGATCATATGCTGCACCTTTCATCCGGCTGCCATTGTGTGAGAGCTTCGACTGAAGTGGAACATTCATTATAAATGCTTCATTTAAACATCATTTTACACCGGCTTCCAAAATGAATTTCAACGTGCGATCCGTGCTACCAAAGAAAGAGGTAAGATCACATGGACCCTCTGGGCTGATTTTACAAACAAGGCTGCAATGTGTCCGTCTCGGTCATTCCTCTTTATTCTGTTTTGAACTTTTTGGACAGTTTACTGTAAATATTTTTGCCACACACACATTCAAAGTCATCATTTTAGTATGGGTGGGAACTTCAATGAGATCACGCAGCCTTGTGTGTAGCCTGTGTCTGTTTTTTATATGTTTATTGTTTGATTATCTTCGTTCAGAGTAATAGTGCTCGTGTCAAAGTGAGGAGAGAAATGTGAGAGAGGTCGTCTAAAATTTGCACGTGAAACTAAGTGGCACTCTTTAAGAAAAGTTTGTGTGATAGGATTAATAGTTTATTACTGGTTTATAACCGACTTTAGATGAAATGAAAATCACTCATAATGCGTTTTGATCCATTGATGGTCAAAAATAAGAACAACTTTTAGTGTTCTGATGTAATATTGGTAATCTTTCAAAGCTTATGAGTTTCTCGTCATCCATCAAGTTCATCAGCTCTACATCCTGATAAGCTGTTGATATATTTTCCAGATGTTACACTAACATTTAGAGCCAGCGAGGAGTTTTACTGAAAAAGATAAAGCAGTCTCCTGCTGGAAGAAGACAAACACCAGTCAGTCACAACCTGGCAACCCAGAATGTGTCCTGATGAACCTAAATCAGATTAAGGAAAAAAACAGTAAATTATGCAGTAATTCCAGTTTGTGAAGCCCACACTGAATCCTTCAAGTACATCCATTTAATCCACACTAAAGAAATAAAAAAACAACAGACATGCAAAGTGTTGTGACACATTTTATTTATTTACAAATTGTAATACTAGGATAAACACTTTGAGATGCATTATCTCGTTTTCGAGGGGGTCCTCAGTCCACTTAAAGGGCTTGCCACAGTCCTACACCACACCTGCAACATCTGTTTTGAATGTCGTCTGTATAATAGTAAACAATAATACAATAAACAAACAGAGAAGAGAGGAAAAAATCACGAGCAGGACAAAACAGTTGAAAAATGGGAAAAAACCTGATTTCAGACACAACGCAAATTTAAATCAACACAACACTGAGCTCAACACATTAAAAAAAATCAGAATCTTATAACCTTTAACCTTTGACCTTTGACATGAATAGCTCTTTTGAGCACTCAAACTAAACGTTCACATCACTCCACTGACCGCTTTTCTGTAGTTTGAAACATAGGGGGAGTCAACACTGAACTTATTGTTTGTTTATTTTCACCAGAGAGGTGGAGGAGCTGTTTGTTTGTCTGAGTCCTGGAGTGCACTGAACAATGGCTGAGCTTGTTAATTAGCCTGGCAGTAAGCCTATATAATATAACGTAGGCTGTATCTATGACAAATAGGCCTGTTTAATTAGACTTGCATGACATTTATGGTGATAGAAATCCAAACAGGCGGTATTAAAAATGTTCTTGTTGTCCTAAATCTAAAGAAAATAAAGGCACCTTTTTAATAGGTTTTAAACGAGTTTACTGTCTGATGTTTCCCTGTCAGCGGTCAGCTCTGTTAAATTACAATAAAATCATATTCACTTGATGTTTTTTCTGGGGAATCCAGCAGAGACGCGCGGCAGCTTCTCTGTCCTGTCTCGTTTCTGTCCGTGGACTTTCGGAGAAGTGAGGCAGCTGAATGCCGTGAAATCTTAATAAACACGGAATAATGTGACGGATTATCTTCACCCCGCGATCACACTGTGACAACAGATCAATTGTATCATCTTCGGGATAAAATCAGCCTCCAATCAGGCGCAAGTTTCCTGTTGCAAACTGTAGCGCACCGGACCAAACTGTGAGCGAAACACCAGCGACAAAATGCCGAAAGACTTTGCGGAAGAATATCAACCTCTGCTTATTAAAGAAACCAAACATTCAAAGAGACCAAAGGTAATAAATGCGCTTTAAGATGAAGAAACTTCCTCTCATGGCGCGGAGGGTCGCAGCTTTTTTTTTTTTAATCCAATATTTGTTTATTTGTCAATAATTGTTTGTTGTCTTTGTTTCTGTTTTACTGCAGCTTCCAAACAGATCTCTGCTCATGGCTGCTAGTGCTGCGTGTTTAGGAGGAACCTTTCAGTATGGATATAATATTTCAGTCATCAATGGACCCACAACGGTAATAAGACTTAATAATTTGCGATGGAGTATTATTAGCCTAATAATAACACTGCAGTCTGTCACTGGGATGATTAGAATAACGTTAATAGCCTATATAATGGAAAGGTTGCTCTACAGCTCGGAGGCTTTTATACTAAATGATATAAATGTAAAGTATTTATAATTTTCCTGTAGGTGACTCATGTTCACAGTAAATGGAGGATTAAACAGATCCTCTGCTTCAGGCTGAATGAAGAGCACTGTAAAACATGAGCAGTGACAGGCCCAGTTCATCAGGAAATATACATAAAGTGTAAAATGTAAAAGTTCTCCTTGCATAAAAATGATCCCTGTGAATATTCTACTAGACTATTATTAGATTGTCATGACTCAGACATTAAGGTGAAAGTAGGATCGAACTTTAAAGTTGGTTTGGGTGGCGCTCACTGTCAACAATTTTTATGGACTGCAACAAGTAATCATGTTTTTGTTTTCTGTGTGGATTCATCTGATTACTCACGTCTCCTTAAATACAAGAATTGTTTTGTTTGTATAAATACTGAAAAAGTGAGAAATATGTCACTGTCTCGACTAAATATGTAGTTAAAGGTACTGCAAGTGACTAACACTTTGTTAAAATAAGTGTCCAACAGCTCCACATTCTGACAGCCAGCACTGAGGACAGAGTTTGGTCAGTGATGTGGGTCTCAAAAATACATTTCTGGAATCCTCTCTCCTGATTGGACCAGAGTGGGAGCGGGATACCAGAAAATGTCCTTGCTGTGTGCGACAGAGCGGAGGACCCATGTTACTGACAAAACACTCGATATAAGTGATGCCTGTCTGAGTGTAGAGCTATTTAACACATATGAAAAAATGTATGGGAGGATTTTTAAATACCACTTACAGCGCCTTTAACTGTCTTTTGTAGTTGTCCATTAAAAAATGAATTAAATAATTTACTTTCAATTTTATAATTCTCTTGGGTTGCGTCATATTTTCCATCATAGGTTCTTTAAGTTCTAAATGTAATCTGAAATGTAACTTTGCTTAAATCATGCATCTATAATGTATTATTGACATACTCATAATGTGTTATAACGCACCTGCAGTGTTGTTTAATCATAGTTAACAGCACCTAACCACCTATGACACGTTTTAAGTGTGATCATAATGTGTTATTACAGAGACAGGCTTCATAGAAAGTGTTACTGTAACTTGTAACTAAAGCTGTCAGATAAAAGGAGAAGAGTTAAAAATATGCAATATTTTCTTCTGAGGTATGTAACGCAGAAAGTGGCATGAAGAGAAAAGACTCAACTAAATTTCCCCAAATTAGTATTTAAGTACTTGAGTAAATGCATTTAGTTACATTCCATCACTAAAAGTAGTCAGTGGACATAATCACATTATCCCATCACTCAGTAAGGGAGATGTGACTGTCATTTTCGCTCCCTGCTGAACGTGCATGTTGTGTTTTCCTTCCTTTTCCTCCAGTATGTGCAGAATTTCATCAACCAAACCTGGAGGGAGCGTTACCAGACAGACATATCAGAAAACGGCCTCACCCTGCTTTGGTCCACCATCGTGTCTATTTTCACTGTGGGAGGATTCATTGGAGCATCGATTGGAGGGACTTTATCCGTAAAGCTGGGGAGGTATGGGCGGGAATCATTCTGTCAGTGTTATCCTGTTGATTGTTTTTCAGTTAGAAGCTTGAAATGTGATGTTGTTTTCCCAGGAAAGGGGCACTGTTGACCAACAATGTATTTGCACTAATTGCTGCTCTGCTGATGGGTCTGAGTTACCCGACAGGATTATATGAGTTACTCATCGTTGGACGTTTTTTCACTGGAGTCAATGCAGGTAGATAAGAAAAAAAATCTCTAAAAAACAAGTGTTTGCTTTGAACATGAAACTTTAGAAATGTGTCTTTAATCGTGTTTTATTTTACAGGCATTGGCATTTGTGTCCAACCTCTGTATTTGGGGGAAATCGCTCCGACTGCGCTCCGTGGTGCCATGGGAATGGGAACTTCTATATTCATCACCGGTGGGATTTTGATGGGACAAGTTGTTGGCCTCAAGTAACTGCTGGAAATATTTGATTTTTGCATCACATAAAATATAAACCTTTCCTTTGGATTGCTTTACGTGGAGTTTGATCTCTGTGTGATTTCACAGGGAGCTCCTGGGCAAAGAGGAGCACTGGCCCATCCTGCTCTCCACCACCTGCGTCCCAGCATTCCTGCAGCTCCTCATCCTGCCCTTTTTCCCAGAGAGTCCACGCTACCTGCTCATCGACAGAGGAGATCATGAGGGATGTAGGAAAGGTAAACCAGCACTGCAGCTGCTGCTGCACCATCCTGCAATGATTGATTTCATGCGCATGACAGTGTGGTTTAAAAGGATAAAGAATCCCTGAAACCACAAGAGGCAAAGACATTTCTCTTAAACTCTGCGAGTTCAAGCATGTGATCACTATGATGAGAAAAAAATAATAATTTGACGCAGGAAACCTTCTGATAAGACTCAAACGCAGAGCCTGTAGCCTGATCAGATGAGAAGTGTGGCGCATGTGGAGAAAACTACAATTACAGCTCAGGTCATGTGCTTTACTGTCTGCAGCCCTGAAGCAGCTGCACAGCGCTGCCTTTGAGCATGAGTGGGAGGATATCGAGAAGGAGAGGAATAACAACATAGGTTTCCAGGTTCAGAAACCCTGGGAGCTTCTCGGCGACCGCAGCATCCGCTTGCAGCTTCTCACCGTCCTTCTGCTCAACACTGCGCAGCAGCTGAACGGCATCAATGCTGTACGTACACAAACGTGCAACATTCTCTGTCTCAAAGCTGAATTTATTTCTAAATGTCACACCATTGGATGATATTTATGTCTAATTATGCTTTCTTCTCTATGTTTCTAATAGATTTACTTCTATGCAGATTACCTGTTCAGACAATCTGGTATTCCTGCTGATAAAATACCATATGTGACTGTTGGCACCGGGGCCTGTGAATGCATCACAGCTTTAACATGTGTGAGTTTTAGTTTTGCATGTTTATTTTTCTTTACAGTTCAGGCATTCATCTATGTGAAACAACAACAAAAAAGATAGGTTGCACAACAACAATCAAGACCTTGCTAATAAAAACTTCAGTCAGGAAAGCTAAAGTACTCCTGAAATAAACTGAAACAGAAGTGAGGAGGATGTTGTTTTGTAGTATTGTGCTTGAAAAGAATACAAAGTCTGAAACCGGACTAAAGATGCAGAATTTTATAATTTAGTATATTTCTTTATTTTTATTTCTTTTTTAAATCAGGGATAAGTGGATTTGCCTGTTTCAGTTTGAAAGGTTTATTTTGATTTTGGTTTCATCATTAGTTTTTAGGTTTTTTTATTATTTTTAGGGGAAAAGATATAAGAAGTTCCGAGTGGTTATTATAATACAAACACAACAGTTGCTGACACTCGACTCACATTCATGTATCTTGTAGATTTTGTGAAAATGAAATACTGGAAGCGTCATTTAACTTGAATAACCTTTGCTAAGATGCTGAAACAAAGTAAAAAGCTGTGGATTCATATTTGACAGAACAAAATTGATGACGTGCCTCCAAATGTCAGAGTGAAAATCAAAGAAAATGTTTGTGTGGAGAGTGTTTTTTGGTCTTGTGACAGGCTGTGTGTCTCACAGGGTTTGCTCATCGAGAGTCTGGGGAGGAAAGTGCTCATCACAGGAGGATACACACTGATGAGCGTGTGCTGCATTTTATTCACGCTGACGCTCACTTTCCAGGTGATTAATCCCTGGCATATTAAAATCTACTGTTTCATGCAATTCCATGCATATGACCGTCAGTGACTCTCTGACTTTTGTGTGATTATCCCTGCGACAGAATGCCAGTCCTGTGGTTCCTTACTTGAGCATGGCGTGTGTGTTTGCTTTTATCCTGAGCTTTGGCTTAGGACCAGGTAACTGATTACTTGAGTAACTTTGAAGTGTTTTCTCAGCAGCTGCTGTTGCACAAGTTAAAACTAACTTTTGTTGCTTCTGTGTCTGGAAAGGTGGCGTGACCAACATCTTGACAACTGAATTATTCACCCAAGCCTCACGGCCTGCAGCATACATAATCGCCGGGTCAGTGAACTGGCTCAGCTTCTTCATCATCGGCCTCATCTTCCCTTTTATTGTGGTAGGCATCCAGTGATTGAACGGGACAAATCATCCTCTCATCCAAATGATTTCTTTTTTCTGCTACATTTCAAATCAGGAGAGAAAAATCAATCCACGTTACGTTCTCTTTGCACAGATCGGGCTGCAGCAGTACTGTTTCCTGGTGTTCTTGGTCATCTGCTCCTCAATGGCAGCGTACATTTTCTTCATCATTCCTGAGACCAAGAACAAAACCTTCCTTGAAATCCAGAATGAGTTCCGGTCCTCCAACAAGAGAAACCGTGCAGACGGAGCAGGGACAACGCTGTTATCAACGTCCATATGAAATGTAACTCATGACTCAGGGTTCGAGCATGTCAAGCTTTTTAATATTTATGTCACAAGCACTTGCCATGTGAATATTTTTATTTTTAAAATAATCCAAATATATCCTAAATTATCATGCTTTGCTTGAACTTTAGAGATGTTCTCTGTTGTCAAAATCACATCTCTTCAGTTCAGCAGCATAAATAAATAAATGTTAAGCTGTAATGTTCTCTGTATGCACAATTTTTTTTATGTTGAACCACTTTTCCTTTTTAATAAAGATCAGTTTATTAAACATGTTTCCTAACTAATTTAAACTTTTTATACCCATTAGGCTGCATGACATTTTAGCCTGTATGTGTTTAGAGGTGGACGGAGTGCTACAAGTGTTGATACTTGGCACTAATAATACTCAGACAGCCAGAGTATTCCACATATAAACAGTTACTTAGTTACTTAGTTGCATGGTTAGTGTTAAAGAGCTTGTGTTAAATCTTTTTCTCTCCGGTTAGAAATTCAACATTCCTGTGAAATTTTGGCAAAATTGTCTTGATATCAGTGTGATTGGTGTCCACTGCAACAATCACATGATCATTAATGAACTGCTTATTTTCCCTGATGTACTGTACAGTGAATATTAACGTATATATATTTATTTACACAGTCAGTAGCCAGTAAGAATTGTTAACAGTTTGCAGGATCTGTAGCTCAAGGCTTTTTGGGGGCTTTCTCCTTCTATTTGCATACAAGACAACAATCTATTCTCTTTTAAGGATTCTAAAATCCTTTAAAAAAAATAAAATCAAATAAAAAGCTGCTTAAACCATAAAAAATTAACTGCACATTAATTTAATTAATTGCTATCATTTTCTCCAGGGATATATTTAGAAGTCAAAAGACTGCATGTGACTCTGGGTTACTTCAGTTTTACAAGTTACCCAGATGTGTCTGGTTATTACACTTTTTAGATTTCATGATGGAGGAAAGGGACGAAAGGCAAATATCACTTCAGTAAACGTAGCCTACTTTATTATCATCGGTAACATGTACATCAAACAGAACAGTGTCCTATGTGAGTTTTATACCTATGTATTACATTCCTGGATTATTTTTATTAAAAAAGCGGCATTTTGCAGTTCTAGCTGATAACAATGCAGCAAACTCTATGAGATTCATCTGTTAAAACCTGAAGTTTGGTATCTGAAACTTTCATATGCATGCAGTGAGGTACAATATTAAAATTTCAATCGACAAACTGTGGTGAAGTAAAATAAAAATAAGCATGTAATGAAAGTATTGAAATAAAGTTAATGTAAGTCCACTGTGACAGTAGCCTATATATTTATTTGTCAAACTGCAACAGGTTAAATTCACCTTTTTTTTTTGTTTTAAATTTCCCCACTCTCCAGTCCAGCAGGTGGCGGTAATGCACCTACGCACAGATTTATGACGTTTGGTAAAACAGAGAAGAAGCTCCTCCCATTCAACATGGCGACTTAGAGGAGAACCCACGCTCGTTTGTTGACATATATTTAAAAACCAACCTTGTGTTGTCAGTGGAGTTAAACTTGCAGTAACTATAATGTCGAGACTCATCGTTAAAAACCTCCCTAATGGGGTAAGTGACCCGCCCGGAAGTGAGCGGACAGTAACGGCAGCATTTTGTTTCAGGCCACCTGTGACTGTGTATCTTGTGTGCAGATGAAGGAGGAGAGGTTCAGGTCGATGTTTGCTGCCTTCGGCACCGTCACAGACTGCTCCCTGAAGTTCACCAAGGACGGAAAGTTTCGCAAGTTCGGTTTTGTGGGTTTCAAAACCGAAGAAGATGCGAACAAAGCTCAGAAACATTTCAACAAGAGCTTCGTTGACACTTCAAGAGTGACGGTATGGCTGCAGTCACGACCGAACACGCCTGATTTTTGACATTACTGTTGTTCTCCATTATGTGAATCCGCTGTTGTCATTTGTTCCAGGTGGAGATGTGTAAAGCGTTTGGAGACCCCACCAAAGCAAGAGCATGGAGCAAACACACTCAGAGCTCAGCCCCGGAGAAAAGCTCATCTGCTGTGGACGCTGACAGCAAGAAGGTGCCTGCAGACACACAAACACAGTGACGGAATGTAACCAAGGAACAATGTACTCCAACACTACAGCCTACTGCGATTCAAGGAGTATTTCTTTTTCATGCACCCTTATCATTTTACCCAACTGCATTTGCAGTCTTTTTCGTTATGATGTGCTGTGTTTAATATTAGAAACACTTATTGAAATTCTGCAGCTCTGTTATTTAAAAAAAATGTGTTTTTTTCATCTCTCTTTAGAAAAAGAAACAGAAAAAGGAAAAAACCAACAGCACTCTCGAAAATGTGAGTAAATGTGTCTAAATTCTAAATGTGGTTACGAAGGAACTAAACTTCAAAGCTTTATTGATACATGACACCCTGTCAAACCTCTTATATGGTATATCTGTAAATTAAGGCATCATAAAACAATGTTTTTGGTTGTTGTTGTTTTTTCAATGAATGCTAAAACTTTTGAAGTGTATTGACACTTCTTTTTTTTAAATACGACTTTCAGGCTAAATCTGCCTTTACTAATAATGACTGTGAAGAGGTATCACATGGGGATATAAAATGGGCATGACATGCAACAAAGTTCACTGGCTGGACTGGTTGTAACTGTGCATTAAAATACCTGTAATTAGTTTTTTAAGGAAGTACAGGAATCATTGTTTCTCGTACTTCCTCTCTTATCCAAGCGCAGTCTAATAAAGGCTTTGTGTTGTTTATTTTATTTTCAAGTTTGTGCAACTTTTTAATCACGTGTGTCCGCTTGCTGTGTGTGCGTGTTCCAGCTGGAAGACGATCAGGGATTCAAGGAGTTTCTGTCAGTGCATCAGAATCGGAGTCAAGCTCCAGTGTGGGCCAATGACATCATGCAAACACCCCAACCTGATGGCGGACGGACAAAGACTGAGGGCAAGAAAAAGCCTGCTTCAGATGATTACCTGAACTTTGATTCAGACCAGTCAGAGGATGAGGACGAGGAAGAAGAACAGGATGAAGATGAAGACAAAGATGAAGGTAACAGTGGTCCTTTTTGAGTCTAGGCCAAGAAAGCAGAGCGCGGTTTAGAGACTGGATCCTCCTGAAAGAAAAAATAAGTTGATCTACACATTTTACATAACCCGGCTCACTATCTGTCATTTATCCACCATGTGCTTTTTTTTCATAACAGCCATTATGTTAAAACTTTCTCCCGTTTATTTTAGTACATACACTTCTCTGTTTTACAGTCAACTTTCTAGTACTAAACCTGGAAAAAAAGGACTAAAGACTCATTTAAGGAAGAACAGTCAGCCTGCTTGGCTTGTCAGGGTCTGTGTTTGTGAGCTGCGTCCTTTTGGAGGACGCAGCCAATGAATTGGGACTCAACTGATGAGTATAACATGACATAAACTTTTATTTACGAAGTTAACGTGACTAAAACCTTTAATATATATAGTGAAAAAATGTATTTATGGTGTATATGAGCACAAGCATATTATAGCGATATAATGCATGTGGCAAAATAAAACATGCAACATATATGCACAAACATTCTCAAATAAAATAGAATGAAATAAATCCATATTGTGTTGCTGCTCTCAGGTGAAAATAAACAAGCAATGAAGTCTGGTTTATCAGACATGGAGTACCTGCGCTCAAAGGTGGCAAAGTCTGATGAAACCATGGAGGAGAGTGAAGAGAAGGATGATGAGGAGGATGAAGATGAAGAGGCTGGTCCTGCTCAGCACACGGACAGCGCCTACGAGAGCGGAGACAAAGAAAACACGTCAAAGAACAAAACGTCTGTTCCCTCTGAGGAAAAGAAGCAAAGCAGAGCAAAGAAAACTGCCAAGGAAGAGGTGACGGTACAAACGAGTCTACGTGTGAAACATCAGTGCCTGTGTTCACTCTCTGTCTGTCTTCGGTTTGCTCTGATTCACACTCACGCCTGTTTGTTGCAGCTGGAGCCGGCGACAGAGTTTACGGTGAAGCTGAGAGGAGTTCCGTTCAATGTGAAAGAGGTGAGTGCATAAGAGCTCCCCCATTTAAGAAATGCACTGAAGATAGTCCAAATTTAAAAACGCTGACACCAGCATATTTTTTGTGTGTGATGTCAATAGCAACAAATTCGAGAGTTCATGACCCCGCTGAAGCCTGCGGCAATCAGGATCGGGAAAAACGAAAGCGGAAATAGGACAGGTGAGCTTTTTTATTTCACCTCAAAATGTTTTTCTCCGTATAATACATACTGGCAATATTATGTAGGTATGTAATACTGTATAGCATATATCTGGTGGGATCATGGCTGCCTATATGTACTCTTTTTGTGTATAAGCACAGGTGTTGTGTGTGTGTGTGTTTTCAGGTTATGTTTATGTGGATTTGCACTCTGAGGAACAGGTGGAAAAGGCCTTGAAGAAGAATAAAGACTACATAAGTGAGAAATATTCTGTTTTTATGTCTGTGCATACTTTTGCACCAGTTTTGATTGTATAGATGTGAGTTGATCTGTATGTGATCAACTCTCCTGACTAACCATGGAAACGCTCTGCCCGTGCTCTCAGGTGGGCGCTACATTGAGGTCTTCCGTGTGGATGCCTCTGGGGGAAAAGGAAAGAGAGACAGGAAGGACAAAGAAATTGACAGAAACTTCACTAGGAAGCTGAAGGAGGACGAGGAAGAGGAGGATGTTGCGGAGTCTGGTCGACTCTTTGTCAGAAATCTTCCTTATACCTGCACCGAAGAGGAGATCAAAGAGCTGTTTGCTGAACACGGTGAGTTAAAAAAAAACTGCAAATGCTAAAAATAAATTCACTTCTTTCTGATCTTATAATAATTTTTACAACTTTCACAGGACCTTTATCTGACGTGCTTCTACCCATCGACAATCTGACCAAGAAGCCGAAAGGATTTGCTTTCATCACATACATGTTCCCAGAGAACGCTGTGACAGCTCTCGCTCAGCTGGACGGACACATTTTTCAGGTAAATAACTTCCATATCTGACTGCACCACAATCAGAACGTGTGATGGCTACTTGATTAAGTCGTACAACTTAACTCTTAAATAAAATTCTCTCATGCTTGTAGGGAAGGATGCTTCACCTGCTTCCCTCCACAGTGAAGAAGGAAAAAGCGGACTCTTCGGATGCCGCTGGTCCTGGTTCTTCGTCTTATAAAAGACAAAAAGATGCCAAAAGTAAAGCTTCAAGTTCCAGGTGTGTATGATCACATTAACCCTCCATTTCTGTGTTTGTTGTTTTGTTTGAGTTTACTCATAAATATGCTTGGCTGCCTGTTATATTTCTGTTCATTTACATGACCCGTCCCTCATTGCTCTTTTTAATTGCGTGTTTCCCTCCAGCTCCCACAACTGGAACACTCTGTTTGTGGGCACAAGCGCAGTGGCAGATGCCATTGCTGAAAAGTACAACACGACAAAAAGCCAAGTCCTCGACCACGTGAGTGACACAGCATCCTGTTCTCCCACATTCACGCTCCCCATAATGTATTACATACCTCTCAACTGCTTCAGGTGTCCTTGAAATGATTAAAAACACTCCAGCTGATTAATAGATCAATGAGTTTGAAGACTTGTCAAACACCATAACAATGTGTGCTGGTAAATGAAATTATTAGAAAATATTTTACTGCCCTGGAAAGTCATTGTAACAATATTTTATCCTTCATTGCGTTGATTGTGAGATAAACAGTAGAAATTTGCTGTTCACCTTCAGAAATAGTATACCAGGAACGAGTGCCTGCATTTATTTGATTGTCCATCGCAGCAGTTTACAGCATGATGTTTCATTGCTTTCTGACAAAGTTGAGCAAAGTTTAACGCATCCGGTTGCAGCAACGTGAACATATGAATCATTACGAGTATTCAAAGCTTCTTTTAGAAAAAAAATCTTTTATCCCCTCTGCTATTCGCCTCTTAAATTCTTTATAAGGATTTTATTTTTCTGTATCCTTGGCATCCTATCCTATTCTATTTATATATGTATTTATTGTGTGTACTATGCAGGCTGCCGAAATCAATTGCCCCTGGTGGGATTAATAAAGTTGTTTGAATTGAATTGAATTGAATTGAATTTTTACCACTCTGGTCCTTTCCTGCCCTCCTCTGCAGGAGTCAAAGGGAAGCGTCGCAGTGAGGATGGCTCTGGGAGAGACGCAGATCGTTCAGGAGACGCGACAGTTTCTACTCGACAACGCTGTCAGTCTGGATTCCTTTAGTCAGGTATGACTCATGAAGAGTATCATTTATCTGTGCTACATTGTCTATAAGCAATGCTATAGTGCACGTAATCCCTTTACCTTGGCTTAGATTGTTTTCTCCTTGTTGTTGTTGTTGTCTCCCCCTGGTGTTCAGGCTGCAGCACCAAGGAGCACAACTGTGATCCTGGTGAAAAACCTTCCAGCTGGAGTGAAGACGTCAGAGTTGGAGGAGCTCTTCTCGCCTCACGGCTCTTTGGGTCGAGTGCTGCTGCCGCCGTCAGGACTCACCGCCATCATCGAATTCCTCGAGCCGACCGAAGCGAAACGAGCCTTCACTCGGCTGGCGTACAGCAAGGTGTGTGTCGCCTTTTACCAGCAAAGCTTGCACATGCAGCATGTGTTTGAGGAGAGGCACTTAAAGTCTTTCACTTATCTGTAAACTCTCTAGTTTCAACACGTCCCGCTGTATCTGGAGTGGGCTCCTGTCGGGGTGTTTGTGGCAGCCAAACCAGAAGCAGGTAAGATCCCTCAAACTAAGAAACATATTGATCATTCGAAGGAGTTTTAGGCACTGAGGGGGTCATTTAAATAATCTATCTTTATAGATTGATTATAATATATCTATCTTCATAATCGATCTTTTGGTTATATCTGACTAAGTTCTAGAAAAAGAGGAAGCAGTGAAAGAGGAGAAGAAGGAGGAAGTGGAAGAAGAAGAAGAGGAGGAGGAGGAAGCAGCTCCTGGTTCCACGCTTTTCATCAAGAATCTTAATTTCAACACGACTGAGGAGAAACTACAGGAGGTCGGTCAATTCATACATATAATCCACAGTTTCATTTTAACATTCAGTGAGGATTTAATTTATATCATGATGTTTGTTGTTATTTTCTTCATTTTTTTACAGACATTTTCCAAATGTGGGAAGGTCAAGTCCTGCTCCATCTCCAAGAAGACCGATAAAACAGGTACTAAACATTCAAAATAGGATCTTTTACACTTAAAAATGAACAATTTACCAGCTGTGTATGCATTAGTTAGAAATAAGTAGAGTTATAGATGTACCAAAGTTACATGTGATTATTTTTAAACACATGGGAATCTATTGGTTTGCAACCTGTGTGTGTTTTGTCAGGCTTTTCAAGAGCCTGTGATAAAATTAACGACCTCTAAACAATATTGGTTTGTTTTTCAGGCAAGCTGTTGTCTATGGGCTACGGATTTGTTCAGTATCTGACAGCAGAGGCAGCACAGAAAGCCCTGAGGCAACTACAGGTAACGTCCATGTTTCCTTTGTGAAACTCTCACAGCTTTTCTCTGCAGCCTGGTTCTCAGCTTATGTGTGTTTGTTGTCTCAACCCCCAACCAGCACTGCACTGTGGACGATCACCAGTTAGAGCTGAAGATTTCCGAGAGAGCCACGAGGTAAATAAGCATCAGAGGAGTTTAAGTGAACAGGGAGAAGAGTAAAAATGATCATCCGTCAATAAAGTTTATAATTGTTTTTTTTGTGTCTGTATGAGCATCAAACATCAGAGATGAATCGTAACATGTTAGATCCCCTGCAGGAAACAGACACTGAAATTGCAAATTTTAGTATTAGTTTCAGCTAAAATGTGCACGAAAATATTCCTTATTTTTCTTAATTCAGAATGTTGACTGTGCGGCAGAATTTAGCTTTACATGTGCCACCACTACATTTTTTTCATCCTTTTTTCCTTTGCGCAGGACTGCTGAGGTGTCACGCAAGAAGAAACAAGCTGAGAAGAAACAGACGGGATCCAAAATCCTTGTGCGAAACGTCCCCTTCCAAGCCACTGTCAGGGAAATTCGGGAGCTCTTCTGGTAGCATCACACATACAAACAACTTTGTATTTACACTTTGTGTTGGAAAAACTAGTAGTGAGACCTTTTAACAACACTATAACTTCCTCCCTCTGTCCTTCAGTACGTTTGGAGAGCTAAAGACAGTCCGTCTTCCAAAGAAAGCTGCTGGTTCAGGGAATCATAGAGGCTTTGGTTTTGTTGACTTCCTCACCAAACAGGACGCTAAGGTTTGTGTGTTATGTAAGCTTTAAATTGTGTATTTATGAAATTAAATCAAATTTGCCCTACCGCTACAGTGTGTACACAATTATGATAACAAATGCAATGCCCCATTGTCTCTGCAGAAAGCATTTGCTGCGCTGTGCCACAGCACCCATCTGTACGGGAGACGCCTCGTGCTGGAGTGGGCCGATGCTGAGGACACAGTTGAGACACTGAGACGGAAAACAGCAGAACATTTTCACGGTAAATCTGCAGTCCTTTGTTTGCACAAATATGCAGAAATGATGACTGCCCTGTTTACTAATTCCTTTCTTTCATGTTATTTATTCTTCATGTCAGTGGCTGCCAAAAAGCAGCGTAAGGCCGAGGTGCTGGAGGGAATTCTGGAGACGATGGAAACTGACGGAGTCGAAAAAGACTGAGTTTTTCTGAACGCTGATGCCGTTGTTGAAGCGTTGGCACAACTCTCATCAGGGTTCCTGTGTTCTTCTGTGTAAAAAGGACTGTGAACAACAAAATGACAACCCAAGTGAAAAAAAATAATGAATTTATCAACTGTTTGAAGTTCAGTGGAACTTTAAAAAACCTTTGGATTTCTTAAATTACACGTTTTGTATAAAATGTTGCCTCAAAAAAGAAGATGTTCAGTTTTTATATTAAATTTAACTTCGTGCTTTAGAGCCTGTGTGTTTTATGTGTCGTGTGTGTGTGTGTGTGTGTGTGTGTGTGTGTGTGTGTGTGTGTGTGTGTTGACGACTGATGAGCAACTAAAAAGCACATTGATTTCATGAGGTCTTTTATTTTGAAAGCACCATCCCCATCAGGTGACTCGTCACCCCGTTTAGTCATGTGACTTGTCCATGTAAACATGGCGCCCAGACAAATCACGAAGTCCGTTTCTGGACGTTTTTCGGCATTTTTTAATGTTTTAGCAGTTTTGTTGGGTTTATGTTCGGTGTTCGCGTCCGCTCGAGCTGAAATACGAAGCGCTGTTATTGACGAACAAACCGGACAGCTGTCTGTGCTCGAGGGATACCGAGAAGATTTTGTAGCTTGGGCGAATTTCACCGATGACATTAAAACATCAGGGTGAGTGGATACTTTGTCACAGGTCAAAGGTAAATAGGACTGTGTCATGACGTACGAAATAGTTTATTAACATAAAATGAGTCCTAATTGCTTCGATTTTCTATCGAGGGTGCTTATTAACTTAATCACTTGATGTTATTACTCCGTAATAACTATTAACAGTAAAAACGCCACTTGCTTGGTTTGTCCTGTAAACTAAATGATGCTTCATGTAGCCTACATTCAAATAAATATAAAAAGAAGTAGAACAACAATTCATTCGGCTAATGTTGAGCATTTTTTGCTTGATAAATGAGTCAAACCACTTTATTTAATTAATTATCAAAAGCTCTGCAGGTTAATTCTCTTTTAATGGACTACTTGAAGCAAACCGTTACGCTGCAACTCTTGATTTAATATCTGTTTTTCTCGTCTACAAATTGCATCGAAACAGATTGCAGAAGTGAAACACGTGACTTGAAACAGTGGTCATAGAATTATTGATGACCTGCAAATCCAGACTGCTGGTAAAGCGCCGTAAATGCCGATTTGCTGAAGTTAAAAGAATACAGACTGAAGGAAAACGAAAAATAAGCAACACATAACAGCAAAAAAAAAAAAAAAACAGCAAGTGGAGAAAACTTAACTGAATGCTGTCATGATGTGACAGAAGTGGCTCCAAATCCATGTTACATGACAGATCATGGAATACTGAACAGTAATAACCAACACAGCAGTGTCTCCAAAAGACTTACTACACTTTTTGGGACATCTACAGGACGACAGCATCTGTTTCTGAATAACTTGCATAATTCCTGACCCATATTCTCTGTAATCTCAAATCTCCAGTACCTGCAGCCCAGCAGCTAATCCTAATGTATTTTGAGTGCCATCCAGTCATGCATTATTTTCATCCTACGCACAGAATTTCATATTTTTAATTCCTGCACATGTGCTGTCTTCGCAGCTGGTCTCACTTAGAGGTCACGACCAGCAGTAAGTACAATGACAGCATCCAGGCTTATGCTGCCGGTGCCGTGGAGGCCGCGCTCACCTCTCAGGTCAGCATAAATTCACAGTCCGCCACAATCAGAGTGATTTATGCACTCGCTTTACATTGAGTGTCATCTAAAGAGTTGCTGTATGTTTTAGCTCATCTATAAGCACTGGATGAACACACTCATGGGTTACTGCGGGCCCTTCACATCTGAGACCGATTACTGCCATCGTCTGAAGGCTTTCATCACAACCAATCTGCAGTGGGTTCAGGAGCAAATAGAGGCGCAGCCAAGTTCGCCCTACTGGTACCAGGTACTTAGTAAGACGGATAAAGTTCCTTGCACGGGTGCAGCAGTGTTTAAGGGCCCTAAACAACATGTTGAGCGGTCTGTTTCTGCTTGTCAGGTGCGTCTGGCTCTGCTGCAGCTGAAAGGTCTGGAGGACAGCTACAATGACGAGCTGTCACTTCCAGTTGGGTCTTTCTCCCTCAACCCATTTGGCTTCCTGTAAGTGGTTATCTTCTTCTTCCTTTTTTTTTTTTTTTTTTTTTTTTTTTTTTGTTAACCAACAATTTCTTCACTGTTCCTGGGATTATAAACTTTATTGCCGTTTTCTCACTTTCTCTTCTGCTACTCTGGCAAACCAGACTTTTCCAGTTGGGCGGGGATCTGGAGGACTTGGAGTCGGCTCTGAACAAATCCAGCGAAACTCGGCCTCTTGGATCCGGCTCCTGTTCCGCTCTCATCAAGCTGCTGCCGAACAACAAGGAACTGCTGGTGTCACACGACACCTGGAACACTTACCAGTCCATGCTCCGCATCATGAAGAAATACATGTTTGCTTTTAAAGTTTCGCCTTTAGGTATTTAATGGATGCAAGTGTGTTTCCAAGCACCAAAATCCCCATTTTTAAAAAAAACACAATTTGTCTCCAAATTTAAGGCCCCAGTAACAGACCGGCAGTGTTGTTGTCTATGATGTAATATCAGATCATCATGTATTTTATTGTGTAATATTCTCTTTCAGACAACGTTTTCCTTCCTGGGGGAACTCAGGCGTTCTCTTCTTATCCTGGATCGATCTTCTCTGGAGACGACTTTTACATCCTAAGTAGTGGCTTGGTGAGAACTCTTCATACTTCTAATGATAGAATTTGGTGAACTGCAGCATTTTAGGTGTCATTTTAATTTCAGTTATGAATTGAGTAATGCTAGATGAAGTTTCTTAATCTATCTTGTGTCTCCAGGTTACCTTGGAAACCACCATCGGCAACAGTAACCCCGCTCTGTGGAAGTTTGTTCAGCCGACAGGAAGCGTCATGGAGTGGCTGAGGAACATCGTGGCCAATCGACTGGCTGTTTCGGCCAACCAGTGGGCCGACATATTCAGCAAGTACAACAGTGGAACGTGAGTTTTACACACAAGAAAGGAACAGGCTCTCGTGATGTTTTCACCAACTTTCACTTTCATGTTGAAGATTTATTGGCTTGGGAAACAGATGCCGAAGCAAGTGTAAAATAAAAAGTGCAGAAAAAACTGAACGTACACATAAAAGTTGTAGTTTTGGCATCAGAAATACTGACAAATTTGTGTGTATGTGAAGAAATTACATAACATTAAAAATACGCTTACACACTTGCAGTTATAAAATGCAAAAAAAAAGTTTTAACTGCTTAAACGTTGCAAAATTTTACCTTTTTTTTTTCTTCCTATGTAAATATCCTTTTGACCAGATACAAACTCCTGAGCTGCCTCTGGCCTCTGTTGTCTGCTGATTCATGCCCTGTGTTCAACATTCCCATTGATAAAAACATTAGATATGATTTCATGTTACCGTAGACTGTCATGTGGATTGATAGCATAGAGGAAGCAGAAAAAAGCATTTTATTGTTTAATCAAGAGTCACATGAGAAGTCAGTTGGGTCATACAGCCGTGTGAGTGTGTGTCGTGTAATGCTGAATCAGTCACTCCAACGTGATGGAAGGTATATAAAGAAATAAAAAACACCAGCAGGTTTAAGACTGAATGCTCTGTTTGGACTGTGTGTGTATGTGTGTGATTTGTAGGTACAACAACCAGTGGATGATTGTGGACTATAATCACTTCACTCCTGGGAAGACTGACATCAAAGAGGGTCTCTTTGTCGTGCTGGAACAGATTCCGTAAGCCTTTAATCAAAACAAAAAATAATTTTGGTTTGTCTTATTCGTGACTTAATCTTAGCTTTTGTTGTATTTGAATGCTGCAGGGGACTCATTGTTTCTGCTGATAAAACTCAAGAACTGCTGCAGAAAGGGTACTGGGCAAGTTACAACATACCGTAAGAGACCAGTTTGGAGTCAGTTGTATGTGAACATGAACTGTAGATTACATTTTTTCTAAATGTATAAATTTTTAAACTGGCTTTGGTTTGTATGTGCTCATTTGTAGATATTATGTGAAGATATTTAATGCCAGTGGCTGCAATGAGCTGGTTGAGAAGTTCGGCCCGTGGTTCTCTTTGGACCAGAATCCTCGGGCTCAGATATTCAGGAGAAACCAGACTGCTGTCACAGACATCGACTCAATGATCCGCCTCATGAGGTACAGTAAGGTTACGCTCAGAGTTCATTTGGACTTTTCTTACACGTGCTGCAATCATTTCTATTTTATACAAAAAGTGATTGTATTCATTAAATGCCCTGGTCTTTCTTCAGGTACAATAACTTTAAAGAAGACCCTTTGTCAAAGTGTGAAGGCTGCGACCCACCTGCGAATGGAGAGAATGCGATCTCAGCCCGTTCAGACCTGAACCCGGCTAATGGAACGTATCCGTTTGGCGCTTTGAGGCAGAGACAACACGGAGGAACAGACATGAAGGTTTTCAATTTGTCCCGTTTATTTTCTTGCCATCTCCTACTCCTCTGCACACACTTTACCCATCATGCCCCACAAATCTTTTTTTCTAAGTCTTCCAAGTGACTTTGGCTTGTTAAATACTGGAGATTTTGCGCCATGTGATGCATCTTGTTTTTTCTCTGTGCAGATGACCTCGTTTGGAATGTTCCGTGACTATGGTATGATTGCAGTGAATGGGCCAACATGGGACCAGGTTCCACCCTTTCAGTGGAGCACCTCCCCCTACAAGGACCTGATGCACATGGGTCACCCTGACGTTTGGAAATTCAAGCCTATAAAAGTGACTTGGA
This sequence comes from Naso thynnoides, assembly GCA_029783665.1. NCBI lineage: Eukaryota > Metazoa > Chordata > Actinopteri > Acanthuriformes > Acanthuridae > Naso > Naso thynnoides. Next base: position 6,035,902 of record JAQLOL010000022.1, read on the forward strand.
CTCCAAATCACTAAGTGTATCACACTGAATATACACTGAATATACTGGTGGCATTATAAATACACTGCCAGCTGTAATGTTTGAAGCTTTGTAAAAGGGAAATGGTACTTAAATTCAGTGCGACATGACATACAGCATATGAACTAAACAATTGTGTTATTGATTCTTAGGAGAATGGCAATAACATTCTTGATGTGTAACAGTTTTGCACTATTTGCATCTGCATAACGCACAGAAAATTAACGAGGACTTTGAATGTGAGACATTATGATCAAAAGCAATAACTTCAAATCTTGCTTTTCTAAAGTGGGAGCTTCCACGTTAGATTATGTCTGATTTTCATGTTTTGTACGTTTTTCTTCTGTGTGACAATTTTGATACCACCTGTTTTTCATTCTTAAGGCTTTTTGAGCTGTTGAAGTAATTTTTTTCTACAGCATTACACCTTTCTTTGGAGAAATCACCAAGTATGATTATTATCAAGGATGCTGAAATCTTTGATATGTTGAAGACAGATGTGTTGAGTTGATCATGAGTCGCATTATTTTTGAGAAATTCACATATGATGCATTGTACTATTAATTTTTGAAATATTTTTTTAATTGTCTGCTGCTGCTTCTTTAAAAATCATTTTTGTATGAACTGACCAGATGTAATATTTTCTTAATTTGAGTTAGACAACAGAGTAATTGAAAGGCCGTGCACATTCACACAGTGTTTACAGTTATCCTGGTTTATGGGATCTGAGATCTTTGCTTGGTTTGAAGTTGGGCAGAGTTGTGTAGGATTTACATGAAGTCAGCAAAGATGTAGCTGACCCCGGGTAGAACAGAAAACATGGATTTAAAAAGGACAGAAAGAAATAAAGCATTATAATCTCATGAGGTGAAGCATTAATTATTATTTTGCCTCTTTAATTTGCAACACATTCTATGAAACTACCCTTTTTACATTTGATATGTAAATGTAATTCTTTAATATACAGTCAAGCACACTTATGTTTCAGTATACATGCAAATTTGAGTTGATCATACTGTCATTTACCTTTTGGTAATGAATTAGCTCCTTTATTTATGTATCTGTTTAATGAAAAAAAAAAAAGATGCGCCCCTGAAAGTAAAGAAACAAAGAAACGCTTTTTTAAAGGAAGTTTTGTCAAACTTTGTAGTACCTATAAAGAAAACACCATGAGAAGATCTGCTTTCTTTCAGTTAATTGGTGTAATTTGTTTAAATAATAATTTAATAACCTCTACTCTAACCCAGACATCCTCTTAGATAATGGACGAATCAGTGTAGTTTCCGTTCCATTCGGAATTGAAAACTTAATCTTATTCAACATTGAAGATGACAGTAGACTTCTTGTATGTTTCAGGGAATAATGCCTCACACTAAACTGTGGAGAGCCCGTGTGTGTGTTTATTAGTGAAACCAGAGCGGAGATGTCCTCATTGAGTATTACATGACTAAATATAACGTTAAAATAATACTTAATGCATACAACAACAAAAAAAAATCCGGTGCCAAAATACATCCATGGTGCCAACCAGTGCCAGCCTCTCGTTCCGTCACGTGACCGACGTCATGGTCGTCATAGCAGTGCGCTGTCGTAAACAGATGGCGCTGTCGTGAGCTGCTCTGGCTGAACTTTAAACATCTTAAATGTCTAAATCCGGTTTACTTAGCGTCGAGAAACTCAGATATTATTGTGTTTTACCAAAACGGGTGACGTGACTGGAGAAGACTGCATAAATTTAAGGTATGAAGTATTTCTAACTAGTTAGCGACAGTACTTTGACAGTATCGTTACTAACAGTAACGTTGCACATTAACGTTGGAGCGGTTGGCTAATGTAGTAGACGAGTACACGTCTCCTGTTGCCCCTTTGTCTGGTTTGCTGGACTAGCATGTTATCCGCCGTTGTCCAAAAATAAATTAGCGTTATTTTCACGAATAAGGGCTGCAATGGACAGGAAGTTTGAAATTTGAGAACTTTGCCCGTAACGTTGGAGCTTTGATATCTACGAAGGCACGAAACATATGCCAGCTAAAATAAAACAGCATCTTTCATGAATATTATGCTGAAAACATGTGCATTTACATCAATATGTCTGAGAGATAAAGCATTTTGGGAATCTTTCAGTCCTTTAAAATTAAACATGATTATTGTCTTAATTAGCAGAGTCCTGCTAAAGGCACTGTGGACAAAACTTTGGTAACTGAAACGACTCTTTTCATTTCACTATCTGTCATTTCTCAGGTGTTTTTGGAGTCTGATGATGGGTGCGTGGCAGCCAATGACCAATCTTAGAGATTATGTATCTCACAATCCTCCAGGAGCGACATTTTTCCTGTGTCTGTTGACTCTGGCTGTCTCATTCATCTGCCTCAGCTCTTATATCTACACTCACAATCTGCCCGACCCTGACACGACTCAGGTAAGGACTCACTTGTTCAAATTATGAAAGAATGAGAGAGAAAAAAAAAAGCTTACGAAAAAAAGCGTTTTGCCTGCAGTCGGTAGATAAACCACGCCTCAAGCGAACTTGTTTTGCAGACTCTTACAACATGCATGTTTGTGTTTCTCAGCTAAAAGTGCTGTGCACAATATATGCTTTATTCCTCTCCTAGGACTGGAACCATCTACTGTCCTCTTTATCGCAGTTCCACATGTGTGTGAAAGCCAATGCAAGTTCAGCTGAGCTTGTCTCACCAGTTCCCTCTCCTCCCATGCATAGAGACACTTCAGCTGACACAACAAAGCCTCCTTCTGTTACTAGTTTGCGTCTCAGGGTTCCTCTGGCAGTGACTACCAACTCAAACAGTGACTCTACAAAAGACCTTCGTCTGCATACTGCCTTGAGAGCCAAGCAACTAAATCTTGGAGGTTTGTATTGTGGTGTTTTTTTGTTTTGTTTTGTTTTTTTTTAAATAAAAGTGAAGTGTGTATTCATATGTTCTCACCCTTGATTTTTCATTTCACCTCCCAGGTAATGAGATTGTTAATGTTGCTCTAGAGTTTTTGTCTGGGAATGACAGCTACACCTGCCTCACCATAAGTGCCCCAACACACCTTCTTCCCACGAGCCTGTAAGTTCATTCGGACTCTAAAGAGTGTTTTGAAGCTCCCTTAATTTAAATCACCAGCTATGTAGCTAAATGAAAGAGGAATTTTTCTGTGTTTTCATGCATGTCGTCTACACTTAAATGAAGACCTCTGCCTGTGTGCCCTGCATCTGACAAAAACATCTCAACCATCCAAATGGAGGCAAGCAACCAGCAGCCTTCAGCATCACAAACGTGCTACAGTCTGCACTCCAGGAGTAACCCTGCACTCACAGTCATGTTAACACAGGTACACAGACTGAATGCCACACAGGGGAAACATAAGTTGCACTGCCATTATAAAGTCAGCTATCCTCTTGATATTCTGTCAGTCATGCTGTTCTTTATTTCTTTAGGAGGAGCGCAGTGTGATAGTGCAGCATTTATTGGAAGTTAGTGTGTGTCTGCTTGGAGTCTGTTTGATACTCTGTTTAGCTGCTAGTCTGACACCTTCACTCATACGTCGCTACCCTTGGAAAGAACTGGATCTTCAAAATGTAAGGAACATAATTTCTTATAAGACCATATATCTGATTATTGTCTGGGAAAATTTACCTGTTGAAATTGAGATTTACTTCATCTTGGAAGAAGACAAACACAGTGTGATGAATCAGATCCTTTAATCATGCAGCATGGAGAGAAGACCTCTACATGGGTTCTCTGTTGAGTGTCATGTTTTCTGGGTGTTATATACAGTTGCTGAACAACTCATCCGATCATCCTATCTTATCTAGATTACCTCACTCCTGCAAGAACTACTCTCAGAAACACAGAAAACAAGACAAGACATTTCAAAGTTCAGAAAAAGTTGTTTCAACGCATTACACATCAGATTTTAAAGTTCATTCTCCTGCAAGTTAATTCAGAGCCTAGTCAAAAAACTCTATTCAATTCACACATTATATGAACATAAAATAATTGAAAGGATTATGGAGGAGGAAGCAGTTTTACATAACAGATTTATATTTGCACCAATTGTAGAAATACCTCTGTGTGCACTGAATATGTGATACAGCTTCTATCATTTTGTGCTCAGCATCTGTTGATCGTAGCAGCGTGTGGATAGCTGAACCTCTGCCTATGTTGTGAAATGTGCAAACACTGTTTTCACTAAAGCTGACTGTGTTACTGCCTTTTTTAGGAGCCTTTGATTGACAAATGAATATTTTTCATTCTCTTCATCCTGAAGACATCAGTTGGTCGTTGGGAGAGAGGAGTGATCTGTATTTACATCCGCTTTAAAAGGGACCGCTTGAGAAATGAACTGTGGCGGCGATGCCATGAGGATTATCTCAACCTGCATTTGGGGACCACATATTTACGAAGGGTCGAGTAAATTTCAAGCTTGACTCGGACCAGGGACTAAAAGTCAGGAAATTTTTACTTTTGTGTTAATCTTAACAGTTTTTTTTTCCTGTCTCATAATTTGCCAACTTGAATGTATAAAACTAAATCAGTGGAGCATCCCTGTTTTAGGAAACCGAAATATTACACACTATCCAGTGAGAGACATGGTTGTGATAGAGAGGGGGTATGTTTGGTAATATGATCATGGTGTGATGGAGACAGCACATCAGCTGGTTATGCCTACAATGTTTCTTGGTCATACGTTCACTACCAGTGCTATGTGCAATGCATTCCAGAGGTTATTCTTTTTGTTCAGCAGTCTTGTCTGTTTTAGTTTCCACATTTCCCAGAAGAACTCTCAGTAACCTGAAAATGGACACGATCTTGTTGCATGTAAATGAATGACAGCTTAATATATTGAAACTTGTTTTTCAATTCAAAAATCTAAATCTAATATTTTTTTAAACTGTGAAAATAGCACCATAATATACTGTATTCCTATCAGCAAACGTGTTTTGATTGTTTGTGTCTAAATCGTACATGACCAAAGGTCTTTTGCCTTGTTGAATTTCTAAGCAACAAACAATGTTGAATTGTAAAAAAAACAAAAGAGGTGCAATGTTGTGAAAAGTTGCCATGCTACTGTGTTAACAGACTTAGTCAGTCAAACGTGTGCATGAAAATTAGCCAGCGTTAAAACTGACATGTCTGCTGGTAAGTAACTGTATTTGTCCAGGATTGTCTTCACTAGCAGCTCAGAAACAAACTATCCTGCTAATCTTTTTTTGTTATCCAGCATCCTGTTGTCAATCAGTATTTTCCTAGTTTTAGCAAGAAAGAAACATTCATAATAAATACTATTTAGCATTTTCTAGCATTTATTATTTAGTAATTTGATCACAGAATTCATTAATTTCAATTATTTCAGTGCAGCAGGCTAAAGCAATAAGTTGAAATTGCTTTAAATTTCTTCTAGTGAACGGTATGTCTTGTTTTATAATAAAAAAGGGAGGACCCACCACTGAAAGTTTATTTAAAGAATTAAAAAAAAATAATAAGTGTTGTGATCACAGGATTGTACTTTTAATATCTTTCACTTTAAAAACATTCAGTCTTTTTATTTGTCTTCTGTAAGTTAATGTCTTCAATTATTTGTGAATCTACCTGTAATTTTGTGGCACTAGTGAGGCAAATGAATGACCTAGCGAGGCACCGCTGACACTCTGGACTTCACCTTGCTCGCAGAAATTTCTCCTCCAATCATCGTTAAGAATCTGTGTATGTGGTTTCCTATTGGCTGAGCGTGTCAAATGGAGGCGGGATTTTCTGCAGGCTAGAAGGAAACGGAATTGCTGGATTTTTCCGCGGCCTGGAGGACTGTTTCACGTCAGTGAAGAGGAAACGTAACATTACAAAGTAAATAGCTTTCCTTGGACAAATTCTTACGCTTGCAAGAAGGCACTGCAAAGTCACCGACACATGAAACGGTTTGCACATACGATGAAAATTACTTGATAGGGCTGACGTCAGCTACATGTTTCCACGGCGTGAGTTGCTAGCTAGCTACCGTTAAGGCTTCATTATAAACAGTACAGGTGACGCCAGTCCGCTAGCTGCATGTTAGCATAACAAATGTAGTTGCATAACGTCTTAAACGTTCCAGTTTATGCACTTGACTAAATCAGACCATTCTGTACTTAATAAATGACCAGCTACCAGCAGCAGTTAACGTCTGCATCAGTGTTACCGTCCCTATAGCTAACATAATGCATAAAGCCGCACTTTGCTCCTCACACAAACAGGCCTCCCATGTGGTACTCCTCACACAGGGATGGGGGTGGAGGGGCTTTTCAGGCAGGAGTGGGTGTTAACTTGTGACTTGTAGCAAAGTGTCCACACCGGTTGATGTTGCAGCATGTCAGTGGGGTGGGTAGCTTAGGAGGTGTATGTACAAGACTTGTGATAGCTGTCATCCATCTTTAGTATGAAAGCTCTGTAGAGCTCGATTGGACGGGACGAGGACGAACAGGAGACCAGGAAGGAAACAGGAAATAAAAGTGTGTGGTCATGGCGTACAACAACTACAGCAGCCTGAGCAGGGCTCAGCTAACCTTTGAGTACCTGCACACAAATTCGTAAGTACCAGCTCGCTCTTTATATAACGTCATAGTTAAAAAGACAGATTCAAGGATTTTTGTTGTAATGCTACAACCTAGGCTTGTAAAATAAAATGCAGCTGTAATTAGTTCCTTTATAAAATAATTAAACCAGGTATTGATGTAAATGTATAAGTTATAAATTCAGGAAGAAATAAAAAGTATTTCATATTACAAGTCACTGTCACTCGGTGGTGGTCATGGCCATACATTTGTGCACTGTTTGACTGTTTTGTGGATAATTTTAGAGGACAGATGTGGCTGAAGCTGTATGTCCCATCTTTTGGAAATTGTGTTGCCTCTTTCCTTTTCATGGCCGCAGCAGCTGAAGGCCCTGATCTTCAAGGAAAAAGTGTTGCTTGTGACACGTTCTGGCTTCTTAAGTTGAAAATTTGGCCAGAAACTCTTTAAGAGCAGCGTTTAAAGTAAATGTATGATGTTTCCTCCTTAGTCCTAGCTTCTCTTGGGACCACACCATGAGCGGTAAAGACTTCATATCATGTGAGCCTTCTGGGCAACTTTTGGTGCTCCAGTTCTGCTATCAACAGTATAAGTAATCATGATTGTAAATGGACTGATCTGTTTTCAGGACAACTCACGAGTTCTTATTTGGAGCTTTGGCTGAGCTTGTGGATAACTCAAGGTACCCATAATCATTTGCAACATGGTATATTACTGTTGACCAAGTTAGGCTCATATTAGCCTTACATCTTTCTGGTGCAATGTAGAAAGACTCACAGTTGGTTTGTTTCTTTCACAGAGATGCCAATGCCACAAGAATAGACATTTACACAGGTACATCTCAGAATAACTCTCACGCTGAAGCATTACACATTCATTCACTGTTCTAACGTGTCTCTTTCACCTTCCTGCTTTGCTGACAGAAAAAAGACCCGAGCTGCGAGGCGGCTACATGCTCTGTTTTTTAGATGATGGCATTGGAATGGACCCTAGTAAGTGGAAGTTAATTACCAGAAAAATCTTTTTTGGCTTGTTTTAATTTCCTAAATAAAGATGTTTTGTGTATTTCCGTTGGGATGTTTTCTCTTTTCTGTGTGGAAGATGCTGAACCCCTTTCTTTTATTAGATGATGCAACCCATGTAATTCAGTTTGGAAAGTCAAACAAACGCTCACCTGTGTCCACTCAGATTGGCCAGTATGGAAATGGACTGAAATCGTAAGCTCTTAGTCAAATTTTGACAGTTGTGTTTTAATGATGTGCACTTACACGAATATTTGAATAAATTTACATATTAAAATGTCTGTGTGTTGGCAGCGGCTCTATGCGTATCGGGAAAGACTTCATCTTGTTCACAAAAAAGGGCAACACGCTGACCTGCCTTTTCCTGTCAAGGACTTTTCATGAAGAGGAAGGACTGGATGAGGTCAGTGTCAACTTTGGCTGTGATTGTTATCTGGTGTCACTAGATTATGATTAGAACCTAATTGATTAATGTTTTTTGAATATTAAAGTAGGAGAGTTCCGTTTACTTTAGGGGAAGCATGAGCACTCGCTAGCAGTTGTACGGCTGCTTGATCAGGTTTTTGGGTTTAACATCTGTCCCATGCATGTGCACATGGTAGCTCAGCACAAAGATCCACTTTGATCCAAGGATGAACTGATGATATTTTAGTGGTCAAATGTCATTGTGACCTCACAAAAAAATGTTTTCGGCCATAGTTCAGCAATTTAAACGCTACCTTTGACAAAATTTTGGACAGTTTAATCGGATAAAATTATGTAGTGATGACATTTAATATCCAAAAGGTCAAAGGTTAGTTTCACTGTGACATCACATTCTGCAATAAACATTTTCTGGCCATTATTAAACACCATAACACAGGAGCAGAAGAAGAGAGTGTTACATTATTTTGAATTTGCTCGGATCCTGAATCAGTGACGCTCATCTTGGGTGCCAGCTTTGAAATGGTGTTTTTTGTGTAATATTGATCTTAAATGCTGCTGTGTGTGTAGAGCATTCACATTTAAGCATATGCAGCTTTTTTCAACACTGCTGCTTGTCAGATGCATTTGACTATCCATTGTACTTTCTTTTACTGGCTTACATTAGGAGGTTTAATCTCTCTCTCCAGGTGATAGTGCCCCTCCCCTCCTGGGATCTGAAGACCAAGGAGCCACTGACGGCAGACCCAGAGAAGTACGCCATAGAGACAGAGCTGATCTTCAAATACTCACCTTTTAAAAATGAGCAGCAGCTGATGGAGCAGTTCAACAAAATAGAAAGTAGCAGCGGTAAGCATGTAAATGTGTGTCTGCATGTGAAGAGATTGATTTTGTGATGTCAGTCAATTACAGTAGCTCATAGCCAATAATTAAAAACTTAAATGTTGGGGATTTACATGATTGATATTAATTATGATGCTTAATTGTGTGCTGTGTTTTGTTAAAAGGGACTCTTGTGATCATCTATAATCTGAAGCTGATGGACAACGGAGAACCAGAGCTGGATGTGGAGACGGATCACCAGGACATCCTGATGGCTGGGATCAGTGCTGAAGGAGTGTGAGTACTGCTGATACTCCATTTAACTATTCAGTTACTAACCCAAGGTTAAATGATGGTCATTTGTCATTTGGTCAACTGTATTTGATGATGGTTATATTGATAACGTATGCTGTAAATGTTGATGGCTGCCTCCCTCTCTCACAGGAAACCAGAGAAGAGGTCGTTCAGGGCGTACGCTGCTGTTTTATACATCGACCCACGCATGAGGATTTTTGTCCAGGGACATAAAGTCAGAACCAAAAGGCTTTCCTGCTGTCTGTATAAACCACGGTAATATGACAACACACGCATGCTGTGTATGTAAAGCCTGATTTATGCTTCTGCATTAAAGCTATGCCGTACCTACCCTGTAGCCTACGCCATAGCTTGACGTTCACC
>JAQLOL010000022.1:6045514-6057413 GCA_029783665.1 Naso thynnoides
CACGTCGCAGCGACACAGACCGCAACTGTTGTGATTGGTCCGCTTGGTATTTTTGGCATTTCCTCTCATGCATTTCCTGCTTCTTCATTTACTCTCCTTCTACTTACACATTTCCTGCTCACGCCTCAAACATGGACCAGGCTATAGTTAGATTGGTAGAAGAAGTCCTCAAATTTGTGGCGAGACATTGGCCAATGTTGCGAATACAATAGGTACAAAAACTTTATAAGACAATGATTTCAAAAGTGGAGACTGCAAGGGATGCCCAAGCAAATTGGGATGAAGATGAGGGAAAAATGCAACAAAATTAAGTAAATAAAACATAAAAAATTGTGATTATTACTATCACAGATATTAATAAAAAATATATAGCATATTGAAATCAGATTTTTCGTGTTCACGTGTCTGATTGCCTGCCCGTTTTTCTGAGCAACAAAGACGTGCTGGCACAGAGGTGTAAATGCTGTCATCAGCATAGGCCACTTGCTCCCTGTACGCCAGCGCAGCAGCATAAAGACTTAACTACTGTTCTACATTGACAGGATTCAAGTAAATATTCTTGTTTTTTAGGGTTTATAAATATTCATCAACTCGTTTCAAAACTCGTGCTGAGCAAGAAGTAAAGAAAGCAGATCACCTCGCTAAACTCGGTAAGTCAGTGATGAAATTAATGTTTTTATATACGTTTGCCTTTGTGTTGTAAATCCCTGCCTCTCATCGGTTATGTTTTTTTCAGCGGAAGAAAAAGCCAGAGAAGCAGAGAGTAAGCGCATCGCATTGGAGGCCAGATTAGGAGATGACCTGTCAAAAGATTCGCGGGTAAACCGAAGAGATTATTTTGGTTAATTTGTCATGTCAACAAGCTTGTAAACTGAAACTGTTTTCTCCCGTTCTCCCTCTTTTCCTCAAGGCAATCCTGAGAAAGGTTCAAGATTCAGCCATGATGCTTAAGCAGGACGCTGAGATGAAGAAAAGGCTTCTCGAAGACAAACAGAAGTATGATAGTTAAAATCCTAAAACTATTTTTCCTATTTACAGTTTTACAAATAGTTACAGTTAAGCATTTGGTTCACCTTCAGTGTCCGTTGTTTAGAAATTTATCTTAAAATTTGAATTTTTCTGGCCAAAATGATGTATAATATTTATCTGAATTTGTCGTCCATAGTCTGGCTTTTAGACCAGTAACTCAGAGTTTGCCCACCCACAAGACTTTGAACGCGCAATATGTTATTTCTGCCACAAGGTGTCTCCAAATCGAAACAGTAACAAAAGATGGAGTTTGACAACTTTGTGGAGCATGTGTGCACCAAATGAAACTTCTCCTTTACCTTAAATGAAATTTTTGAGTGTTGTTGAAAACATTGGATGCATCTGTAACACAGATAGGACCATTTTAAGAACGATTATGGTGGATATGTTGTATGTTGAGTCAAAAATCTGTTTCATTTTGCTGGCCTTTGTCTATTTCCAATTAATCTGTCTCCAACACTTTCTTGTTCCTCAGAGCATTAAAGGAACCCAAGGAGTTGCATTTTATATTTGGAGTGAATATTGACCAGAGGGACTTGGATGGGATGTTTGTGTACAACTGTTCTCGTCTGATCAAGATGTACGAGAAGACGGGGCCTCAGCTCGAGGGAGGAATGTGAGTAATATGCACAGAGAGTGAAAAGTCGTCGTGTTTAATGACTAAGAAAAAATGTTTTACATTTATGTGATTTGTGTGTTTCAGGGCCTGTGGAGGTGTGGTCGGAGTAGTGGATGTCCCATATTTAGTTCTTGAGCCTACTCACAACAAACAGGACTTTGCAGATGCTAAAGAGTATCGACATTTACTGAAGTCCATGGGGGAACATTTAGCTCAGTACTGGAAGGACACTAACATTGGTGAGTTTCTCCGAATTGCTCATATGTGTTGCCACTGACCTGCACAGTTAAAGAACAACAACAAAAAAAAAAAATACAAACCTCAAACTTAACTTAACTCTTCAGACATTTACTGTTTTACTTTAATGAATAACCCGCTGCTGCTTTAAAGGCTGAGTGTCTGTGTGTTTTGCAGCTCAGAAAGGCATCGTGAAGTTCTGGGACGAGTTCGGGTACCTGTCTGCCAGCTGGTCTTCAGCTCCGTCATCAGAGCCGAGATACAAGAGACGTCGCGCCATGGAGATACCACTAACAATTCAGTGTGGTAAGTTACGGATTAAAACACACGTTCACATACGTGCTGCTTGTGAACAAACTTGCACTGATTCTGCTCATTTCTTTCAGATAAATGTTTAAAGTGGAGAACGCTGCCATTCCAGATGGATGCTGTTGACAAACGTTACCCAGACAGTTGGGTGTGTCTCATGAACCCTGACAGCAGCCAGGACAGGTACACACAGGAAGTTGTTTTATCAGACATGTAGTTCTTCACCTAACACAAGTACTGCATGGCAGTATTTTGTATGACACTACAGTGCTGATATGTAATAAATGCAGTGTTTCTGCTGTTTATATTTAGTGTGTATTTAATGTGTTTCAGATGTGATGCTGCTGAGCAGAAACAGAATTTGCCTTGTGGTGTTCTGAAAAAAGACAGGCTGACAGCAGAAGACAAGCAGAAGGAGCTGGCTGATAAAATCAAACAACAGCAGGAGAAGCTTCAGGCCTTGCAGGTACCTCATCTGTCTGTGTCTTTTCCAAAGCTCCCTGTTTTGTGTTTGTCAGGACATAACGAATTGTGTTTCCTCCTACCAGAAAACCAGCACCATCAAATCTGCAGCAGATGTAAAGAAGCTTCCACTGGAGGTCAGCTTAAAACCAACGGAGAGCCCCTCACAGGTACAAACTCCACTATGCTGTGCTTCTTGCAGTTTTGTTAAATTTGAAGTTAAAATTTATCTTACTTTTTTTTTTTTTTTTGCTTATAGAATATTTTAATGTATCTGTTCCGTTGTTTCAAGGGTAATATAACGCGAACCAACGGCTGTATTAGATAACTTATTGTAGTAAATGTGTCCCAGTACATGGAATATTTTCTCCTCCTGGAAGCAGATATTTTTTACATCTAAATGTCTGAAAAATATGTCTTTGATTTAAAAATAAACCACCTTAGAGTATGTCATGATTTATAGAAAATGAAAGGAAGAAATGCTGTGTATATCTGGAATATGCTCTGCTTGGTTCTGTGACATTTTTAAAATTTAAAATAACCATAGATAATGTGTATTGGTTTTTTATTATTAAGAACTTAGAAGTTTTATCTAATCAATTAACTGATTGAAACCATTTGATTGTGCTGTACAAGCAGTTCAGTGAGGACAAACTAGTGCCTGATGTTGGTCAGTTTGGTTCATTCATAATGACTTCTCACCAACATAAGTAGACAGTCGCTCACTGACTTGGAGATCTTGTTTTTCATTTATCATCTCACTGAGATGTGTGTTTGTCGTCTCCTTTCCACATGTGGTCATTTCAGGCAACTCGGTCTTCTGAAAGGTCCACCACACGACCTCGCTCCCCGCCGCTCCCGGCTCACCTCAAAAATGCCCCGAGTATTCCTCCATCTCGTGCAGCTTCTCAGCGCCCGACTCGAACACCCGCTCCTCCGCCATCCAAAGTCGAACCATCCAGGTCCAGAGCCGCAGCAAAGCCTCCTCCACCTGCAGCGAAGCCTGCACCCAAAGCCACTGCCAAAGCACCCCCACCCAGCCGCAGCTCACGGGTACGTTTTGTTTGCAAATGTGTTTCAGTGTGGCTGCATGTACAAATGAAACCACAACAACAGTGTAAAATTATGACATCTGTCTCCTTACACAGACGCCTGCCAAAGCATCACCAGCCAAACCCGCAGCTGCAGGACAACGCAAGAGAATCATAGAGCAAGAGGACAGTGAGGAGGAGGAAGAGGAAGAGGAGGAAGAAGAAGAAAAGGAGGATGACGAGGACAGTGAGGATGAGAGTGAAGAAGAACAACCGCAGACGAAAAAATCCAAGATGGCGGCAGCAGTTGCTAACCGCGGGAAAGTGGTGGAGAAGGCCACACCTCCCAAACGTGGCAAGTTGGACGAGGTAAACGCACATTCCTCGTGTAATTGACAAGTTAGTTGACCTTTTTCTTTGGCAGTTGGTCGATACATTGTTAAAACTGTAAAACTCAATCAATACAACAGAATGTTGACAAATATAAACAAATGACTGCATTGGCAACGCTGCAAAACTGAGTGTTTAACTAAATTTTGTTCTTCAGTGTGATGCATTGTGCAACGTGAGGGCTTAGCTGTGATGGTTTGTGCTGCTGTCAGGTTTCTGCCTTTTGCGCTTCCTTCTTCATTGCTATTCATCTCCCACAAGGGATTAACTTCTGTGAAGTGAGTGAGTGAAAAGAACAAAGTGAATATAAGGAGACAGAAATGTCTTTATCATCATACAAATTTGAAAAAAAATAAAATTACTCACTTTAAGTTACTTAAATTCTGGCCTCCACTTACAAGTACCTGGACATAGAATGACAGAAACTCAATGCAGTTTGAAAAGGCATATGATGCTCCATGTGTGCATATAGAGGCTGTAACTGACCTTTGCCTTTTTAGAATATCATCTAATGTTTTTGTTTATTTGCCATATTGCTGATAGGTGTATTCAGCTTTATCAGCATTACAGAACTTAAAGCAGAAGTGAACTGAGCAATGCAGGGCTAATTACCTTGATCAGTATGGTTGGCAGGGTGATGTCACAGAAAGGGCTCACATAATGAAGAAAATCAAAAAATGTAGGCTCTCCTGGATGACTAAGTAGGTTAATGAACCTCCAATCAGAGCCAATGTGTTGTTGACTTTACAGGTCAAAACAAACTCTCAGCCTGAGAAGAAAGCGGTTTCTGCTCCTACACGGCAGACACCAACCACACCAACTTCTGTCTCTAAACCCATTTCTGTGCAAGCGCATGGAGCTAAAGCAAAGGTAGCTTTACTCAGTCCCGCTCTCCGCTACCCTCAAATAAAACTGAGCTGCATCTGCTGTCATAGCTTCTAGCATTCTTGACAACTTCATCTTTTCGACTGACCTGGGTGTAATGTCAAGTTATCATTCTCTGGTCTAACAATCTTCCCTGAAACCAAAAGGTGTTTTATTCTTCTCTAACTCTGCAATCAAGCATGCCTTTTTCATCAAATGCCTGAGGTCACACTGGGACTTTCACTTCTTTCACTAACAGAAATGCAAATAATTTATTCTCTGTCTTCTCAGTAATCAATGTCTCTGACTGTTGAGGTGGTAATGATGGTCTGGCTTTTGCAGGCATCTGAGAAGACTTCACAGCAGGAACCTGAGAACGACACTAAAAATGCTCAGAAAGGTGAGTAAGAGCAAACTGATCTGCATTAACACTTAACACAGACAGAACTGCGAAAGGAAAGCTCTGAAAGCTACAAGACATTTTGACATTTTGAACGTATTTTCAACAGACAAGGGTTTGCTGGTTGAAGTACGTGTCAACAAGGAGTGGTACACCGGCAAAGTCATCGCTGTGGAGGCAAATAAACAGAGCGTTCGCTGGAAAGTGAAGTTTGACTATGTTCCCAGGTCCACCCCTAAAGACAGATGGTAAGATGCTGTCTGTTGCTGCATTCAGGAATCATTTTTAAGACAGGCGAGATCATACGTGTCATATTCTTGTATGTGTGCGTCTGTAAAGGGTGTTTAAGGGAAGTGATGAAGTCCGGTTGATGCGGCCGCCATCTCCAATCTCTCAGACACCCGACACCCAACAGGCCGAGAAGGGGCCGGCACCAATGGAGCCAGACACTACACAACCAGGAACCAGTCGAGAGGTGACTGAAAGTCTGGTCACCATGTTGAGGTGAGCTGACACACTGTAAATAACGGCAGGCAGGGCGCATTTCAGTCCGTTTTTATTAAAATCGAAAAGAACTGAGTGTGTTCACTGTGCTGTTGGTGTTTTTCAGGACGATGCTGCGTTATTTCTTTCCTCCTGCTTTTCGGATTCCAAAGGACGATGTGAACAGCATGACGGCTGAGGAGTTGGTGGCTTTTCCTTTGGTGAGAAAGACTATGGCTGAATTAACACAGGCTTTGTTAAAAAACAAATCAAATAAAAGGTCTGGTCGCTGTGTAAAAATATTAATATAGCTAAAATGAAATTATTTGCAAATAAACTTCCAGAAAATCTGCCTTGGGTCTAGTTCGATGCCAGACATCCTCATTGGATTTGTGGCCCAGTAGTACCACTGGTGAAGCTATGGCAACCTTTTAAATTTTCTGCCTTTTGAACATTAATGACAAATGAACCATAGCTTTTACATCCTTGCAGCTTTTACTTTTTTTGTTTCCTTGCTCATTGTACTGAGTATCCATACGTTTCTTCCCCTCTATTTAGAAAGAGTATTTCCAGCAGTACGAATCAGGTCTGCAGTCGTTGTGCAACTCGTACCAGAGCAGAGCTGATGCCAGAGCCAAAGCTGTGGAAGAGAAAAGCAACAGTGCGGAGATCAAACTGAAGGAGGCAGATGAGAAACTTCAGAAACTACGAACAAACATTGTAGCACTTCTTCAAAAAGTACAAGAGGTAAGATTTACTGCTTCAGCTCTACTTATTGATCATCCAGAGTATACGGCTGACAACGACCAGTTGTCCTTGATGTAGAGCTGTTGTCATTTTGTAGAATTAATGCAGTAAAATTGCCTTTTCACATTTTTAGGACATTGACATAAACACAGATGATGAGCTTGATGCCTACATAGAGGACCTTCTGACCAAGGGAGATTAAAGGAGAAAGAAAAACAGAACTCTAAAAGAAAAAAAAGAAGAGGACACTTACCTTGCAGTCTTCATTCCAGCCATAACATGCCAACGGTTCCCCAAAGTCTGATGCTCACGTGCAGAGTTGGCTGTGAATATTTTTGGGTTGTTCTCAGTGTTGATCCCTCCACCTGGTAAATTTCAACATACATTTGATCTTTAATTTTGATCGTTCCAACGTTTAGCCAGCAGCAGTGCGTTGTTTGAGTTTGGACGGTTGTCAAGTGTTTCTACGTGTGAGGTAGCCTTCAGGCCTGTAGTTTACTCATTAGTCCTTTTTATATAGCTGCTTATATGTTATTCTGTGTTTAAGCCATTCTATCCTGATTGACCTTTAAAATAATTTGTGTAGGTTCAATATGCTTTTTTATATAGTCAACTTATGTTGTGACAAACTGCAGAATATACTTGTTTCTCATTTTGGTCTCAAGATTTGGGTGTGACTGGGCAGTGCTTGACACTGCAGGCTGTATGTAAACATTTTATTTTTTACACTAAAAGCACATCAGTGTTGCCCGTTACCTTCCTCCCACCTGGTCTGAGAGCAAACCAGGTTGATATTTTACTGCTGGGTGTTGTCACATCCATAAACATAAACTACTTACTGGGTTTTATCAGTATGAATATTCCCTAATATCCCTCCTGAATTAAAGCTATGACTGTTCTGTGTTTATTTTTGGAAGAAAAAAAAAAGACTCATTTAAATGCGAAGTTGTGTGTTCATAAATGTTTAGTGCCTGTGTCTTTCTTCCTTTCAAACAGATTTTTAACCTGTCACATGTCATGAAAATGTTTTATTAAACAATGCATGCTTTCTGTCTTTTTGTTCTGGTTGGAACAAAGGATTCTGTATTTTTGACAAATCTTTACCTTGAACAATAAAACAGGTTCAGCAACAAATTTGATGAATTTATGTCTCTTTAAAAAAATATTTTTTATATGCTCAATAAAGTACTGGTTAGTGGGAACTTGATTTTTTTTTTTTTTTAATTTCAAGGAACCTGCCAAATCTCAGTCTGTAATGTCAGGCTAACATTTTTAACTGTTAAAGTTAAAAAGCCATCTATTAAGTGTTAGCTTCAATCAATGCAAGTTTTTTCACCAAAAGTGCAAACAAAAAAAACTCACTCTATAGTGGTTAAGTTTAGGGTTTTAAGTTTTTTTTTCCTTAGGTTACTGCTACCATCTCAGTAAAATGGAGCAATACTGAATTTCGTTTGTAATTCATTACAAATAAGATAGACATGAGTTTTATGTGTTTCAGTGAATTTTATTGGCGATTTCTACTTTTTATTTTGGTCATTTTTAGTCTACATTTTCAGTGCTGGTGTGAAGTTAGCGTGTTTTATGTGTTTTAAGTCAAGGACCCTAAACCAGGAAGTAGACTTTTATTTTGAAGGCGAGCTCTTACACTGGGGTCAATGTAAACATTGCGAGGCTAACGTCAAGTAAGAGCGCTTATTTTTCCCTTATATTCATGAGGTTTACAAGTTTGACATGCAGAAAGTACAGTGTTACTAAGGGAGTAATTAATGCCCACTGACTGAATGTGGTTGCAATTAAAACTTTATATATAAATATATATTTTTATTTAAAAAATTAAGTCGTGAGTGTTAGCTAGTGGCTAACTGTTGTGGTTGTTGCGAAGCTCGGTTTACTTCGGGGCACATAAATTAGTAAAAGATATCATTCACGGTTTGTTAAAGGAGGGGAAAACTGACCATTGACGTTAGACGATAATTAAAACTAAATAATGTGAAATTTCTGATCTACATGGGAAGCTGTTGAGCAGAACAACGGAATGAAGTGAACTTTGACCCACTTTAACTTTCCCCAGTCTGGATGTTGGCTCACTGTCTTCATTTCTGTGACATATATAATTTTTTCTTGAATAACCAGAATGTCCCTTCAATCAGATAAACATTTTCTTTTATGTTATATTCAAAGCTAGCTTGAATTAATGAACGAATCAAGATCATAGAAATTGGTTATGGTATGTGTAAATATTCGCACTTTTGTACACAAAATGCTTTCAAAAATATCAAAAATTATTGCTTCACAAGGCCAAATTGTTATAAGCAAAAATATAGATTTTAAATATTTATTAGGTTGATTCAAATGAGTTTATCTCATGTTGTCAGTTTGTTGCTCTTAAACAGTTTTATTTTTTATATAAGTATTGTCATTACTTTTGTAAATGTCAATTTAAGTACTAAATTACCATTTATCTAAAGATGGATTGAACGATTTGTGACTGTCATCTAATATCATATGTCATCATATGGGGCAGATATTTTTATTTCTGTTTAAAGGTATGAAGTGTGTCTTCATGAAGCCAAACATTAAATATGTAAATGAAACAGAGGAACCCAAAAATAAGAGGAAATGTGACTATATTGGCTGAAATGTCTGTAGAGCAGTTACACTTTGGACTCTTGATAATCCTTTTAACTGGTGACTAATTGAAATCAAGCAATCTTTCTCTCCCTGCTGCCTTCAAATGCGTCCTCTTGCTGTATGTTGCTGATTTTCTTCCCTCACACCAGACTGAAGGTTTTGAGCCATGTCAGTGTGTTCAGCCCTGCGGAACCGCCGCGTCGTTGGAGGCTGCTGCGAGCTCTGGCGTGCTGTCCCTCGACCGCTCGTCCACGTCAGATCAGCCAGTGCAGCTGAGCCGGGCACCAGAAGATGTGATGACGAACAGCCATGGGAGGCAGCAGGCTACCTGCCGTTCTCCAGAGCACAGATTGGATCTTTCTTCCAGGACAGGCCGGTGCTGAAAAACCCGTTTCTAGAGGATGCCTTGCTCAGAGGATACCTGAGGAGACACCTGCCCCAGGAGGTGAGGAGGGAGCCTTCAGCTGAGATGTGTTATTTAGAAATGACCCAAGACAGGACTTTATTTGGACTCCCTGTACTGCCCAAGAAATGGTGTAAATTATATGCTATAAGTTGTTTTTTGGGACAAAAATCAAAAGGTCATCTTAATTAATGTTCTACATATAAGATGCATTTTGCAATATTACAATGTGGTCATTAGATATTCTATTGTATTTGTGTTTTTTTTTTTTTTAGTATTGATAAGATGCCAAAAAGAAACACTAAAGCTTGTGCAAAGCGTAATAAAAAGGCAGTTGTGCAAATATTGTGAAAATATGTTTTGTCTCATTAATGAACTAGAACTTCAGTTACATTTGTAGTGCACATTTAGATTTCGCTGCTACAACACCGAGCAGCTTATTTTTTGTAAATCAAAGCAGCTGGACAGGATCGGTCTTGTCAGGCTGATAAGATCAAGTGAATGTGTATGAACATGTTCCCAGGCAGCTTTCTCAGACTTGTGTGCGTTCGGAGAGCGAGTGGCCAATGAGGTGGACGGGTGGGGCAGAGAGTGTGAGGTTACTCCTCCACGGCTGGTGCACTTTGACTCCTGGGGTCGCAGAGTGGACCACATTGTGACATCACCAGCTTGGAAGCGGATGAAAGACCTGTCAGCACAGGAAGGACTGGTGGCCATTGGCTATGAGAGGACGTTTGGGGAGTGGAGGTAAGAAGACGGTTGTACATCATATTTCAGTTTAGCTCATTATTTTTTGGTAATTACTTAAAGGATAAGTTGTTCTGAATCAGACACTCAGACAAATTGTGTTTGTGTTGCAGTCGCGTGTACCAAATGAGCAAATTGTACGTCTTCTGTCCCTCCTCTGGTCTTTACACGTGTCCGCTGGCCATGACTGATGGAGCTGCTAAAGTCATCCAGGTTTGTCAACAGGAAAGCAAAATATCTGAGAAACATCAAATACTTTATACTTATACAAATACTTTTTTTTGGCATAGTGATTGTTTTTTGTGGATGTGTATGTGAAGTCTTTAGGTGTCTCACGGCCAGTAGAAGACGCTTACAGTCGTTTGACAACTCGTCAGCCTGAACGTTTCTGGACGTCTGGACAGTGGATGACATAAAGACAGGGAGTATCTGATGTTGGTCAGTGGTGACACTTTTCTGACATGAACGAGTATCATAAACAAACCTCTGTTTTTTAAAAATTCCATTAAATGTTATTCTGTCTTTGTTTACATCCAAGTGATTCTTAATCAAGGTAACTTGAGTTATCTGTGGAGGATATGTGTCAATGTTCCATTGGATTCTTGGCTTTGATGCTCAGAAGGAGACTAACTGTTAAAATGCATCATGAGATGCTTCTCACTGTCTGGTGTTTCCTCAGCCAGTGGCACAGAGACGGTGGCTGTTCCTCAGACAGATGGTTCCTACAAACTGCACGGCTTCAAGTGGTTCACCTCTGCTACAGACGCCGACATGACTCTCACACTGGCCAGAGTTCAGGACAGAACAGGAGCCACAACACCGGTACTGCCGACCTCTCACACTTCTCTAACATTCGTCATCACTCTTCTTGAATAACCCACAAAGTAATTTAACTGCTCTGTATGTCCGCTGTTAAATCCCAGGGTAGCAGGGGTTTGTCTTTGTTCTACGCAGAGGTGAGTAGAGGTGAGGATGGCCGACTGAAGGGTATAGAGGTTCAGAGACTGAAGGACAAGCTGGGAACAAGACAGATGCCAACTGCTGAGTTACTGCTGGACGGCCTGCCGGCACACAGGGTCAGTGGCACGTCATTAGGTATTACTGATTATTGTAGCATAGACCGCTGCTCTGGTCTCTAAAGAGAGAAGATGATCGATGACAGCATTACAGCAAGGCCACACTGGGTCATGTACGGCTCACTTTGTTTGTAATAAAGCTTTGTGCCACAGGAATAAGCAGAACCTTCTGGTGGAACATTTACAGTGACCTTGTTTGCCAATCCGCTACAATAACAAGCTAGAAATAGACCAAGAACTACAAATTGTGATTTTGTATAATATCTTTTAGATTCTCATTTGTAATCTGTCAGCAAATTTGCAAAACAACATAGCACCTCTTTGTTTAGCCACAAACTTCTGAGAAAATAATTTGGGCTCTTGACACACTATGCAACTGCTCCAGTGGCAGTGGGCAGATATCACACTGTCAGCCTGTGCAAAGTTGTGTGCTTTGAATGCAGCTTCAGTCTGCAGGCAGCTTACATGTTG
>JAQLOL010000022.1:6057513-6085908 GCA_029783665.1 Naso thynnoides
GTGCAAAGTTGTGTGCTTTGAATGCAGCTTCAGTCTGCAGGCAGCTTACATGTTACTTTCAGGAACCTCCGTGAATCACAGCATTTAGGCAGAGCAGTTGTAGGACATCAGAGGGAAGGAAAACAAGGAGACATTTCCTCCATGAAATTTGACCCAATTCCACTAAAACTGCTTGTTGTGTAATATATAAATGTGCGTCGTTTAGTTTCATTTTGTGGAGCCACGGGTCACTGTCAGAGTTATATAGCATTGTTTTAATGTACAAAAAAAAATGAGGCACTGTACCTGCTTTTAAACGAACAACACATTATACAATATTTGCCAGATTGGACTTTAATCAAGCTGTGACTTTTTTTTTTTTTTTAAGAACAACAGCACAAGCCACAATAGAACTGTAGACAGTAGTGCGGGTGGGGATAGGAAACCCTCAGGCTTATACAAGGTCACCACAATAGATAAATATCAATTAATATATTCAAAACACACAGTTAGGTTTAGATTGGATGGATTGAATTAATCAGATCATGACACTGGACTAAATAACAGACAAATAAGCAGTGGATAGTAGAAAGTGGCAATGCAGTGACTATAATTTTTTTTACAAATACCTGCAAAATATTTTTTTTTGCAATGATTTTATACTTTGTGTGTTTTCTACTGTATTTCCCAGGCTGTTTCACCACCACCCACACAGATCTTCAGTTTCTTTGTGCATTGCATTGGGGGAGAAAAGTATCTAACATAAGACTCAAAATCACCCCTTTTTAGTATGCACTCTTATTCAGTGTAAATATAATACATAGTAATAACTGTTTCTGCATTTACAGCTGTCAGAGGAAGGCAGAGGTGTGGCCTCTATAGCTAACATGCTGACTATAACCCGGATCCACAACAGCGTCTCTGCAGCAGCTGCAATGAGAAGGCAGGATGCTACTCGTACTACTGCACTGCATTTTCTAAAAATATGCTATAAATAGGCTGATTAATAATGTGTGTGTGCTTGTGTTCACAGGGTGGTCCAGTTAGCTCGTGACTATGCCACCCGCCGCACTGCCTTCGGAAAGCTCCTTAAAGACCACCCACTGCACATGCAGACTCTGGCTAGGATGGAGGTGAGCTGGCAGGGGCTGAACAAACTACACAAACTCTTTGCAGTGTTTCCCATCATGCCTCATCCTCGCTTGCTGCTGACGTGGATAGGTGGAGACTCGTGGAGCGTTCCTGCTGGTGATGGATGTGTGCCGTCTGTTGGGGCGAGAGGAAAACGGCGTGGCGACCCAGCTTGATACGAACCTGCTTCGTCTTCTCACTCCTGTGGTCAAACTGTATACTGGGAAGCAGGTGAGGCCTTGTACAGATGAAATACTCTCCTCTTGCTGTTTTGGTGCAACCTTTAAGATCCTTGTTTTGTTTTGTTGCAGGCGGTGGCCGTGGTGTCGGAGGGTTTGGAAAGCTTCGGTGGACAGGGCTACATCGAGGATACCGGGTTGCCTGCGATACTTCGTGATGCACAGGTGAGGTCAACAAATAAAAATTCACAGTATTGTACTTTTTTTTGCAATTTTGAAGCTTACCTTGTCCTCCTCCCTTAGGTGTTGAGTATATGGGAAGGAACCACTAACATCTTGTCTCTGGATGTGCTGCGTTGTGTGGCTCGTAGCTCGGGAATGGTTCTTCATGCTTACTTTACACATACAAAGGTACGGGGTCAGGAAATGATCCCATCACACAAGTTTAGTGGCTAGTCAATAACAGAGATGAACAGGGATGTGATCTGCACTTGTTTTCTTCTCCTTGTAGTCGCTTCTAGCAGCTGCCTCAGATGTTCCTGCATTGGCCCCAGCAGTGAAAGCAGTGGATGGAGGTCTTTCTGAACTCAAGGACTTTGTCCAGGTAGCAGCAGCCAGAGCACCCGGCTACCTGGAGCTGGCAGCCAGAGATCTGGCATACAGCCTGGCTCGCATTTACATAGGTAGATACCACAATCACCCATTCACTCCTCTTCAACACAAAACACTAAATCAGGTTTAACCAGGAATGCTGTTTTGTTTTGTTTTTTTTAAATTCCACTCACATTCTACCTCGTCAAAACTTGATATCTGCATTACCCACAGTGCAACTTGACCACAAACTACTGAGTCAGAGATTTGGATGTTTTGCTAGTAGCGGCTAATGTAGCCTGGAGTTGCTAGCCTTCAGCAGAGTGAAGGTGCAGGCCACAGAGGTCTGTCACACGCACCTCTTTTTAGCTCCTCATCCCAAGATTTTTTTCACGTTCTCACCTGTTAACACCTACACAATACTAATGCCAAAGCCCTGTGAACAGACCTTGATGTGTAAAAATGTTGGAGTTCCCCTTTAACTACGTGTGCGTTTGCAGGTGCCCTTCTCATTGATCATGCGTGTTGGAAAGGAGCCTCTCCGTCCGACACTTACGCAGCTCTCAGGTAAGAAAAAACAACATCTTTGCTTTTGTCAGGGTTAAAAAATATTGTGCAAATTATTGCATTAGTCCATCATGTTTGTATTTTTCTTATCAGGTGGTGTGAACAGGACTTGTGTCCTGTGGCGACTAAACGTGCGAGTGGTTGCTACGATCCCAGGACACCTCCACTTGATGCTGCGCTGGTGTTTGACCAGCCGGTCCAAGACTGAATGTTAATCTGTTACAGATTAAACTGTCACTTGATCTGCCTTTGCTTTAAATCTGTAGCAGCTCTTAAGACTGTTTCCTTCTCTTTTTTTGGTTTTGTAGATGACTGAAATCATGTTTTATAAAAAAGAAAAAAAAAAGAAATGAAATCTACTTTCGTAAAGCACAACAGAGAAACTTAAAATTGAGTTTCTAAAAGTCGTAGGTCTGTTTGGAGCATTTCTGTGATTTTGTATCCCTGAAATTTGCTTATTTCAGGTCAAGTATCCAGTTTTTTTGTCCATAATTAATATGGAACTGAAGATTATAGTTATTACACTTCAGAGGCAAAGATCAACAAACCACCAGAGCCAAAAAAAGTCACCTCCATGCTGCCTTCATGATAGTTAGAAGAGTTGATGTTGACCTCCAAAATTATGTCACACGTGACCTCTGCATGTTTGCACAATTTAGGCTACACATTATTTACTTATTTTGAAATGTTTCAGAATTAATATTCTTGTACGTTTACTGTATCATTTTGTTTTGTTGTGTCAAATTGTATCTGTTATGTAGTGAGGGCAAAGCAAGCCAACAGTGCTTAGAACTTGTGTACATTAGTGTTAATGAATTAATAAACAAATGAAGAATAAAACAGATTTATTTTCCACTTCTCTGTGGATTTATATCGCTGTATTCTAATATCGGTTCAGAGATTTTTGATTTTCTTTTTAACTTTTAAATTCTGATTCTACGAGGAGTCCATGAAGGGGACACATCTTGTTGGACAAACAGTAGGCGGAGTCAGTAAGGACGGACGGTGAACACGATGTACGGCTCTCAGGAAACAAATCATAGATTTTGAAGTGAAGCCACAGCTGCTGCAGGAACGTGAATGTTTGGATTTCGATGTCGTTGCTTTTCGGGAGTTAATGTAAACCGAAAAGTCCGGATCGCTGGACTGAAACAACCGAACACAGTCCTGATATTAACCCGCCAGGATGGACACGGCTCCAGGATGAAGTGAATCATGTCTGTTGCCTTTTATTTGTCACTTTTGCTGGTGTTTTCGTGTCACCAGCTGATCGCCTCGGACTCCGATGTCCTCAGGAACCAGTCAGGCGTCGGACTAGCCGAGTGGTCTTCAAACACCACGCGAGCCATGGTGTTACCGCAAAGCAACGATGAGGTCGGTGCAATATGATTTTGGATCCGATCCTGACAAAATCAACATGTTTACCGCCATTCGTGTAAAATGAGGCTATTAGTATTAGGTACATTTGTGTGTTTGCTTCCTTGCGATTCTTTTGGTTTGTTTGTGCGCAGTGTGACAGCATTCAGGTTGTCAGCAGGTTTTTCCAGCTGTCACATGACCAGTGGGAGACGTCAGGCATAAATTAAATTTGACTGTTTTGATTAGGATGTGACCTGCGCCGTCAAATTAGACCAGATCTGTTACATGTTTCATGCATGCAAAAAACATTATTATTTAATTATAAAAACTTATCATGAATCTTTTAGGCGTAAAATATAAATAAAGTAGCTTCTAAATACATTTAATATAAATAAAGTCGCCACATAGAGCATTTAAAGCATTCAAACACAATCTCTGCAACAATACAAAAAAAAAAAAAAGAATCCCCTTTTTACCATAATTTATGTGGGCGGAATCGCTGAAATAACCTTTCGAAGTCTGATTATTATATCCATATTTATCCTAAATATTTTTCAAATCAACATGATTCTTTGATACAAACTCCCAACCATCATTGTTTAAAGTGAAAATTAAATTAAAAAATGACCATGTCCACTGAATTTGTCAGTCAATTGCGCAATAATATGGTTGATTATGATGAATATGAGAAATGCTTATAATCCCAGTTTGTAACTTGCTCAACATTAATTCTTGCATGTACCTATGGAGTCATTATTAGACTGATATTTTTCTTTCTTTCTTTCTTGGTTTGTTTGTGTGTGTATGTGTGTGTGTTCAGTGTGACATTGTGATGAGACTCAATGTTACAGAGCGCTGTGCATTTGTAAAGAACACGGCAGACTGCAGCTCTGAAGATGGCTTCATCAACTACCTTCGCCTGGCCTTCTGCCTACTTCCCCCAAACCTCACACCGCTCACCATCACTCTCTGTGTAAGACCTGTGTGTGTGTGTGTGTGCATGTGTGTGCGTGTGTGTGTGTGTGTGTGTGTGTGTGTGTATGTGTGTGTGTATGTGTGACTCTATATGAAACTCTGCACCTCAGCACCAGCCAATCTTTTGAGGAAGTTGATTTTGCTGTGGGAGAAGGACTACAAGTTCTCGAACCTCTGATTTACTGGGCTCACTCATTTCACTCATTTCACTCTTTGCTAAATAATGGATTTTTGTAAGAATGTGTGAACGTCTTGAAATCCCCATTTTGCAACGTAACGAATCAGACGGTCACACTGAAAGAAGCTTTCATCTGTCTGAGGAGAAGCTAGATGGGAGTGTGTTACAGATTGGGAACAACGCAATCAGTGTCGTGGAACAAGACCACGTTTATCAGGGTCCACTTTGCTGTTTGTGTTGTATTTGTGCACCACTTCTGACTTCTCTGAGTGTGTCAACAACAGTGTACCAGACCATGACCCTCTCCTGCTTCTCCTCAGGTTATATGGCTGCTGGTTTTGTTTGTCATTCTTGGCCTGGCAGCGTCGAAGTTGTAAGTTTCTCTCATGTGTCAATATGTGTGTTACACAAGTTCCCTTCAATGCGTCAGGGCAGCAAAAATCATTAATTTTTGCTGATAAGTCGTAGCTACGGGAACTATAACCTGTTCCCATATTGCAGGTCAACATGAGGAGACTGCACACACATTCATGCCCTCAGTCGTATTAGTCACATGACTTGAGAGAGTTTTTCATCATTATTGAGATTTCTTTAGAGGAAATGAAGTTTGTTCTGCTTTCTACACCACAAACCCTCACTTCACCCTCCAAACACTAGTGCTCTTCTTAGCTAAAAAAAAAAAAAATTGTTACATGTTAAATACAAAATGTCATGAACTATTACAGAACATTTTGTGAAATTGTCAGATGTTTTTCATCACACTTTGCAGTCCGCATGAGTGCTCTCACCCGTTTTTTCTCCTGTTTCTCCTCAGTTTCTGTCCCAACCTGTCAGCCATCTCTACCAGTCTGCACCTCACTCACAACGTGGCCGTATCCTCTCTCTGCACCCACTGTGCATCCCTCAGAAGTCCACTTCTCTTTCTAACTGTGATGTTTCTGTTAATGTTGCTTTTTTTGTGAGGAATAGTTTCCTTGACTGGTGTTTGTGCTGAGGGCGTGACATTTTTGGCTCTCGGTAATGGAGCTCCAGACATCTTTAGTGCCATTGCGGCATTCACCTACCCACATACGGCCGGGCTGGCTGTCGGAGCCTTATTTGGTAAGAACAATCTCATGTACGAAAAAACACACACCGAAATGCCCGAAGCATTTTGGTGTGAAAGCCTGGTCGACCTCACCGTGCTTGCTCTCTCCCCACAGGAGCTGGCATCTTTGTTACCACGGTGGTTGCAGGCGGCGTGGCGCTCGTCAAGCCGTTCACTGTGGCCTCCCGTCCATTTCTGCGTGATGTCATTTTCTACATGGTGGCAGTGTTCTGGACTTTTGTCATGTTGTTCAGAGGAAGCACAACACTGAAAGAAACATTTGGTACACACACACACACACACATATGGTTTGAGACTAAAGAATATTTGTTTATTTTCTCTGTTCCAAACCTCTCTAACCACAGAAATGTCTGAGCTCTGCTTCAGAGCCATTTGTTTGTTTGTTAGTTACCTGTCAGCAGATTATAAAAAGATTTAGATTAAAAAGGGTCAGAATAAAAATAAGTTTATTGTTTTACAGGTTCAGGATCTGTAAGTATAAATTTTACATTTGATCCTTGATTTTTAAATCTTTTTTTCCTCATCTGAACAGTCACTTTCATATAAAAATATAAAGGACCAAACCAGTGTTACGACATGCCATCGGTTACATAAACCCCCCGCATTTTCACCAAAATATCTTTGTCTATAAGATAGCGTCTTTGTTTACACTTCGTCCAAATTCAGTTCATGTTCCAGCTCCTCTCTCTCTCACTCAGCATTTTTTGACTAAATAAACGCTGGTGTTCTGTTTAGAAGGTTGAATTACCTAAACCTAGAAACTTTCACATGTCCTATAGTGTTTCTATACACTGTTTCAACATGAATGGGGTTTAAAATGCAATCTGAGGTCTGCTAAAGTGAATGCAGGGTTGAATTTTAACGACATCGGTAGCAGGGTAGGGGCAATGTCTATTGGTGAGAAGTCAAAAATAGACTGGTGTGATCCTTTAATTCGGTTTGCGGACTTTGCAGCCTGGCAGGGTGGTTGTTTGTTTCAGATTGCTTTCTTGTTTTGGTGCCAACGTCTGCTGCTTTCAGCTGCAATCTCAGTTATATTCTGACCAGAAACAATCCCAGAATGCAGGTCAAAGATTCACTCAGCCATACTTTCTATTGAATCACCTTCTCTTAGGTGGCACATGGGTGGTGGCTGCCAGTTTTAGTTTTATAATCACTGTTATTCCATCCTAATCCACTTTTTTTTATGTGTCCACAGAAACAAGAGACTCTATGTACAGGAGAGTTTACTCTGAATGTAGCCATTGTCTTAAGTTTCAGTGACAAGTTTCATTCCAAACTCTCAGTATTTAAACAG
Organism: Naso thynnoides; assembly: GCA_029783665.1. Taxonomy (NCBI): domain Eukaryota; kingdom Metazoa; phylum Chordata; class Actinopteri; order Acanthuriformes; family Acanthuridae; genus Naso; species Naso thynnoides. The sequence goes on from JAQLOL010000022.1 coordinate 6,064,878, forward strand.
ACTGTGAACTTCTAAACCTCACTTTCTTCATTTCCTCTTCTCTAGGTTACTTGAGTCTCTATGTGGTGTACGTGTTAATTGTGATCGTCAGTGCGTATATTTACAACCGGCAGAAACACTCGAACTCCAACGGTGTCCAGACCGTTGCTCATATCCCAGGTTAGAGAGAACGGCACATTTTTACAGAGACAATCTTTTTTTTAAAGTTTCTTTGAATTGCCACTGATGTTTTTGGGTTTTTTTTTTTTAATATATATCTTTACAGAAGAGTTTCACTCATCCGACTCATCTGATGATGAGGTTCCCTGCCTGAATGGTGGGACCATCCAACATGAGTATGGTAGGAAGGCAGCACTTTTTTATAGACCACAATATAAGTTCATATAAATCAGAATTTTTCACCTGATTATGACGTGTGTGTGTTTCAGAGTCAGAGTATAGGCCACTTCTGCCTTTCTCTGAGTCCACGAGTCATATCCTGCTGAGCTCTCTGAACCCAGTGGACAACAGGAAGTGGAGGAGGAAACCATGGAGCTGGAAAGTCCTCAAAGTGCTGAAGGTGTGTGACAGTAGACAGATTCAAAGGGCAGATTAAAAAGCTTCATGTGTTAACAAAAGAGTAAAGAAAGCTGTTTAAAATTCTTCAAATGTGAATTATCTCACACATGTATCCTGCACCCTTCAGACACCCATAGAGGTCATTCTGCTGCTCTGCATCCCTGTAGTCGACCCTGATAAAGAGGACAAGAACTGGAGTCGCCCGCTAAACTGCCTTCATCTAATCACTGCTCCTCTGGTGTGTGTGCTCACCCTCCAGTCTGGACAGTGTAAGTGCATCACCTTTCATGATAAAAGCAGCTAGACATTCTGCAGCAGTCAAACCAGCCATTAAATGTTTTTTCCTTTAATGTCTAGATGGAGATTATATGATCCAAGGGCAGTTTCCTCTCTGGCTGCTGACTCTTCTGCTGGGACTTTTCCTCTCTGCTATTGTCTTCTGCACCACCTCTAATGAATGTCCTCCCAAATATCACCCAGTAAGTATTTGTGAAGATAAAAAAGGAACAGATATTACTTAAAATATACAGGATAAAAACCCTTTTTGGTGAGTTGTCTGGGTCCAAGGCGTGCACCCTTCAGGTCTTTACCAAAAAGATGTAATAAAGAGCCTTTAAAATGTACCTTTATGGGCTTTTTTAGTACCCAAATGGAAAAAATACAACACAGGCTGCTTTGAATGCCAAGTTTGCACGTGCAGTATATGGTCAAAAAATGCAATAGACAAATACAAAATGTGACCTAACGGTGGCGCTACATGCAAAGTCAGATGATCACTGAAGACAACAGGATTCATTGTCTGAGAGCCGTAATTTTCTGTGCATAAATCGCAGCTGTTAAAATTTTTCACAAGGTTATTAAAAAGATTAACTCGCTGATGGCGCTATAGAAAATGTCAGCAGAACACAAAGGTCAGCTTCATGCTCCTGGGACCATAATTATCTGTGCAAAATCTTATAGGAATCCATTCAACAGTTGAGACATTTCTGTCTGGATCAAAGTGGCTGTCTCTAGAGTCACGCCACTGGTATGGCCATAATATATCAGTCACTTCTCTTGAAACCATTTTATTACCGGATTGCATTAATGTTGTGTTTTCTTCATGCTGTAAAAATACAGTCTGTTCTGTTTTCATGTGCGTGACGTGATGCCAAGTTCATCTTATTCTCTCTCCAGGTGTTTGCGTATCTAGGCTTCGTGGTGAGTGCAGTGGTGATCAGTGCAGCAGCGTCTGAAGTGGTCAGTCTGCTGCACATGCTTGGCGTGGTGCTCCATCTCAGCAACACCGTGCTCGGTCTGACCCTGCTGGCCTGGGGCAACAGCATAGGAGGTGAGATTTGTGAACCTAACTCTGTTTTGCAGAACACATTCAGATATATGACTGCACTTAAAATCTCTTAAAACAATCTCTCTTTCAGACTGCTTCTCTGACATCACCATCGCCCGGCAGGGTTACCCACGCATGGCTATATCTGCCTGCTTTGGAGGCATCATTTTCAGTATCCTTATTTTGATATGAGAACATGACATGCTGACTTGTATTACAGTGGCTGCATCCTTGACTGTTTTAACTTCAGACATGGTGTTTGGTGTGGGTTTAGGATGTCTGGTGCAGATGCTTAAAACACACACTGATGTGGAGGTAAGCACTTTAAACTCCATATTATCTGGAGTTCATGATTGTGCTCAAAGATACATGAGAGTGCTTTGGAACCCGTGAATATGATGCTTTTTTGTGTCTCTCCTCAGTTTGAGTTACAGGGCTTGTTGACGTGGATTCTTGCAGGATCTCTGGGTTTGTCGCTGGTCCTGTCCTTCGTCATTGTTCCTCTGTGTCGGTTCCACTTGGGACGACATTACGGGATTTTTCTCCTCATCTTCTACGTCATCTTCCTCCTCGTTGCTCTGCTGACAGAGTTTGGCATTATCCATATTGTTAAGACCTGACTCTGAGGCCAGTCTGACATGAGGGACGTCCGCGTGTGATGCACAATGACACTGGAACCAATGCTGCGGACAAATGACTTTCTTTTTAACCCATAACATTAATGCACTATTTATACCAGAATAACCACTTCGTGCACTTGCCTGCTCCAGAGAGCCATCCTGTGGCTGGTTCTATGAAATGAAGCAGGGAATTAAACACAAACTAAGACGTCTCTGCTCAGGGAGAGCTGAAACTAATCATCACACTGTGTCTTTATTCAACTTCTTGTTTTCTGCTGACTGGAGCTGTGATTGCACTTTGTGAATCCAGAGGGAAAAAAAACACAGTCTGCAGAAGTTTCTACTTTAAAACATTACGAATGAACTAAATGTACTGTAAATCCAAATGTTATAAATGACTCTGTACAAAGCTGCTTTCTGGGAATTAAATAATTTTGGTCTGGTAATTTTTTTACAGGTTAGCCAGTAGTCATGCTGTGCGTTTTCCCTCGCTTTCTGTGTGCAGTGATTGTAAGCAAAAAAGCAGTTAGCAGCAGTATGATACAGCAAAAATACATCAATGACAATTTATTACAATTTAATAAAATCCATTATTAACTAACTCAAATACATTACAAAATAAGAAGTTATATAAAAGTAAAATACTTTAGTCTGTTGGGACATTAGTTAGGAGATACACCATACTTTGTTTGTTGGTTCAAGCTAAAAGGAGTGTAATTGTTTATACTTTTGGTCTTTAGAGAGTTTAGTAAAAGTTGTGTCTGCGTTAATATTGATCATTTGGGCCGTTGAACTAAGGCATCAGGTTTAGATACTACAGGAGTTACAGGAGGTCACAAAATGCCTACAGCAGTATACATACACGACATACTGAAGTAGTTCAAGCTCCCTGGTTAGATTTGCTGCAGTCTTTAAAAAGGCCAAACGTGGGCGACATTCCCACTCCATTAATTGCGCAACAGACCAGTACTGCCCTCTGTCTGCCTGAATCGACGGCTCCATGAAGCAGTCAACATAAACTGGTCTCACACTCGCATCAGTCCACAAACACCCTGGACTAGTTTCCCAAAGTGACGAACGGGGAGCAGGGGGGGAACTGGCAAAGACCTGGAGCGATGAGATGTCTTAGCATTTAAAAAAACGCTGAGATGGTGGTTTGTGTGCACTGCTAGCCAACTGTGTGTTAGTTGATGCTCTGAGGTCCAGTCTGTGAGTTTAACTGAGGCTCTGGAAAGGAAGACGGGGAAGAGACGGGACTGTCCAGCTCCGGCTCCAGGCTTTGGTCTGGCTGAGGCAGGTTTTCCCTTGAATACTCTGCATACCACTCCTGGAGAAACAAGGCATAAAAGAGATTAGGAGGAGACGACAGACCAAACTACTGTTGTGATGTGCAGAACTGTTTCTTGAGTTTCTTACCTGAATCTCCTCCTCATACATTTTCATGCTGAGGTCGCTCTTTGTTCTAGATCTGCGACCGAGGTACACCAGAGACATGTGCTGAAGAAAGGAGGGAAAGACCATAAGTAGGACTTCATGCAAAGAGCAGAGGACATGAAGATATTTTGTCTGTGTGCATGTTTTTAGAGTATGTTCTCACCCCTCCCCTGTCCATGGTTTGTAGGACTCCTTGTAGAGAGCTGAGGGAGGACACACCAGGGCAAGTTTGTTTGTACAGCTCCAGAGTGGCCAAAGCTTCATCGCGACTCACCTCCACTTCAAACACTATTCCGTTCTCATCTACAGCATGTACACACACACACACACACACACACATTAAAATGACACGCTTCATGCTTCATGACGTGACTTGTCACACTGTTCATCACACTGCACTGACAGGAAATATGAATTAAGTATGGCTTTTTTAATAATCACAGTCAGAAATATTGCAAATTTTCAACATTCTGTAAATGTACACAATATTCAAACATGCATCCGCACATACACACACACACACACACACACACACACACACACACACACACTTCCATCACTTGGTGCACCGATTCAATACCATGTGATTTGTTAGCCATACAAAGGTACCAGACTTCTCCCCAGGTAGCTTAGTGTTGTGTAAGGAATTAGATTTTCTGAGATTTTAGTTTTTAAGTTGCTGCTGCACTACTGTTTTTTAGAGTTCTATTTAAATCTTTTTATTTGACTAAATTACGATTACACCTTACATTTCAAAGGAATTGTTATTTTTATCTGCTGCCATCGGATCAGTACTCAGTATCGGCCGCTACCTAAGTTTGAGTATTGGAATCAGTATTGGGAAGGAAAAAATGGTATCGCAACATCTCTAATTCAATCTGGAGTTGCGTTACATAATGAATGTTGTTTGCACCTATTCATTTTTCAACGACAATAGCCATTGCATCTTGAGCTACAACCTTAAACCAAGTCTTTACTTTAAAACTGAATGATTTAACTAATGAGGAAAGCGAGTCCACTCAGTGTGACTGTGTAAACAGACTGAGGTTCCCGAAAAAAGACCAACAAAAACAATACTCCGTCTCACCCTCTGGGTTCTCCAGTGGCTCTCGGTTCTTGCGGCTGTAGTTCATGCGGAACACAAAGGCGTCGAGAATGAACGCCACAATGATGGTCATCACCACCTGAACAGAGAACAAACAAAATATCACAAACATCGCACTCACAAGCATTAACTCAGTGCTAAAGGAAACAATGCAGGTCATACTCATACAGACATATCACAAAGATTGAAGCACATAAATGATGAAGCGGGCCTCACCATGGTAACTATGTAAAAGGTCATAAAGTAGAGCCGGCTCCAGTGGCTCGTCATAGACGTGACTCCTTCCTGATGAGAGTGAACACTGTTAAACATCGCCACCTACTGATCAATCACAAGACCGCAGAGAGGTGACTGATTAGAGACCACAGACATATATGATCTTACCATGGTGATGTACCAGTTATTGACCACAGTCAGTTCAAACAGAGTCACTGGAAAAGAAAAAAACAAAACAAGAAATTAATCCACAAAAATGAAAACAAAGAAGTTTACTTATCTAGACAAAGAGAGGGGGCTCTCTGTTTCCCTCCAACGAATGTTTGGGGGCATCACTGTGAAAAACACATGTTCTTTCATTACCAAAATGGAAAATATTAAAAAGATCTGTACCTGAAAATAATCCCCAACAAATGCATAATTTACTGCAGTTTGAGTGACAGTTTCCAAGAACAACAGAGACCAGCTTTGTCAGGAAATTTATCAGACTTATTTTGAAAATGAAACTACACATTTGTGCATGTTTGGGAACCAAGACCTTCAGAAGGAACCAATGGGCTTGTGGGCTGGTCGCCACAAACAAAGTGAGGAAGTTGGAAATTACTGAGATGCATTTTTGGTTTTGGTCTTTTTACTGTGGACAAAAAAAACGCTTAAATATATGGTTAACCTTTAAAAAATGAAAGGAGTTACCAAAGCTGCTGAGAATGTTGTTGAAGTTATTGAGATAATAATAGCCTTCTTCCAATACTGTTCTGTTGCCATAGGTGACGTTGATCTGCCTGTAGGAGTCAGCCACTGTGCTGGTGCTGAGAGAGAGAAAAAAAGACATGATATGAAGAATATTTAGTGGAAGGAAATGTAATTTATTTCCTTTTCCACAAGGTTAGGAAAATGCAAAAGACCAGAGTTTATACCAAAACACCTGAATCAGCTAATATGTAGAATACTGACAAATAAATTTTAGTGTAATTTCAGAAAATGGAGGCATGACTCACTTGCAGCAGTTTGGATAAACCACATCTGCAAAGAACTCCATCCCCACAATGGCAAAGGAGTAGTAGAAGATGATTAAGGTCAACCCCAGACTGGCCATCCTGGGAAAGAGCTCAAACATGGTGTCCAACACATTGCGATACCTCTGCTTTATCTTAAACAGCCTGTGAGAGATGAAAGGCAGTGATTAAAAAAAATAAAATATGAAACAGACCCATAAGTACATGTTCAATAAACTCCTGGGGAGAGAAATAGAAGCGCACCGGAGCAGCTGAAGTGGTCGGAGAACTACGATAAAATAAAACGGCTCCATATCGAAGGCGAGAGCAATCAGGCCCAGGAAGGCAAACACTGTCACTGAGAAGTCAAACCTGGACAGACACACAGTGAGAGGCTGACACCAAAAACAGACCCAGTGTTTGGTTCTTGTTTAAATACATTTAAAATAACTGAAGGTTTAGTAACAATACTGAGTCCAAGCGTACAGACTTAAACCTGGTCTGTCGATTTACGTTCTCATGCTCACTGCTGTGCTCAGCACACCTGTTGGTTTCAAGTCTGTAGATTTGGATTCAGTGCTTATTTAACATGCCAGTCAAAGAACCCAGTGTCCAAATTATTACTCACAGATTCCACCCAGAGCTGAAATAAGCCATCGGCCCCAAACCTGATATTTTCAGTAACACCTCTACACCATAAACTAAACGTGGAGGGACAGAGGAAGAGGTCATATTAGTAAAAAGTACATGTAAATAACTTTCATTAAGTCTTGACACCCTCTATCATCCATTTTAAACTGTATGAATGTTTTCATGGCAGCAGACTCACTAGTCAGGAAAACAATGTAACTCCAGTGGACAAATCTGGACCAGGAAAATCCACCTGCAGACAGAGAGCAGGGTGAGAGATCTGTAGTGTAATGCACTGTTCTTTAGGTGTCACGTGGTAATGTTACAGAGAAAGATCTTACTATTAAGTGTGTACGTCTCCACAAGGATCCACACACCGTTGATGGCCACCACCGCATCTGCAGTCACAAGAAAAGGTGAAAAGATCTATGACAAGACACTTTGCTTCGTATTTCAGGTCAGCTAAATGCGTGAATGATCCACTTACACATGGCATATTGGAAAGCCTTTGACTTCACAAGCAGGTTGATACCTGTTGAAGCAGAGCAGAAGGCACTAAGAATAAGGAAGTTAAAGAGACAAGTTTCTGTAGTTGAATCAACACAAGAAAAGAAACCGAGAACTTGCCTTTGAAAATGAGGAAGGTTGTGTGAGGAAGGTCATCAAACCAATGTTCTCCACTACGTCGTGCCTAAAAAATACAAACAGAACATCGACATTAAAACAACCAAAAAATACAAAATAGACTGAATAACAATCACAAATTTTGAATGTAAAGTTACTGACCTTCCATTTAAGGCCAGTCACCTCATAAAACTTATAAAAGTCCTGTAAACTGTAACAGAACAGAATCACATTTAAGAAGATATTCAGTTTTTGCACATTAATCCCTATCACAGGGTTTATTACGATCATACAAGATGGTAAAAAGCCATAATATGATGCACAGTGCAGCCTCGAGAACATGAGCTCATTGCTGACATCACCCCCAGCTGAAAACAACAGAGGTGCAGGGGCACTGAAAGTGCTTCAACAATTCGTCAAAAAACGCAAAAAGAGTTAATTTTAGACGATGTGAAACTCAGAATGTTTAGTGGTGTCCTCTCATGTACCGACACTTAAACATGAAGTTAAACAACGGCCTATAACCCAGAAACGGCTTTTTCAGCTGCTTCAGGATACAAACATCAGCCACTTTCTGGTTATAAGTCATTGTTCAACTTTGTGTTTTAGTGTCAATACATGAGAGGACACCACTAAACACTTGGTGAATTTCTCATCTTGTAAAAGCTAGCAGTGACTGAGCAATTAGCTCACACTGTCAAGACTGCACTGCTCGTCATAATATCGTTGTAAGACATTGCATATGATTGGAAATATACTTATTTTAAGGCTTTACCTGCAAAAAACCCCAAAGATTCTCCTTTAAATTACAATACATGAAAATGTAACAATCCAACTCTAAAGGACCATACCAGTTATTTTTGACTTCTCAACCGAGCAGAGATCGCCCGACTTCTACAAATATTGACATTCAACCACATGTTTACTGTAGCATACTCAGACTGCATTTTTAAACTCCATTCACTGCCGCTCATGTTCAAACAGGGTATAGGACACGTGAATGTTGTTAGATAAAAGTAATTCACCCTTCTAAAGAGAACGTCTGCGTTTATTTGGTCAAAAATCACTGAGTGAGAGAGAGAGGAGAGGGGAGAGCAGAGAGGAAAATTACTTCATCTGAAAATATAGTTCCTTACAAGTGCTGCCTTCCGAGCTCGAATATTAGCGTGAAGAAGGATTTTGACACAAACGTTCTTTTTAACTAATGTTGTGACACATTTTCAGCTACCCCTGTAATGTTTACTGCATATGGACGAAATACAAACACACATTACATCTGCTAAACAAAGCAAGTTGGAAAACACGTGTGATGTTCATGTAACCTATGTGGTCGATGTGAACGAAGGAAAATGACCTGTAGTAACACTGGTATGGTCCTTTAAAGTGTGTGTAGGGCCATCACCTGAGCATAGGAGCCCCTGAGGTGTTGAGAGCTTTATACGTGAGGAAGCGGTCTCTTGCAGACATCCGAGGTCTGTAAAATCGCATCAGACCGTCAAACTGTTTCAGCGAGACGCCCATCGGCCTCTAGAGGGAAAACAACATTAATGCTAACAAACGCAGTGGCCCTGAGATCTCAAAAGAATAGATAATCCAAACCAAATATACATTTATCATTCACAGAACAGCGAGGTCATACCTGCCTACTAACTAACAGCTGAAAGGCGTGGTCAATAGCGGAGCGTTTGTGAAGCAAAAGAGATTTGAACTTCATCTTCTCAACATCATTGAATGTATCAAACACCACTGCCAAGAGCTGGAGGGGGGAGGAGAACATGAGAGGGCAGTGAGGCTGATGAGGAATCATGTAAAAGGTCTATTTTTATTACAACTGTACGTTCAAACAGATGTTTTGATTTCAGAAACAATTTTTTTTTTTTTTGTACCAGGTTCATGATGAAGTAGAGCTCTATGGAGAGGTAAACAATGAAGAAAACACAGGACCAGCGGTTCTTGGAGTACGCTGGCATCATCACATCGGGAAAACTACAAGAAAGAGGGAAGCATGAGAGGCAAAAGTGATGAGAGAGAAAAAACACAGACTGTGCCATCAGACTGAGCACACATGTGGTAAGACAAAAAACAAAACAAAACAGGATGAGCTCTAAAAGTGGGAAGTACTGCTTGCATGGCGTGTGTGTAAAGAAACCTGAACAGTACTACATGTACAGCTGCGCTTACTTTGCTGTGGTCAGCAGGACAAACAGACTGACGAGGCTGTTCTCCAGAGTGCTGAAGTACTGCGGTGAGAGGAGAGGGTTAAAGTCAAGAGACGTGAACATTACAGACATGAAACTGGCACAAAGAGAGCAAACACACAAGCCCCCAAACTTAGCATAACTCAAACAACCAATATCAGGCAGACTGAGGACTTAACGCACAGGGTCAGAGGTGTTTGGAGAGAAGAGGCAGAAACCTGCAAGAAGACAAAAGGAAAATCAAACACAGTTATCTCTGAAGACAGTAGACTCATCCTTGTAATATTTTTTTATTTTTAGCAAAAGAAAGTACAGATGAAACTGAATTTAATATAAATAAAAAATAATACCTACCTAGGATAGCAAATATAACCATGAAGAAGAGCAGCAACAGGAGGATGTCAATGAAAGGTGGGAGGGACTGGAAGATCTGACGCAAGTTTCTGATTGGACGAAAGACATCTTGTTAGGGATGACTGCTTTTAACAGTTTAATCTTTTTTTCTTTTTCTTTTTTTTTTACAGTTTGGTCTTTGTTGGCTGTTTGATCAAAGAGTGGGATAATGAATGAACATGTAAAATTAGACATTAAATTTGAAATCATCTGTTTACAAAGTAACTACATTAAAAACTTCCATCAGTGAGCAGTAAATGTCATTTTAAGTTTTCAAAGTCTTGTCTAGGATTTGAACACGTCAATAAATGTTGACAGGTCAAACAGAACACAGTCCAAAATGAACTTGCAAGATTTTGTCTGTTCTTGAGTTGCTTGGACACATATTCTTTGCTTCACTCTCTAAAGTTTCTTCCAGTATACAAATAAACTCTTGTGTGTGTTTGTTTAGGTCATTGCGTTACCTGCGCACAGCACCACAGTATCTACAGTCCACCAGGAAAATTGGTCTGAGAGCTCTGGTCACTCGCACGTGAGAGGTCTGTCTTATCAGGACCACGATGGCCTCCACGAACTGCAGCAGCAACACACACGTCTGGACAAAGAGAAGAGACAACATGAACGATACACTGTGAGGGAAGATATGCCCTGCAGACAGCAGTGGACCCACATGTGATTATAAAAAAAGCCCCAGCATGCTGAAGTGACCGATCCTGACCTTCCTTTAAGTCTCCATGAAATGAAAATCGATTTTTAGGTCTTTTTTGTTTGTTTGTTTGCCTGTTTAAACAGATATGTGTTGCCTATATGACAATATATGGCCCAACAATTGACCAAAAAGTAGTTTTGCAGTTTTGATTTATTGTAGTTTACAGCTAAGTATTTCCTGGAAAATGTTTAAAAACACTGATAAGTCATCCTGCACTTGGGGGCATATATTAATTATGTGTCCAAAAAAGTTCTCTCTCAAATATTTCCCCCCACCCCCCACACATATAAATGCTGTAAGTTTTTAACCGTCTCACAGGACCCTATCGTGGGGATAAGCCTGCGTTTCTTCCGGCTCAGCAGCACTGCCGGCTGTAGAGAGCGGCTCGAACATGTACGGCCTCACTCCAAAACCTAGTGGCTCCTCTTCCTCCCTTTCATCCCCGTCCCAGCCACTAAAATCAGCTGGAGTTGGCGATGGTGGTGGCAAGAAGTCCTCCACAGCAGACAGAAGGCTCTCCTCGTGGCTGTTCTCCATGTTTACGCTGCTAGCTGCTGTCAAATTTAAATTTCACGGGGGCGTAACACACATTCAACGCAATTTGCTGCTGTAAACGCCAATCATCATCTGCGACATGTCCAACCCTAACTTATTGTTTTTTACAGGACGTATGCACATTCATGGCAGTAAATGGCACTCTGACATTCATTTCATGGGGTCTTTAAGAACAAGGCAAGAAAATAAGATAATTTCTGCTACATTATTATACTATCAGAAAGTACTCATCATCATGCATTAATTACCTTAACCATTGTCCTCTTGTGCCGTATGAAGGTGTGGAAGCCTAACCAGCGAAGTTTCATGCATAGCTCAAATGCCACCATGACCAAAGCCAGCAGCTCCAGAGTGGCGTGGACCTGCAGAGGAACCAAACATGCGGACACTTAAACATATAACTGTGTGAATGAGCTGCTGTTTGTCTGTGTGTATGTTCACTCACATAGACATCTAGGCGCAGTGAGGGCACAGCGGGAGCCTCACACAGCGACAGCATCATCAGCAGCAGCCCCGTCAGCAGCTCCATCATGTAGAACAGGTGGTTGTGGGCAAACAGGTACGCTGCCAAAGCCTTTGGGTTTCGAGGATGAGTGAAGAACTTGTCATTGTTCTCTCCCTCCTGTTAGCAAGATATAAAGGACACATACAAACCACACATTGTAAACCTTTTTATTTTATTTATGAAATATTTGCTGAGTCAACTAATGTCCCCCCAGTCATTAGTGTTCTTAGTTCCACCTGTAATCCGAAGAAAAACCAACTGATGATTTTTGTTATTAGAGCTACTGCTTTATCTTTCTGCCTTTTATGTCAAAAAGGTGCCGTGTGGCGTCAGACTGGAGATCAGCGGACGAACAAGTTAGATCATCACAAGTCAAACCACTTAAACACATTATTTTATAAACACCATCTTTTTTACAATGTCCATTTGAACTTTTCATAAGTGTGTCACATGTTATATTTATCTGCAAAGTTACTTCTTTTCTTTAAAGACATGCTGTGGAGTGTTTGACCACTAGGAGCACTACAGAGCAATGCAGTATATGACAGATCCTATGCACTTATTTTGTTTCCACCGTGCGCACACACTCACATATATGTGCACAAGCATGTGAGCAACGCACACGCTTTCTCCTGTCGGTTCCACGCTATTCCCCTGATTGCCACTTGGTGGCAGTAATGTGCAAAAAACAAATATATGCCAACAGGTTCAATGAAGAAGGAGACGACCGCACTCTTGAAATTACAATAAACAAAACACACTTTAAAAAATCCATGTTTGTGTGAGTTTATGTTTTTGTTTATTAGTCAAGAATTTACATATTTGTGGTGCCCTACTTTTTCATGTGTGTCATAGTTCCTTGTTTTGTAACCAAACCAGTCTATTTTTTTACTTCCCCTATTAGCAGACTGCCCCGATCCTCATCAAATTTGACTATGTGTATACTTTAGTATATATTAGACTGCATTTTTAAAGCCCATTCATTGCCATTAACGTTGAAACAGGGTATAGAACCACTGTAAGACACGTGAAAGTTGCTTATTATACGTAATTACGTACTAACATCCGGGGGGGGGTTCGGGAGCCATTGACACAGAAGTTGTTATGCCAGGACTTTGACACAGACATTCTCTTAAACTTACACTGTCAGACATCTTCAGCTACTTTCTGCAACATTTATTGAATGTTTTACACAAAAACGTTAACAAAGGTGCTATTGCATGGATAAAGGAAAATGCACGGGGTAACCTATGTAACCTACGTGGTCCCGATGTTGACAAAGGACAATGACAAGTAGTAACATTGGTATGGGCCCTTGACCTTATCACGTGCAGGAGCTGTTTATGAAGGAAATAAAGTCCACTGATCGAGAACAGTCTTTAACCACCTTTAAGTCATACAGAGTAGCAGATGTAATAAAATTATGAAACGGCCATGTGAGCTGTTCACTCAGTAACAACGTTTGCAACAACATACCTGCAGGTAGATGGCTGCCTCTTGGTAGTTCATCTCCCAGCTCTGCCGTAAGGACACATTTTGTGCTCTGTAGTTTTGTGGTCCAGGTGTTGAGACCACAGCGTTGTTCACTATGTCATAATTGCCTCCTCCTCCATCTGGAAGAAAACACTTGAATGTCAACCCTATTTTACATAGAGAAGAACAACAAACGGCATCTTCAAAGAAATTGTCAATTAATTGCCATCTTTATCTTTCCCTTAGCACCATGTATGGATCGAACACACACACGTGCACACACAATGTACATAGAGGGGTATGGGCCTACCAATGCAGTTTAGTTCTAACTGTGAGGCATAGGAGGAGATCACTACTGGGCTCTCGCTATGCGTCCGATCTTCATGGGAACCAGCTGCGTGCACGCATAAGAACTCCATAGATCCGTTTGGATTTGTCTGTGTGCCTCAACTGTGTGAACGTATCAAAGTCCCTGCAGTCCACAGCACATGTGTGTGTGTATCATTCACAGTACGCTGGTCTTATTCCAGCATCCACAAACATCCTGAGATACAGATGGCCAAGCATTCCACTGTGGCGGCTTGATGCAAACTCCAGACGCTCAGTTGCAACTGGAGTCCGGATGTGAGTCTTCCCAAATCCAGAGTAATCCCATCCAAGCTCAGGCATCAAAATGACACAGGAGACAGAGCACCATTCAAAACAATGATGCATATGAAGTTTAGCTCTTCTTCGTCACGTGGTTGCTTCTTCGGGGAAAAGTTTCTCTTACAGTCACCTGGATGAGAGATGCTTTCACCAGTGAGAGAGACATGTGACTTACACACTAATACACTGAAACGAGCCTCCTGCTCCAGCAGTAGAGTTTGAACTTTGAACCCGGAGCTGCCAGTCAGTGAGAAAGTGTCGTGTTTGCACTGATGTCACATTGTCTATTACGCCTCCTTCCTGCCACAAGCAGGATACTGACACGAGACAGATAAACCACAGGATAAATACTGTGCTACCAGAGGAACTGCAACTAACTACGAAAGACAGGAGAGACATGAAGATTGTTAACAACGAGAGCACAGTGTTACGCCAAATTGGATTACGACTGTCTTCTGAGTGACACAGTGCAGCACAGTCTTCCAAATTAACTCCAAAGTGAAATTAAAATAAATGAAATCCAGGTTAACCCTTTAATAATCTTAATTTACAGCTTCAGGGTGTGTTCTGTCATGAACATAAATCACAGCTTCACTCTGGAATAAACAATCCCTCCAAGTGCCTCTCTGCAGCTGCATGCTTTAGTCCTGTGTGTGTCTATCTGGGTGCTCCTCCCACGCACTGTACATCACATGTTTCTGCTTCAAGCACGACTCCTTGGAATGAAACGTAGTGCAGACCATATGAATTTCTTGAACTGCAGTCAAAGACATTTCCTTTCCACCATGACAGCAGCCGATTGTGCTGAAGTGTGAAGATCAAATTTCAGTCCAGCGGCAGCCCGGCTGTTATCCTGACCGGAGTACACTCTGTGTCTGCCGTGTGCTTTTCCAGCCCCTCATTTGTTTGAGAACAATAACATGTTTGGAGCTCCCAGTCAAAAACACAGAGGGGTCAGGCTCACAGACACACAAACAGGCTCAGCAGTCATGACTACTTCTCCCATGACCGACTAAATCGAGTTTTGTGATCTGAAGGGTCCCGAACCACCAGAAGAAAAACTGAACTTTACACCTCTATCCAAGCATGTGACTTGTCAGTAAGGTGACACAATGCAGCCGCCTTCCTCGGTGTCCAGGTTCAAGCTTCCTCCTTTCCAGAAAGCTCCGCCAGCAATCAGAAAGAACAGCATGATATGTCCTCCTCGCCCACCACTCCCCTTATATCCTGAGGGAAGAAAAAAAGTCTCTTCTCCTCTTCCTGTTCACCTCCAGAGCCAGAGAAAGTGATCCAGCACGCTCACACACACAGACACACTTACACTTACACGCAGGCTGCAGACATTCACACACACAACTCACACATGCTGCCCATGAGCACGAGGGAGGGGCTGAGGGGTGCATGGCTTGCTGAGGCAGCAGTTCCTCAGATGGGTCATTTTGTAGCTTACATGTGAGGAACACAAAGGCAGCAGGATTACCATGTTGAGTGGATGCATGGATACCCATATATACTGCACACACACAGAAATACACACACACACACGTGACCTCAGAGCCAGGTGGACGGTCTCCAGTAAAGCAGTTTGTGGGGTCTGGACGTGCAGCATGCATGCAGCTGACTACCAACAACTTTAAAAGACTTTGGACTGCGCAAGGGCACATCTGGTAAGTACACTAGCATTAAGTTCACATCTACAAATATGCTGCCTGCTATAATAACATATTTAAAATATACAAAAAGTGCTTTAATACTCCTCTATCAACAATACAACACTAGAAAAACTTAGACACACACAATAAGGCATCGTGGGGCCAAAAACAGAGAATGACCACCACTCAGGCAGGAGCAACTTAGTAAAATACATACTATGTATGAGCTGCAGGAGACTGGGAAAGTTTACTGCCTGTCTTTTTTTATCTCTCATAAAATGAAACCAGCCACCCTCCTATTTGTAGGGGGAAGCTCAGCCATGAATCTAATATTTTGTCCACCTCATTTGTCAATGAGGCTTAACGGAAAGGGAGGAAGACTAGAACAGACAGTAGAATAAAATGCAACAGCACCACAAACTACATATGGCCATAAAGGCGAATTACACCTAAAATAGTTCCAACCGCAACTAAACATGATGACCTCCATGAACGTATCTTGCATTGGTTTGAGCTTTGTGTACCAAATAAAGCTGAAACCGTGCATAACGTTTTTTTTTTCCTGTAGGATTTTTCCTTTAGGGAATTTTATCATTCACACCATGCAAGGCTCGCAGCAGCTCAGCACCAATGTCACAATTGATCGGAATTTAATCGAAATCGCAATATGACCTACTGCCATTATTGACTCGCAGGGAGGCGCGATGTTTGTTGTTGCAGGCGGAAAGTGTGTCAGAATATCATGTGATTCAAATGTTCTTCTGCTGCAGAGTTGTCCTGGCCTACACATCACATTCTAACCCCTGCTTGGTACACATTCCTGCAAAAATCACACATAAACATTTTAATGTTCATCAACGAGAAAAGAGACTAATGGTGTAAGAATGATCTTTCCTCCAAGTATCTCAGATCACGTCGCGATCGTAACATCGCTGCAAATAATCGAAATTAGGTATTTTCTCAAAATCGCGCAGCCCTAAAACAGTCACAGGCCGACGTTGAGGATGTGACAGTAAAAACTTACTTTCGTCTCCTCTCTCAGCCTCTTCACTGAGCAGACCGCTGTTTGCTTCGTCCCAGGTTAAGATGAGAGGCACATCGTCGTCAGACTCCATACTGGCACATAAACAGGCTGCAACCAGCCTCGAGTTGATCACGTTTAATTAGATTTAATCTTTAACCTTAAGCTACCCACTAGCTAAGCAAGTGCATGACTTGTTGTGCTAACCGCAAGACGACTGCGCATCTTGTCTGCTCCCAGCTAACGCTGCCGTTAGTTGGAGGCTAACAAACCGGATACTTCTGTACGCTGCGCTAACTGAGATGACAGCCACCAACGGAGTAAATTGATGTGTGTGGGGAGATGCGCAGCACGGGAGCTATGTTAGCGGCTTCCAAGTTGTGTGAAGCGGGCAAGGCCTGCTGGCTGCAGATTTGCTCTTTGTCCTGTTACGGATGGCATCTGTCACCGAATCAACTGGTTCACCGTCACTCAGGATATCAGGGGAAGACAGCCCGTCCGCGTCCATCACGGCTTCATCACCGCACAAAAGGCTCTCCGCCGTATAACTAATGTTTGTTGAGTCATGATAGCATCTAAAAATGTGCACGGCCGTTTTTTTAAAATCTGGATTAATGTTTCAGCAAGTATTAATACTACTATCGACACTACAAAAGCTCGACTGATACTGGTGCGTCTTCGCTAGGTCAACAAATATTCGCGACACTGAAGCAATTCACGGCAGGCTGAGTGGCCGTCAACAAATTTCAAAATAAAAGTCAATACATCTAAGTAAAAAAACAACAACCCAAAAATCCAATTTGAATGCTGTCCAATACATTCATTTATCCAATAATTTATTAAACGAAAACACTTATATATTCATACATTAATTTACTGCATTATGAGCAGGTAGCCTGTATAGATAAGCGCCACTGATTTGAAAGGTACTTCCACCAGCGGTAGTGGTATCCTAGCAACAGAGGAACGCATGTCAACACATTTTTTTGCTTGTGGCCAACATAAGAACATGAATGTCGACAGGTAATAATAATGTAGCCTGTTTAGATTAGCTGTCGTTACATCTAAACCAACTAACATTTGCTTAAGTTAATATCTTCTTTAAAAATACTAGGAACCATTTATTTTGAACACACTTTAAAAACTAAACAGCTTACATGTGTGGACTGGTGTTGCGTAATTAAATATACACTGATGTTTCTTTACTTACCTTCTTTCAATTGTAGCGCACTAATGACAAAATAGCCTGAATGTAAAGCCATGTGAGTTTGATAGGCCTACTGTTGCAGTGTTAAGTGTGAATGTGTCTGGAGAGTTATGAACCTCTTAGTGTTAATTGGTATGTGTTCTAATTTGTGAATGTTTTTGTTTGTTTGTTTGGGGTTTTTTTTTATTGGTTATGGTTTACTGTTTTCCTGCCATCCAGCCACAGTTCATCTGCCAGTGGGGCAGCAGTGCTGGCAAAGACAAGGAGAAACACCCAGCTGGAAGCTCCACAGGACCATGAACCGTGGCAGAAGAAGATGCTCTCCCCTGAGGCTCAGCGCATCTCAAGCGTACTGGAAAAGTGCATCAGTCAAATTAAGATTGCATCAGCTCTGCACGCTGTGCTCCAATTGAATAGTATTTCTAGTATTGAGGACAAGGAGTTGAGCAGGGCACTTCAAGAGCATCAAATATTAGCTGAAAGACTGGAGATGCTGGAGGGTCAAATGCAGGAGTCGGATGGAGAACAAGGAGGAGAAGCGGGGAAATCGAGGATGAGAGCATCGGTACAACTGAAGGAGGACATCAAGAACTCTGTCAGGGATCTGCTCAGGCTTATTCGGGTCCATCCTGACGCCATCTTTGCTATGAGGGCAGAGCTAGGTGTGGAAGTAGGGGAGAGTGAGTCTGTACTTGTTAGGGAGCTTGAGAAGTTTCACAGCCATATGTTAGACAAACTGCTGTCCAGTCTGGATGAGAAGTTGAGACCAGTTCTCCACAAGCCGGTGTCTTCATCCCATTCCCACAATCTGGATGACATGTTTCTACTGGAAGAAGAAAAAGTTGCCACAGCAATAAAGGAGGTAGATGCAAAGGTGAGGCATAAAGTTTGATGTAAATAAAAAGAAACCTTCAGTTACAACATGCACAAATTGTTCAGATGCAGCTAAAGAAGAAAAAAAAATCAAAGACGATCAAAATCAACTAATCTTTTGCTTTTGACTTTTCCCGTCTCAGAGTCGTTTGCAGGAGAAAAACACACAAGAGGACACACAAGAAGAAAGGATGTTACTTCGTGCAGACAAGCAAAGCCAGTCACTTATCAAGACATCACAGCTGAAGCAGACAGCTAAGCAGCAGGAAATTGATCAACTGAACATTCAGTTTAAAAAAATGATCCTCGAAAACAGACAGGCGGAGAGGGAGAACCAAGAGGTAAACACAGTGCATGAAACTTGGGCCAGTAAGTTTTCACACTGTAGTGGTTGTAACGTATTTAATTATCATCAGAACCCATGTCAACTGTTTGTTTTCCCTTGGCAGGAAAATGAAAAGGTGGAAGAAGAAATTGAATACTTGCTCCAAACGTTTGACAGTCAGATGGAAGAAATGCAGGTACAAACTCAGACAAAACCGCTACCTGAAAAGATAAATGATCACTTACCTTCTGGATACTAGCTCATGTAATTGTTTGGACTGTATTTGGAAAGTTTAACTCGTCATCTCAACTTTTTTACCATGGATAGTTGAACAATATAATCTCAACACAGGGTCAGTGTCCAAGCTTTACCCGGAGCCTTCGGCCATTTATTTTAAGTCTGCCCATCAGTGGATTAATAACATGTTAAGAAGGATTTTTCAAACTTTGCTCAAGATATTTTGCACAAGTACTATCCTGCTATACATTTTCCTTTAAGAATACTGATAACCAAGAACAAATAGAGCCTGTTTATATTCAGTAATACTAATTTATTTTGGTCACATTTCTTCTTCTTTTTTTATCTTCTATCCTTTTTTCGTCACTGCTCTTCACTATCCACCACCATTCCTGTCTCCTCTCCATCTCCATCCATCCAACCGCTGCCCCCGTCACCTGTCTCAGGCCAAGCTGGAGTTGATAGAAATACATTCTGACAAGGAGGACAAAGAGGTGAGGGAGCTGGAGAATCCCTTCTCTCTCCTAGAGGTGGAGTGCAACCAGATCCAGGAGAGGCGTCAGCAGGAAGAAGAGAAGAGACAGGAGGAGATGAGGGAGCTGGAGCTGAAGACCAAAGCTGCTATTTTTGTCCAAGCCCGGTGGCGAGGCTACTGTACTCGCAAGGCCTTAAAGAACAAGGGCAAGAGCAAGAAGGGCAAAAAAGGCAAAGGCAAGAAGAGCAAATAAACCACAGATCATTTCCATTACTCTGATACTTCCCTGCCACACACGGTGGGATGAATACAAATAGGCTCCACAGTCAGCATTTGTCATGTATGTCTTGTTTTTTATTAAAGTTCTATACATTTTAAACTACTATTTACTATTTTTTATGAGCTATGGAATATGAGGGATTGCAGCAGTTTGCTTTTATGATCAAAATTTAGTATGTATATACGTATAAGTTGCAGATGAAAATCAAGCTATTTTATAAATGATGGAGCAGAAGCAGATAAAGAAAATTCTTCAATCAGTGGACATCCTCAAAAGTGTAAAAGGTTTAGTTGTCTTCATCTGTTATGGCTGAACACCTTATATATTTCTTATCAGTATATGAAATTTAATTCCAATAAAAGTTTCCAGCATTGCCCTACTTTAATTCTTAATGGCATGAATTATTATTTTGGGAAAAAAAATATTTCATCCTATTTTGGGGGAGCTTTGTGTTCACCGATAACACATCCATCATGAAATGTGTCCCCCATCCAATCAAACTTTAAACAGACAAACAAAATCTGAACGATTCTTCATCTTAATACGATACTGCCTGAACAAAAATGATCAAACAGCAAGTTACCCTGAAAGCAACAAGCAGAAAAACACCTTTTGTATATACATTTTTAAAAGTCTTTAAACAATCAATCAAAGTGTACTTGGAATAACCCAAAGGACTTTGCACATCCATCAAATCAGACAAAACTGTTGGACTTTGGACTTCTTCAAGCCAGGAGGGCTACTGCACTTTGTTGAAAGACTATGGATGCTCCTTCATTAGGAATGTAGACAAAGTAACTTTCAAGCTGTGTTGGATTGGAAAGATTAACATACATTGCTAAAGGCAAGCAGAAAGACTCTAACAAGTTCTGGGAACGATATATGGCTATCATGACTCTCTGGGCAAATTGAATCGTAGGCAACTGGACTTGTATTTGTCTAGGAAGACGTTTCGCCTCTTATCCAAGGGG
>JAQLOL010000022.1:6121864-6148720 GCA_029783665.1 Naso thynnoides
TGAAATTTTTATTTTATTTACTTTTTATTTATTAGGAATGCACCTTGTGGCCACCCTCTCTGTGTTTCGAGGCCCCCCAGGGGTCCCCGGCCCCCACTTTGGGAACCACTGCTCTAGTTGGACAATCTTTGGTGTAAAATGTAGGTTCGCCAACTGGCCACTAGATGGCAGAGAATGCAAAGCTACACTTGAGAGCTGATCAAGAACAACCCAAACGATACAAACAAAAAGCAGCATTTTAATGTACGTACAAGAAAGAAAAGTGACTTGATACGCAGGCAGACGAGTGCACGCAGCTTCAGAAAACGGAAACAGACATGAACATGGTACCACATCAATGAAGTCTTTGAAGTGAACCTGAGGGGGGCTGGGACTAGTGGTGTAACAACACAAAATATCTGAGGCATAAACTCAGAGGAAACTGCAATATCTGCGATGAAAGCTGTGACAAAAAAAAAAAAGGAGTAAAAATGAGAGAAAGCAAAGTGCGGAATTACATTTAAATTACCAGAAGTAGTGGCACATTTTCCCCACGTAATGCTGCAATCGGAAAATCACATTTACAAAGCTGTCGACCAGCTGATCAATCGTACTTCGATGCTGGCAGTACATTCTACTAACAAATACCATCTCAACACTGCTGTATTATTATGGTACCCTGTTAAAAGGAGTCACAGTTTACTAACAATTGATCTGTAAACCAAGTGTTAAAAACCTGCTGTTTAAAATATAGTGCGAATATATAAAAGCTGCTGCTGACTCCGTCCTCTCTGTCTGCACCGGCTGCAACAGCAGAAGAGCCCTCAGTCTCTTAGCATGTACCTTTTTTTAATGAGACCTACAGGATACTTTCCCCCAGACACCCGATTAGATATTAGTAACAAAATGCTTGTTATTTATTAATGAAGGCATGTTGTAGGTAGCTGTGAGGCTTTTTACATAATGTGCGTCTCAGGAGGAAAGAGGGGAAAACACTGCTGGGCTCGAAAGCAATTAAAAAATCTTTTCACATATTTAGTGAACACAAGCTTGAAAGTAACAGTTATTAGTAATGCGTTCAAATGCCTTCAAACACTTCTTCGTGAACACTTCTAGCAGGGGCGATAACATGTCTTTGATGACAGTTACATCTCTGTTGGGAGCCAAGTGCAACAGGTTGAAAGCATGTGCCAAAATTTGCCTGCAAGAGTAATTAATTACAAGATTATTCAAGTTTTCAGAGGAAGTTGCACTAAAAGCGCTCCATCGTACTTTTTCACAGTCCTGTGAACAACAAACACTGCGGCCTTTGGTCCCCTTCCAGCTGGGTGCATCCTTCGACTGTAATACAGCTACAAGACCAGCAGAGGGCCCCAATCTCATGTCATGGCATTGAGGCAGATGGTCACAGTGTCACTTCATTAGCAGGGGGTACTACTATTACCAGTACATTCATTTTAAAGCAGGTACCAACACTAAAGTCCCCACAGGAGACTTCTTGAACTAGACGTCTGTGGTGCGGATACCGTCGTCATCTAGGCTGAAGGGGAAGCTGCAGCTGCTGTGAGGCTGAGGCTGCGAGCGGTGCCTCCGACGCCCGCTGGCCACGTCTCCTGATGCTGTGAGGATCCCCAGTCCGCTGCCGGAGGCTGCCGGGGTCACGCTGGGGCAAGGGTTCGGGGTGGAGAGGGAGTTGGAAGAGGACGAGGTGGAGGAGGAGGTGGAAGAAGAAGAGAGAGAGGGCAAGGTGGGCACGGAGCTGAAGGCACTGTCGTCATCCTCTGCGTCCATGATGGAGGGCTCGGACGACGGGACAGGCATCCAGGGCTGCCAGCTCGGAGCCACAGAGCAGGACTTGACCAGGGGGGGTCTGCGCTCGTCGCTGTGTTGACCTCGAGATGCTGAGGAGGGGTTGTGACTTCGATAGAGAGAGGAGGCACGTTTGAATGAAAAACCCTGTGATGAGAGCGACAAACATAAAACCAGCGATCATTATTAGTTTTCTTTTCTCTTACAGGAACATACAGAGGAAAAATGAATCTCGAATACTTTTTCTGTGTCAAGGGGAGAGACAGCTGTTAGTTACCTTGGGAGGACCTCTGAAGTCCTGAATCTTCGTCTCAATGTCCCGAATCCAGCCATGCATCTCCTCTGGAGAGTCTGTCTGTAGAGCAACAAACCAGAATATGAAGCTGCAGAGTTACTGTGGCTGCCGAAGTGCTTCGTCCTGTTGTGCTTCAGGACATTCTGTAACAGCTGCTCATCTGCTGATATTCCATATCTTTAAATTTTAGTTTTTCAAACTCAAAAATTGTGATGTAACATATAACTTTTTTTTGTTTAAGTTTTAGTTTCATTTTGGTTTCCATACATCTGCTATGAAAATGGCAACCCTCGTTTTAAGTTTAGCGAATCTTTATTGTGCTTCCTTTTTTTTTTCTTGGACAGACAAAAATAAAACGCTCTTCGTTGCAGCCTCTCTCTCTCTCTCTCTCTCTCTCTCTGTCTTTCTTTGTCTCTCGCTTCCAGTACTTCCCTTCTTATCCGACAACCTCAGTCGCAGTCAGCTGTTCTCTCATGGGGGAGGCAGGCAGGATGTTATTGTTGTTATGGTAACAGATGGCTGTGCCCGTTTTACAAAAAAACAAACTTTTCATGCTGTGAAAAAAGACCGCGTGGCCACACATCAGCAGCAGAGCATTTACAGTAAACAACTCAAACATCAGGACGGATACACCTGGGAAGAAAACAAACCTCTCTGCTCCAACCACCTAACAACTTGTGTCTGTTCACTGTTTTTCACGGTTGAACTCACATCTTAAAATACTTTTAAGGTACAAAGCTGCTGATTGGTTGGTGCAACAGGAAGACGGGACTGTACCTGAATGTAGAAAGTTCGGGAGCAGGTGATGATTTCGAACAGGTTGTCTCTCAGCAGAAGATCCCTGATGGACACACACAGGAAAATTATCAAGCTGGATTATACAGGGGCTAAAGGGGGGCAGTCCCAGATAACACAGATCAACTCTCTGTGCCTTTTTAAAAAATATATATTTCTATATAAAATATTAAAATATCTGCATTCAGATTTATACAGGGAAGTGAGTAGCCATTGTTAAAAATAATTGAGACCGCCTCATTCTGTGTGTTCAGTTGTTTTCTAATCGATTGCCATTTATTTACCTCATATGTACAAAATAACCATGACATCAATTAATCAAATACTAGGTATTGGCAGGGTTGGAAAGGTTACTTTGGAAATGTAATAAGTTACAGATTACTAGTTATCTTATTTAAAATGTAATACGTACTGCGACTATTTTATTTTTAAAGTAATGTAACTTAAGGAGGCACTGTGCACATCAAAAACATGCAAGGCAACAAAATAAATATTTTCAAACATAAAGCTTAAGCTTTGTACAGCAAATATTCCAATGTGACCCCCTTGTAATAATTAACATTTTTAAAAGTAACTGTGATTTCATCACACATTCTTTCTCAGTAACTGTTACTGATCACAGTTACATTTATTTTGTATTTAAATTACGAAATTTTGTTACACGTGACTAGTTACTCCTCAACACTGGGGACTGGTACCTGAGTGTAAGCAAGTAAGTAAATGCAAACAGAGTCTAATTAAATAAATAAAAGCTTTACAATTGTCAATGGAAATTGAAAAGGAGATTTTGACAGGATAAAAGTCAGAATTGCATCAATTTATGCTGTCTGATTTCCCTTTAAAAAGTGGACACTGTGCAGTGTCTATGGTGAAAAAAGGCATTGCTGGAAAACAACGTATATATTTTTTGGATTTTGTAAGCAACAGAAAAGGAGAATAGAGAGTCCAGATACTTGAGGTCTCTAAAATCAGAAATCTCTTTTGGCAATGTTGCATGCACTTTTTAGACGGTCCCCAACTTCAGCCCTTCAGTTTCCATCTGCTGTCATGTTGAGAACAGTGTCATTTTTTTCAGCCTTAAAAAACAGCTTTACAAATATGCTGATACTGATATTTACAGATATATTTGCAATAGGCCGATATCAGTCGATAATATTGGTAAACCCATCTATCGGTCGGATCCTACTCAAAATGCCTCAATATTAACAATATCACCTTTTTTGGGTTTTACATTGGAAAAAGATGAAGCATTATCTGCTCTCATTTGTATATTTATATTTGTTTACATCAGTGCTGGAAAGCAAACCAGATGGAGAGAGAAAGTGATATCGTGGGAGAATTTGACTCACCCTGACTTGACGAGACACTCGTGGACCTTCTGGATGTCCCTCAGCAGAATCGCTCGGAGTGGCTCCTTCTCCTGAACATACAAACACACAGTTCAGACATGGACAAAGGAAAACCAAAAGAAACATGAACATGTGACAGGAAACACAAACAGTTTGAGTGCTCACCGTCTCAGACTTGTAGTAACTGACTGCACTGTCATCCAGCGTGAAAAACCTTCTCTTCCAGCTCTTCCTCTGAAACACACACACGTCAGATTTCAGTTTCCACACGCAGCCTTCGCATTTAAACAGAGTGAAACAGTTGTAACTTGGTTGGTACTTACCACATTTCCTTGTTTGACGCAGTAACCGCACCTCAGCACGCCTGGCCTGTTGCCCTTCCTCTCTCTGCCCTCTGACTCTTCACTCTCATTCTGAAACATTTCATCGCAACCGTCGGCATCATCATTGGAACAATCACTTAACCACCATCTTCACAATATATCAGATTACACAAAAAGTGGTTTTGGAGAGAAAGGGCAAGCTGTATTATGCTGGAAAGAAATGTGACTGATAAATTTCAGATCGTAAATGCGTGGTGGCATCATTGTTGTCCCCTTGAACACTGTCATAGCTCTCACAGCTTCCTCCTCATTACCTGGATGGGAGTGTGCACCACCACACCACCGATGATCTCCGTCTTATAGGCTTTCTGTTTTCTTCCTCCCTGAGTGTCACTGATTACTGCGGCCACATCGGGCCGAGGAGGTGCAGGGCCAGACTTAGGAACCTGTCGGCACAGAAACAGGTGGAATAACATTAACTAGTGTGACAATAATAAGCAGAGCTTAAGGGGGAAAGTTTGGGGTCAATGGTTTAATCCCCATGGGGAGGTGCATGCCGCAATCATGCAACTGCAGTTTTGTTCTGCATGAAAACAACCAACACAGTCTGAAGGGTTGTTTACATGCACAATGTGTCATTTCTGTCGCAAAGTAAGGCTGCACAGTTAATCAAAAAATACTCTCAAACACAATCTGCTTCCCACAGTTTCATTAACACAATCGATTGCAAGACTGATGTTTAATTTGTGCAGATGGGCAAAGTGCAGAAAGAAAAAAGCTTTTCCTTTGAAACAGATCATCATCCACTTTTTGAAAGTATTTTTGATTCAAGGCAAGTGAAATTAAGCAAGAACAAATTATATGTTAAGAGTGCATGAGACTTGTTTTGGCGCCCCAGAGCAACATGATTAACTTGTTCAACCACCTGAAAACAAAAAGAACAAAAACCTGTAGTGTGATGAATGCATTAAGGACGGGAAGAGTAATGCCTCTCCCTGTGTTTTGCTTCTTGGAGATACACTGTGAGTACGGATAAGTCTTATTTTGATGCAAATGTTTTTGCATTAGCAGGAATGTCGGAAAACATGGAAGTGAAAGCAGCACTCTTTCTTTGATGTTTAAGTGAAAAAAGAATTGTCCCTGATATTAATGAATAATTGTGACAAACACTTATAATATGAATATAATTTTGGCCATTATCTTGCAGCTCTACCACTCAAGGCCCCTCATTCAAAGCAAGGATCATGGGAGTTGTTGTCTTTACTGTTAAACAACCATCCATTGCAGATAAAAACTAATCACGTGATTGAGGCGGAACCTTGTTGCAAGTACACAATTCAACAAAATATGTAACAAGTCTTGTTATTTTTGGACATTTTTATACATGAAGAAGCACCATACAGCAGTCTATCCATTTCCTCTGTAGTTTATTCATCCATCTCTCATTCTGCTCCGGTAAAAAAAAGCACAACTTTACATCTGAGGTGCTTTTTGTGCTGCCCAGCTCATTCATAATAAAGCTTTGCAAAAGAAAATTTGTATTTAGAATAAATTGAATGTTTAAAAAATATAATAAAGGAAGTCCTGGTGGCCTGCGATGCAACATCTAGACCCAGACTTCCTGTCGGTATTTTCAATGAAAGCTGCACAATAAATGCAAAATGACTAAAAAAGTCAGAATAAAGAATAAATGTCCCCTAAAAAGTAAAAGACAAACACATAAACTCACTGCGGTGTCTGCTGAAGTCAAAATAAAAATAGAAATATTAACTAACATGCTTTAATTTCCTGTTTAAAAAAAAAAAAAAAAACAGTGTCAAATTCAGAATTCAGTGCTTTAGTTTCATTCATGCATTCATATTAGGTCCGTTCTGCTTACAGAGTATTTTTTTGCACAAGTTCTCATTGGGGCCAGGGAGGGTGGTGGAGAAGCCCTCCGATCAAAGAGGGAAGTGAAAGAGAGAGCACAGCTTCCTGTGTCAGCGTGCAGGTGAGAGAAAAAGAGAAACATTTCTGTCATCTGCCGTCACGAGACATCTGGCTGTCCTCAGATGACAAGGCTCCGGTCATCTCGCTGAATACACACAAATATTATTCAAATGTGCAACCGAGTGTGCACGGTGTGCTCATTTACACAGTAACAAGGGTGTTTTGTCACCTCCACCACAGTGACGTGTGTGATGCTATCTCTCATATTCATGCACATTCAGATTTCATCATTCACCAAGTGTGAGGAGCAACATGCTGGTCACACCACCAAACTGGAGCTCCCTGTGCTCAGGCAGACACAAATCACTAATCAATAACTGATAACTTTACCATTTTATAGCCAAACACGAGACAAAGACATCTGGTGTGTGTGTGTGTGTGTGTGTGTGTGTGTGTGTTGCACTCACAGTGATCTTGCTGGCCTTGTTGAGAGCAGCAACCCAGTCCCTCATGTCAGTCACATCGTTGGCTTGGAGGAAGTACCGCCGCGAAACTGCGTTGATGACTGCAGATACAGACATGAGTTCCATGAAAATCCATAATAAGCACATGATATATTTTTGTCATGAGCAAATAAAATGCCACTGTGCGCTACTGCGTAAGCATGACTCAGTGTTTCCCTTAGAAAAACTCACCAAAGCAGAACTCTGTCTTGGGCTTTTGCTTCGCTGTTGCTTCATTCACCTGAGAAAAAGAAGAGAAAAGCAGACAAGAGAAGGAGACAAACCGAGATGAGACAAAAGGAAGAGAGAGGACTTAAAATAAGGATAGAGGAGACAAAATGAAAATGAAAGCACCAGTGAAAAAAGCAAAAGGAGGCAAAAGAGGAGAGAAGAGAAAAGGACAAAAAGTAGAGAAGAAAAAGAAATTAAACCAGGGGACAAGTGAAATGGAGAGAGGAAACGATGACAAGAGAGAAGATAAAATGAGAGGAGAGGAGACAAAGAGAAAGGAGGGACGAGGAAAAATCAGGAGACAAGACAAGGCAACATATGCATAAGGAGAGGAGACAAAAGGAAAGGAAAGGGGACAAAGGGACAGGAGAGGAGAGGAGAGACATTTAACATCTTTGACATTTCTTTGACTCGAGAGTGTCCGGGAGGAGCTGTCAGCGCTGCAGAGCATTGAATCCAGATGTCATAATCTGACATCTGGAAAACTTCACAAAGTCTGCTGCTGCATGTGACCGTTAACTCCAACTACAGATAACTCCGATCTGCTGTATCTGCGCCCTGCTTTAGCATGTTTCTATTTGCGTGCACTCTGTGAATTCCTGTCCCCACACTGCTCAGACATGCGTGTAGTTCGCGTGACATTATGGAACTGCAACCCACAGCAAAGTGAAACGACAGGCAGTGGTTTACCTTAGAGATGTAGGTTAGTTTCAAGCTGCCAACAAAGCTGGCTCCACTGGGTAGGTTCTGCATGCAGAAACACAAACACACAGACCCGTCATTGGCTCAGAGTCCAAGGTTACGTGGCTCCTATTGGTCAATTTCAATTCCACTCGCTGTTTGTGCAAGGTAGTGTCATGCATGTATGTGTGGAGCACCTGAGGATTGTCCATGTACCACAGCAGAGCATTTCCCTGCGTGTCGAGGATGAAGTATCGCCTCTGGAAGCGGCAGCTGTTCTCCTTCTCCTCGATGTCCAGGAAGCCGCATACACGGTTCAGCCGGTCCACGTACGGCATGCTGCTGCTATCACATATCACTGGGACACACAGACGGACGGATGGACAGACACTCAGATCAGATGGAGGGAAAATGAAAAGGGAAAAACAGAAGAAGACAGATTGGCAGAGAGGGGCACATGTGGAGGATAAACCATCTCTCATACACACACACACATACACGCACACATACACACACAGGAAGACAGAGACGCGCTCGCACTCAGCAGTTTTTCATGTGACGTGATTGAGGCTGAGCAGCAAACCCTGAAGCCCGGGGCTGAGCTGAGGCCCTCCACCACAGCCAAAAATTACAGACTGCACTCAAGATCTGCACACACGCACATTTCCACATTTCCACTGGCCAGAGGAGAGAGAGGGGAGGGGAGGGGGGGGTAAAAAAAAGGGGGAGAACTGGTGAGATGCATTTATTAAGATGATGCCATGCATGTGAATCACTGAGCTGCTGACTGACTGGCTGATTCCTCAACAGAATGAGGACTCATTCAGCTCAGACGCTCAGGTATGCTGATGAGACTCTGATAGCGCTGCTCTCCAAGAGAACGTTATCCGCGGCAGACATCTGCACAAGGCAGACATCATACATGAAATCACGCTCTTTATTGTTTGAGGGAGAGTCAGAGGACTTCTGTCATGGGAAGAGTCAGTCCTGCTTAAGAACCTTTAGTCCCCTCCCTGTTGTTTCTGTTGCATCTATGCAGACTAAACACGAACGACACAGTCGGATGCAGTTGGATTTCCTCTTCCTCACTCCTTATTTTTCCCTCTACTTGAATTTATAAAAAAGAATTTACGTTAATGCAGTCACAAAGGTAATATGTAAGCTAACTAGGTCACATCTGTGACTGATTTTTGTTTTCTAGGAACAAAAATTATAACGTAAGTGACAGTCATATAAAATATATAATCAAGACTGAATGCCTGAGCCCTCTGCCAAAACTTTTACAGGATGTCTTGGCCTAAAACCGTCGGAGCGATGGAAATTATCAAAAGTTCCATGAAGGCATTCGCACACATCACACAACCAGGCCCAGACAAACAGAGACACAGAGAAACAACAACAGACACACAGGCTGCATCCTCACTGTGCCACTGGCACTCCAGTGAAACTATTTTTCTAAGTCGATGGTTTGGAAAATGCGTCATTTTGAAACTGCTTTGTAAAATCGGTGGGCTGAGCTTCGGTGCGTCACTCGTGCGACAATCATGCCCCCAAAATAGGTCAAAGATACAAACTGTTGAGAGGCCTTTTGCAGAGACATGGGGTGTAATGGAAAAGTCAAAATGATGCCACAGAGGTCACACAGATACCAACGCTCAGACTGGCACATCCCCCACACATGGAAGCATTACACAATCTCATGCACACTCACATTGACCATTTTGGGTATCAGAAAACATCTGGTTAAACCATTAGAGGCAGAAGCGGCGGTGAAGTTGCGGTATCTCTGGGGAAACTTTACCAGTAACAACAATTCAGAGTGTCTTTAGCACATTTCTATGAGATTTAAAATACTTTGCCTTTAAAATGCAGCAGGACAACACACATATTATACAGAGTTTGTTTGTATGGAGACAGAACAGAGTGTACAGATCACACCAGTGATATCATTTTCTTTAACCACATCCAGGGCAGTGAAATGAAACCCACCTACACTCAGTTTACATATCTGCTTATTTGTGTAACCTCTTTTCTGATTAACTGAAACTCAGTCTGATTGATGCTACACTCCAGCACAGTCCTGTACTTCAATGAAATTCAGGGACTTCAGATTGAGAGAATCACAGCAGAACAGGCTGAGATCTCAAGTTTGCTCAAACACTCCGTCTCTTACAGTTCGATATGCGATACATGGCCCACGATAACACAACCAGATATCATGTTACGGCCATTCTGCGCCAATCGATACATTGCAAGACAATTTAATGATACAACAAGGTATCTTTCTGAAAAAAATGCAAAAATGCAAAATGCATACATTATGTAAATGAATACAAAAATACTGTTTGTGCCACTGATGTTGTAAAAGCTGCAGTGGCTTTAGACTTTAGACTAGAAAGTGGCGGGTGCATCTTTTAACTTTTAATTCTTTTCACTGCTGTCCGTCATTATCCCGCTGTCAGCTTCTTCTTCGGCCGATTAATTTCCATTCATGTTACCCACATTCATGTCATAAGTGCCACCGTGCAGAGTCATGAAGCAGTGACGCTGGTGAGTCAAACTGGCAAGAAAATCTGTTTATAGTGACAGGTTATTTTAATTAAAATATCGATATTTGGCGCCAGTGATACGATAATCGTATCACTCAAGAGTCAGGGCAGCGATATATTGCCCGAATGCAACTCAGTTCTCAGTGGTAACATCTCTGTCAGACCCTCCCTGCCTGGTAAATACGTCTTTTAAACTCCGAGCCTTTTGTTTGTAATGAAGATTTTTAACAATTTTTCTGCCTGGACTGCAGACAAAGCAACAGAAAGTTCCCTCCAGAGCCACAGAGCCATATTATAATCGCACAGCAGGCTGAGGGCTGAAGCAAACTCCCTGCAGATGTTTGACATGTGAAATCACAACTGAAAACTAATCATCCACTATTTTACTTTGCTAATCTTTTAAGTTATATTCCAAATAAACCATTAGACACTGTTCAAGCTTCTAAACTGTGAGCACTGACCGACAGTGGTGCAGTATCATTGATATGACTTCAGGGTTGTAAGTGGTGGAGGTTCAGTTAATGTTTAACGGCTTCATACACTTTCTATATCGATGGCTATTTTTAGGGACAGTACTGCAGGGTGGAGGGAGGTCAAAAAGGTTGGGAGGATAGTCAGCTTTTCTTTTTTGCTTGAGGGAGGGAAGTCCGACATGTTTTCTCACCACTTCACTGTCTTATTACATCCTTCCTTGGGCAGCACAGAGCTGCTGGGGCTCAGTCTGTAGCTCCTTTTTCAAAAATAAAAGCACACACAAGGACTGTTAGGTCTTTGTAAGTTTTCTAATTGAACTTATTAAATCTTGTACAAATAACTGTGCTGTTTTTTCTAAGTCAATGGGAGGGTGTGTTAAAAATGTAAATGAAACTGGGGAATACAAGCCCAAATAACCCAGTGTTATAATGTTTCATAATGTGATTTTAATTTGAAAAATAATGATGAAAAGTGAAACAAAGGCAGTGGAAGAAAAAGTACAACAGGCCCATCTCCCTCCTGAATGTGTTGGAGTGAAAATACAGAATAACTCAATGAGATACCTCAAAAGTAACAACAAAACTGAATATTTTAGGTTTTGTTGAGCTGGTTGGACAAAATAAACAGTTTGTAGGCATTTCCTTGCTCTCTTGGAAGTTGTGACAGACATTTTCTGGTACAGATTGGTGCCTTAGCCATCTGTTGTCACTGCTCTGTCAGTAACAGCTGGATCTCCTTCGTTTTAACCACACGCGCAGCGGTGAGTGCACGAGCTTCACACCCCTGAATGACAGGTTCGCAGATGTCACGGGCGTGCGCGCATGTAACGTGATTTTGAGCGTGCGAAGAAGAGTTTAAACTGTGATCCGGCAGAGTTACTCAGCGACACCTGACAGACGTTACATGTGTTGGGCTCAGATGACCTGCACTGACTCACCAGATTCAAGTCGACTCCACGGCCCGCCACACCTACTGCACTGTACCACCACACACACAGGCATGAAGTAACACCCACCCACACACACACACACACACACACAGACAGAGAGAGAGAGAAAAGACACGGACACAAAGTGCCACTGTCGACAGATTCTTACCCGCTGTGGAGAGTCAGTGTGCGCCACAGCCAGCGCCCCGCACGGCTCCGAAGCAAAGAGCGCAGACCCGAGTTTGGCGAATAGTTGGAAGCATCGCAGAGAAAGTTTTAAAAACTTTTACAATCAGCATACATTAGCAAACCCGGTGTGCACCGCACTCCCACACTGTCGACTGTTTGTTTGTGTGATCGAATTACAGAAGACTTGTCTTTTTTCCGGGTTGGACGTTTCGTTATTTGAATAAACCAGCCCCGGATGTGATCTATGAGTCCTCAGCAGCGGCCGGGTCCTCCTCCTCCTCCCTCCTCCTCCCTCCTCCTCTGCTGCTGCTGCTGCTGCGCTCCCTCTCAGGAGGAACTACACTGAACTCTTTTTCTGTTTGAACAGGATAAGCAGTGTTGCATGCAGCCACACTTATCTCGACAGCTAGTGCACGTTTTACTGACCTTGTTTGTTTGTTTGTTTAAGAAAATAAAATCATGCACAGTTTGTTTCTTACCGCAACCTCTTGTCTAGACTTCTCTCAGGTGGCAGCCTGAGATCTCAGTCGAGCGCACAAACACAGAAACACACATTCAGTTTAATCAGTTGGTTCATGTGCGTTTATGAGCAGCGACAAAAGAAAGGAGCGCTAGCCTGGATAAACAGGAACGCAGTGAAGAATGGCACCATTCACACACCTGTCACGGGAGGTGAGGGCGTGACAGGTGCAAGATGATGAGCCAAAAATGACTTCAAGCAATGAAAGATCTTTTATTTAAGAGTGAAAGGAGGCTGGCAATAGGAAGAGCACAACATGGAAATATTCTATTTAAAGCAGGGCCATGCAAAAAAAAATAATCCTAGATATTTTTAGATTTGTGTCCAAACTTTTCCCTTCAAAAGCTGTAACCATAATGGTGGGCCACAGGTCAAAGGTCAAACCCTTTTAATTGTATTGTTAGGAGTCAAAATGCTACAATGATCACAAGTTCTCTTATATGACTGACTGTCCCTCTGCTGCCATGCTCAGATTATGGAAAATAATGAATAATAATTATGGAGTCTACCTATTTAAAGAGCATGTTTACCTCACAAAAATAAAACATAATGCTAATTTATATTCTATATTTGCTTATCAATTTCTTACTCTTTTGTTTGTTTGTTTAGACGCCTCCAGCAGGCCAAACCTGATGAGGCCAACTTTGGCCTGCAGGTCCTGCTTTTTGCAGCTCTTCTTTACCCATTTTAATTACCATTACTTTCAAATGTATTTTCCTTTTTCTCCACATTGTCACAATAGCTACTAAATGTCTCTGTTTTAATTTATGTAATTTTTGCCAATGAAAGTTGTTTTTTTTTCACATATACTTGGTCTAAAAAAAGAAACAACGCAGCCCTGAACCCAAAAACAGCCCACGTGATGTATGTAATGTACGTGTAATCTCTGCATCCTACAGCTCTGAATAAAGGTCTTTAATCCTCAGTCATACTTTATATAAATAAAGAGGTATAGTTTACATATTTTCTAGAACCTTTTGAAAATAGGCCAGACGTTACAGCTATTTGTCTTCTTTAAATTAGACTTCATGGTTGCAACACTGCAATTGATAACCTGTCTACCGTTGACCTCAGCACCATTTTGCCTCTGTCATGTTTAGCGGTCAGTTAGTTTTCATCTGTAGCCTGAACAGCATTGATTTACACAATAATAAACTCTGACGCTGGTTTCAGTTTTTAAAAGTGTAACAAGTGACCCTACAGTATTACCCAAATTAAATACCACAAACACCTCTGAGCAAAGCAAACCACTGTCACTTGAACATCAGTTTCAATTTAGCATCATAGTGGAAAAAAAATACGTGAGAGATGTATTAAACATGACGAAACAAACCTTAGACACGTTCTCACAAGCATGAAGACGCTGGGGGATGTCAGTTGAAGCTGCGGCAGGAAATCCGCGTGATACTACTGATGCAAAATGGCCTGTTTCAGACACTGATAGAGGCCATAAGAATAATAAAGAAGGTGGTGCTTGATTTGACTACATCATAGTTTAATCTCAAGCAATGAGTCTTATTTTTTGAGCTTATTTTTGACATTTAATACAAACTTCAAATTTTAACATCAAAGGTTACAATGTAAAACTATTGTAGAGGTGTTGTAAAGCACCTCAGACTGTTTCAAATTTAAATACTGCACTTGAGTGTTGCTTCACTGCTCTTCCACCTTCACACAAAGGTGACCACAGTGAGTTGTGATGAAACTCCAGAGAACACACAGAGACCTCAGAGGATGAACGGATATGACCTTCTGCTTTCAGCTGCATGTCAAGTTAAGAGTTGAGACACATGCAGACTTTCCTCGGCGCTGAGCCTCTAACCACTGCAGAATCACATCTCTGCATTTAAAGGAGGGATTGTTTTATTCAATAAACATGGCTTGTTAAGCGTGAGCGGTTGCACGTCCTATGACCTGCATGAGGAGGGAGGCTTACCTCACTGATTTCATATCCTGTGGCGACTGCACAGGATTCAAATTACACTGCTGCAGAAGGAAGTTCTGAATTTTCCACTCCACTCTCTGTACTGTACGTGTGCTTTTAGCATCAGAGACATTAATGTTTAGTGCACATCTGGCTTTTAAAGGTCAAGTTGAGATCCTTCCCACACACTGCACACACACGAAAATAAGGGGTGTGATTGCATCTTTATTCAGACAAGCTTGCATGCACAAAAACATGAACAATTTGAGCACTAAGCACACCATGAGCACGGCATTTTGCTGAAACTGTGTTGCTAAAATGTTTTGCTTACTGATTCATGAATAATGTGGTTCCACAGTGTGAAGGGAGCTGTGCACAAGCTACCGCTGAGACACTTAAGCACCTACTGAAACCACACCCGAGTCTCACCGCCTACTTTAGTTTGTGCTCATTTGTTCACAGGTTGCTTTACAGCTTCACATCACCTGGAAGTGAATAATCATTATAGACAAAAGGGGTTACTGTTAAGGTCTTTAATGATGATAAAAAACACAATGAAAGGCGGTGAATAGAAACTTGTTTGTATGGGAGTTACCTTCACAATAAGAAGAAACATACCTTTGTGTCTTAAACCACTTTAATCTCACTGCCACATAAATAAAATTTTGTAAATACAGGTTAAAAAACTCTGAGGGAAGAGAAAAGGGTTGATGGATGGGTGACATGGCAAAGGACTGGATTTAACAGATAGGAAAAGTTGATGAACCATTGGAAAGTAAAGAAGAGTGGAAGAGTTCACAGCTGTCTGAAGGCCAGCAGGGCCGTGATCAGCAGGACAGGGCTGGAGGCCACAGCCCCTGCACCGTTGTGGTGATGGTCCCCATGGCTGTGGCTCTTGTGGGGCCCGTTGCAGTTGTCACCAAAACAACATTCCATCTTGGCTCCAGAGTTGCTGCCATGCGCTTTATCGCAGAAACCCTTGTACGAGCACGACTTCATCACCGTGTCTGGGAATGAGAGTGAAAGAGAAATGGAGGCGTGATGATGCAGACATTCTCAGTCGTGCTGCCTTGAAGTGATTGAAGGCTGTGTGTTTGCTTGGTATGACGCTGTGAACCCGATGAACTCCCTCCCACACTCTCACTCTTCCTCTCCCCACACGCACACACATATGGACATACAGAGGTCTGTGGTTATCATAAGCTGCTGGGATAACATCCAGCAACCTCAAATGATGAGAGGGTGGCTTTAAGATCACACACACACATGTTCGCACACACAAAACAAACAGAATAAGACATATATAAGATTTCATGTAATGTATCCAGTTTAAAACATCTCCTTGGAAACAGCATGGGCACTATTTTAAATGCTGCCTTGCACAAGAGGCCGGTCGTCGGTGTTATGCTGACCTCTAGTGAGGCTTTCACACTACTGGATTCAATCAAATCAAACTTGTGCAGCATGTTTTGATGTGATGTGTGTTTACTCACTGGGTCCCGTGATGGTGGAGCAGGCGTCGGCATACTGAGGGCAGGAGGTGGAGCCCTGACGGTTGCAGTCTTCCTCATTGGACGCAACGCATGTGTGACATTTGAGGGCGTGGCCTTCACAGACAGAGCAAGAGAGAGCACCTGACTTGAGACTTAGCATGCGAGTTTACAGGTGGGTGTGAGCATGAAGACACACAAACGTGTTGTTATTAATAGTCCATTAATTCCACTAAGGGGATACTGAGTAAAGATCAAATTTATGACTCAGACACATTTGCACAAAAGTAAAGCTGCTGCGTGTCACAACAACCTGCTGGATTGTACAAATGTAGAGAATTTTCCACCATGCAGACTGAAGTAATTGCCACATACATCATTCCAACTTTGCAGGTTAAAATCTGACGGATTTAAAGTCCCTAAGAGTAACTTTTAACTGGTTATGAAGCAGCCTAAATTTAATACTGGTGCCTCAGGTCTTACCTACATCGGCAAATGAGACCATCGTTAAGGAGATTGGAGATTACTATCCTGTCTCTTACAATGCCTTTGCCCGGTCTGCTCAGTCCGCAGAAATGCTACAAAACACTTTACGGCACACAGGCTGGTTTGTTTACAAACACAATCAGTCTGCTGTTCTCTTTTTTTGCTATCTATGTTTAGGAGCAGAGGGATACTTTTTTTTTAGATAATGACAATATTTTGCATTTATAGTCCAACTGGTATTGTGCAAATAAGTGGCGTGTTTCTTTCACTCTCCTCCAGAACAAATGCTCGCACTAGACAAGGTCATTACAACAGTAAGCAGTACCACTTTCGTCCACATGTGCTGCTACAATCAGCACAAAACGCAAGTTCCTTGAGGGAGCTGTATAAAAAGTGTCCCAAAAGCTGCTGGCCTTAGGAGAATCAAGATTCCAAAAAAAGTCTGCTTTAGGGCAAAATGCTCCTCATACTCTGTATCACAGAGCTCCTGTAACCTCTCTCTGATAACTCTGGCACCTGCTAATGAACTAAATCCTTCCACACTGCTGAAAATCCAAAATCCAGTGTTGGTGTCGGTGATGTAGAAGACTTACTGTGGCAGGCCAGAGAGACGAGCAGCAGCAGGAGGAGAGCTTTCTTCATGGCAGCTGATTGTGGTCACTGTGTCTTCAGGAGTCCAGAGGAAGAGTGGATGAGCCGTGAGGAGGCTTTGATGGAGGAGACACTGAAGGTTGGGGTGGGGGGGTTAGACATGGGAAGGTGTCTGAGGACATTAAGGTTTTATCTCTGTAATCTCCATCTATGCTGCACAGCCAGCACCCTGTGGTAATGGATTAACAGGGCGAGTTTTAACAGGGAGACACAGCCACAGTTCAGTGTTACAAAGCTGCAAATGTGCGACTAACAGTATGCTTACTTGTCAGAGTGCTCATCCTACCACAGCTTTTAGACTTAGACGATTTTAAAGTATGGTGGAAGCTGAAGATGCCAAAAAATCTCAAGGTCACAGTCACTCACATCAAAGCCTCAGCTGGGACGTGTGAGTGTTAGAATGTGTGTGTGAAAGATATAAACACCGCGCGTCATTACCAGCACTGAGTCCAAAACTGAGGCTGTGAGAAACACACAGGTTATTCGATACACCTGAAAAAACACCACAAATAATAAACATGAAAGATTTAGTTTAGTGTATCAAATTATATTTAAGTTTATTCAAGCAAATTTACAGTCAAGCACACTTAGTCCTCAGTGTGTCAACACAAATGTGAAAATCGCCATTTTCTACTTTACAAGTACAAACAATATTAAAGAAAGTGACTAAAGTAGCAAAACAATATACGAGGAAACGTGGCATCAGAGTGGCACTAATACAAACTGTGGCACATCAGTGAGTTTGTGTCATGAGTGGATTTACACAGTGGTAAAAAGTCACTATCAATAGTGACTGACGCCATAGAACTAAGTATTGAAAACATCAATGTATTAAACGTTAGAAACAAACACTGTCATATTTTAATTTTGTTACCATTTCTTTGAGCAAAAATTGTCTGATTAAAATGAGAGATTTTCTACTTTTAAATCCTTCTGGAGGCAAATTATAGTTTTTGAGTCTTATGAACATCGATTTTACATGAAAATTTTGTAATTTAGTTAATTCTGTACAAAAAAAGCAAGTATTTAATAAAGTGATTAAATCAGATCCAATACTCAGGCATCATATCAGCATCAGTTCGGAAATATTTTTAGTGACACCATTATTCAGTCAGAGCCTTGTAAGTCTTTGCTAATGCACTGTACGAGACACAAGAAGTTTCACTGGTGTGTGAAGAAAACAATCTGCATTCTGACAAATATGAATCTATGGAAATAAACATGCAGAGAAACACATTTATCTGTGGAATAACTAGTGCACTGCTGTAAATACTGAACCACACATAGCGAGATAAAACCTGTTACAAAGCTGTGAAACTTGGTTTCCTCTGTGCCAACTGTAAATGTGATTACTGGTAACTCTGTGATGTTTTTTTTTTTTTTTAAAAAAGAATAATTGACATATTGCAGCTTTTGCTAATCATGTAACAGTTTTAAATAAAACGTTTTTTCTTTTTCTTTTTGACCAGCATCCTTAACACAGGACATTTAAAGCACCTGTTTAAACTACAGGATAAAGTTTCTTTACTGACTTTGTGAATCGGACAGAAAAATGCCAAACATGCACACAATCACGGGAAAGTCTGATTGTCAGGTTCCTACACTTTTCGGTGACTGACTGCTGTAGTGTAAAACAGGTAAAGCAAAAGCTGGGAATCATTTGTAGTTTTAGTTTTACTGACGTGGTCCAGATGCTTTGTGATTTCAGTGTCACTCCTGAACAAACCAAAGTCTCAGAGGACGATTGCATGTCCTCAAACAATCCTGAATCCTGTCTTTTAGCTCTTGCGCAGCACGACTTTAGGCATGACGTCATTCTTTCTCCCACATTAACCCTGAGCTTCACCCTGTCAGAGTAATATTACTTTATAGAAAAATACATTTCATGGTTTGTTGCTTTACTATAAACCAATCCTGGTCAGAGCCCACTGATAGACTGTATGCCTGACTGTGACTCAAACACAACCCCAGCCTGCATGATGTCATCCTGATGGAGGAGGTGCTGGGAATTTACTGTTAATCTGTTGGGAATTTAAGTTGAGTCACAAGCACGTTGTTGTTGTTGTTCACTGGCATGGACGAAAGCACAAGGGGCCCAGGCGACCTCATAAAGGGCAAAAATGCGAACAAAACAATGTGACCACAGACGTATAATCCCAACAATAGTTAGCATCTCAAGACTCTTCTTGATTGTGGTCACTAGTAGTGCAATTTGTAGTACACAGTAAGTTACTTTACACGTCTGTACACAGGCAGTCTCTGTGATGCAGGGCTGGCAGAGGGTATGAGAGCTGCTTCTTGGCTGGGGACATGCACAGGGCGTCACTGTCAGGCAGGACCGCAGGGACGGTAGCTGCTCATTCACAGGGAGCGTCTCAGTCTATTTTTCCCATTTTGGCGATCAGCTCGTCACAGATCTTAGTGAGTTCCTCGATCTCTTGATTCTGTAAAAAAAAACAACAACAACACAAAAGTAGTTATGTTTAATGGATAAATAGGACAAAAAAAGGTAAAAAATATTGTAAATATTTAATGTTTAAATATTTTACGCTGTAGCGTGTATTATTATGAGATTAATCTCAAAGCCTACTGGCTTCGTCAGGGATGATTTGGCCTCTGAGAGCAATTCAAATGTTTCAGGGTCTGGTGGAGCCAGCGCACAGTCACCTAATGGATAACTGATATCTGGGCTAACGTGACACTTCAGCTGTTCTCTAAAGCAGTGGTTCTCAACTGGTGGGTCACAACCCAAATGTGGGTCACAAGACCATTTTGAGTGGGTTGCAGATGTGTGTGTGAAAAACAAAAAGGCTGAGGGAAAAAAATTCAAACATTTATTTTTCAGTCAACGGAATTTCTGATGGGCTTTTATTTTGGAGGACACACCTTTTCCCACGATGCAGCCCACATACAGTAGCTGTTTGCTACCTAACCTTGCTGTCAAAACAGGGCATTTGCAAACATGTTGCGGCTCTGCTACAGTTAATTCATGAAAAGTCTGTGTTGCGCGAGAAGTCTGCATTTTTATTTAATTCAAAAGAAGCCTGTTATTGGGCTTATTTTTTCTTTATTTCATGTTGTTAACAGTGCATGAAAACATTGTGTATTACTGCACTATTTTTTGTGAAATAAATGGGAGCGATTAAAAAATGTCAAAAATTTGGGTCACAACCTTATGACTACGGACAAATTTGGGACCAGTTGGGAGACAATTCTCTAAAAGCTGCTGTAAATGATTGTCATATGGGAGCTGATAGGTTCCAAAATTCAGTTTAACTAAGCCCACTTAAACCTGACCGGTTAAAACTACTGTGACTACAAACTGACCACAAATGGAAACTAGAATACTTTCGGTCCCAAAATCTTTTCTGATGCAGACATCTGTTGAAAGAGATTATTGCGAGCAGAATTTAGCATTCAGGAAGATGAGTTTACCTTCTGCTGCAGAGCTTGTTCCAGGGACTCATTCTTCATCTGCTCCTTCCTTAAACTGGCAGTCAGCGCCATGTTCTCTGAGCTCGCCTTTGTACGCACCTGAGCAATCTCCTCATTGGCCCTGAGAGATACATGGAATAAGGAAAAATCAAAAGACGTTTTAACATAA
This sequence comes from Naso thynnoides, assembly GCA_029783665.1. Classification (NCBI taxonomy): domain Eukaryota; kingdom Metazoa; phylum Chordata; class Actinopteri; order Acanthuriformes; family Acanthuridae; genus Naso; species Naso thynnoides. The sequence continues at coordinate 6,142,574 of JAQLOL010000022.1, forward strand.
ATTGTCTCAATATTTAGTTTGTTATAACTTGACAAGTATTCAGTTTTCTTTCAGTTTCTTCGTACTTGTTTAGTTTCTCCTCTGCGTGGAGTTTAAGTGTCTGGTATCTCTGCTCCTCCTGCTTGACTCTGGCCAGATACTCCTGAGCGCACTTCTTCAGCACCTCTTCATTCTGTAACGGGAAACAAAGAACAACCACAGCATTACTTATCTATCACCCACACAGAGAGAGAACGCAGATGCAACATGTTGTATCCCTACACTTGTCAGGTAAAATAAAATAATTCTTTTAACCTTTTCATAGATATTGTTGTCTAAACATCGGAGGCTCTTCTTCTAATCCTTACAGTTTTCTGAAGTTGCACACATTTTCTCTTGGAAGCTGCCCAGTTTAACCACCATAGCTTCCTTTTGGGCTAAGAAAGCTGCTGCAGCTGTGGGCAAACTGCAGGTCGACAGTTGGGAGAAATCTGGTTTAATCAAGATGTTTTCCTGTGGCGGTGGTTGAATGAGAGAACTGTGCGTTACTCATCATAGTGAGCACAAGAGTTATCTAGAGATCCTCTATGTAAACAAATGCTTGTCTCACCTCTAGGCGACCACTGCCCCGAAATCACAGGACAACTTCCAGCATTATTCTGACCTCAAGCTCCTTACAGCCTTGAAATTTGAGCTACTATCAGCTGATCACAAAATGTCTTAAACCTGAGCAGTGAATTTGTCCCACAAGCCCTTACTTTCTTAAAGCCCTCCAGGGTGCTCTTCATGTTCTCGTAACGCCGAAACACGTCGGAGAGAGAACGCTCCACTGAGTTCAGGTCTGCCAGGGCACTTTCCTTCTCCATCGTCACAGTGTGCAAAGCCTTCTGGGAATTCAACTTGCTGCGCTGCTCGTCCTCTGGAAGAGCAAAGACGAGGACATCAGTGTGTAGTGCTACAGTAAAAAAACTTATTTCCTGCATTCACCTTTATAGCAGTGACTGATGTACTGCATTTGCCACATAAACATGGATCCATTCAAAGATAAAGTGAAATGTGTGTTTTTGAAGCACTGAAGTTTGTTCTTTACCTTTAGCCCCACAGTTCAAATATTTGTGGTAAAATATATATTTCTAAATTTTTATATATATTTATTCTCATTTGTTCATGCTAACCTAAGTGTCCTTGGTGTTCTTTTATTTAAACCCATTATGTTTCTTATTTAAATTTTTGGAAACATATAATTTTTTAAAATGATGTACTCCTTTATTACTATCGTTATTATTATTGTTATTATTATTATTATTATTTTTAGAATTATTGAGTGCTGAATGCGTTTTTTTCTTATACCTACCCTCCTTTTTTTGTTGGTTGTTAAATTGAAAATATTAACGAAAATTACATCATTGAAAAATGTTTAGGTAAATTGCATCTTCTAACATTCGAACTCACCAATCATCTGGGCGATTGTCTTCTCATATTCTGCAACAATCTTCCTGTAATAAGACAAAACACGTGTTTAGTCCGGATGCTTTCAGTATGGTGAAACCCTAAAACCTCTTGATTCAAAAAGATAAACACATGGTAAATTAATGCTTTAATACAAAATAAGTGGTGTAAGTAATTTCTTGTACAAAACAAAATTCCCACTGTATCCCCTCGTCAAAACCTCACATAACAACCTTAAAGTCAGTCAGTGACGGTCGATCCTCCATGATTGTCGAGTAAAACACATGAAACGACATGATTTCCTACCTCATCTCTTCGACTTCTTGTCTGCTGCACTCAAACTTTTTCTTCCAGTTGTTGGATTCGACCTCTTTAGTGATGATCTGAAATGAGACGTTCACTGTTAGCCGAACACAAAGAGACCCTTCTCAAACGCCAACGACATATTTCATGTTGGATCAGTGTACGGCTGCACGATCTTGAAAAAATATTTAATTGTGATTATTTGGACTGACATTTCAATTGCAATATGATTTTGGATATGAGAGGAAATAATTATTTTTACATAATTATTCCCATTTTTGTTGAAAAACATATTAAAATTGTTCCGTGATTTTTGCAGGGATCTATCCAAACAAAGATGTTTTCTTCAGTCTGCAGAATATGATGTAGGCCAGAACAACTCTGCAGCACTACAATATTTAAATAAAAATAGCATTTTGACACATTTCTCCTTTACCATATTTGGGCCTCCATGTGATTTGAAAACTGCAGTAGGCCACATTTTGATTTCATTTCAAATTTATTTTGTTTAATTGTGCAGCCCTAGATCAGTGTGATAACAGCGTGTACCTCCTCTCTTATGAGGGTGAGGACAGCCTGTTTTTCTGCCTCACTGATGCAGATGGAATCCAGGACCTGACTTCCTGTTTTCTCCATTTCACTTCCTCCAGACTTGTTCTTCAGCTTGCATGGGTCCTCGTACTGCTGAGGGCAGAAGGACATCAGTCACGATAGCCTGCGCCTTTCAATGTTCACCCAGTAGCACATTAACAGGCAAGCCCAAGTAAACTTTAAAGCATTTATAACATTTCTATAGAAAAGTCCACTAATAGTGCCACGAAGGGCTTTTACACCCTTTTCTCATCATTGCTTAATTAACATTTTGTCTTGTGATTTTTTTTGAGTAAAAAATACTACTGATTCTTTCACAAGTATACAAGTGAGTATTTTCCTGTGCAGCAAATAATTACTACTGGAAAATGGAACCCCGTCACACTGTAGGTGCTCAGAAAAAGCCAAAGCAAAACCTTTCATATAACTTGCTAAAGGTTGTAAAACAAGATTGAGACATCTCACACTTACGAAATATGACTATTTTTGGCTTTTGAAAGCTCTCTGACTTGCTTTTTCACACTGAATATGTTAGAAGTCTCTCTCCTGCTCTCAGTTCCTCTCTCAAACTCATCTCATTCTCAATTTTTAACCCTGTTCTCTTCCTGCCCTTCATTCGTTGTTCTTACACATCTTGCTCCTCTCTTCTCCTCCCCCGTCTCTCTCTCCTCTCTCATTTTGTCCTTCCCTGGATTATGACAGTCATATTGTAATCTCCTAAATGACAAATCTAAATCCATCTGTCACCTGAGTACATGAACATGGTGGCACACGCTAAGAACCTCCTGCTGTCCTACAGCACAGTGAAGTCATCGCACCAGACGGGTGGTCAGGTGGCTCTAAACACACAACTGGGCGGTATGTTACATCTTTACATCACAAAGCATCACAACTGAATGATGTGGCTTTTTTTCTACCCGTGTGGCTGTTCGCAGTGAGAAGTGAAATGTCTGGACTTGTTTTCAGTGCAACTGATGTCAGACATTTAGAAAAATGAATAAGAGGGAGTTTCACTCCACCTAGTGGTCACTGGTGGCATCATGTCGCAGTTGTTGTGACAGATGACGTGCATGAATAACTTGTATGAGTCAGAAAAAGGGCATGAATGGTCAGTTTAAATATTCACTCACCACAGAGCAGCAGTCTGAGTCCTCTGGTTTGGAAGTCACATGGCAGTCTGAACCTGGAAAGAGCAGAGTCTGAGCTGCTGCACCTTTGATGTAACATGGTTCATCTCTGAATGTGTTTTTCCATAATAAACATTATTTTATCATAACCACATATTCATAGATCATAGCAAAGCATAATTGAAATCAAGTATTGAGTTGGGAGATTTCTCTGCCGACATGATGAGAACTGAGTACCTTATTTCTAGTTTGATCTGTGAAATGTTCTCATGTCTTACACAATGTCTTCTTTTGTGATAATGTGATTAACTCGCACTACTGGCACTCTCTTTTCTCTCTAGTTGACTCAGAATGACCCTAAATGACTTGCACCTTCTCTTAAAGGGCCATACCAGTTTTACTACTTGTTGTTCTCCAACATCAACATCAGCCATGTCGGTTACAAAACCCTCTCGCATTTTTCCCAATATAGCTTGACCTATGAAATATCGTGTTTGTCCATACTCAGCAAATGTTACAGAAAGTAGATGAAAATGTGTGACAACGTGAGTTAAAAAGAACATCTGTGTCAAAATCCCTCTTTGCACTAACACTTGAGCTAGGAAGGAAGCACTTGTAAGGAACCATTTTTCCAGGTATAATCTCGCTCAGCCGTTTTTGACAAAATAAATGCAGATGTTCCCTTTAGAAGGGTGAATTACCTATACCTAGTAACTGTCACGTGTCCTCTAGTGTTTCCATACCCTGTTTCAACATGAATGGCTGTGAATGGAGTTTAAAAATGCCCTCTGAGATCTACTAAAGTATACACACGCTCCAGTTTCAACAACAACGTATGTAGGAGACGGGTGAGCTCTGCTAATGGCGAGAAGTCAAAAATCGACTGGTATAGTACTTCAGAATGACATATTTGTTAGTGAACCGGCTGTTCATATTTTAAACTTAGTCCATCTGTGAGCATTGCCCGTCATCGGGCAGAGGCAGAAAAATACTAATGTTCAATATCAAAAACCTTCACGCCTTTAGAAAGAATATAAACACAGCCAGTGATGCAGTGATGCACTGTTATGCAACAACTATCCCAGCGAGGCCTGCTGAGATCAGAGCAGTCAGCCACTAAAGCTGAGTCACATGAAGCCTGAAGGCACCTGCGTGATCAGACGTTCTGAACAGCTCTTCCAAACAAAAAGCTTTGAAAAGCTATGATGGAGCACATGACCCACACAGTCACAAGTTTCAATGAATTGTAAAGAGATGTGTTGAGTTAAACACCAATGTTGTGCTTATCCCACAAAGATATATTTGATGTCCACTATTGATCAATAGAAGCTAAAGCATCCTGTCTAAACTTTAACGTCCAGTTATCTGGTGTTTCTAACTGAGCCATTCACTGCTGTATCAGTGTGCACTGTCACTGTGAGGCTCTTTGACATGCACACAGGAGCACAATGTTAAAATCAATGTTCACTGATCTGTTTCACTCACAGCTTTCGTCCTTGTCTGGTTTGACACTGCTTGCCAGTTTCTCCTCGTCAGTGGCGTGGTCTCCATGATGGTCGTCCTTCAACAGCAACAAACAGAATCAGCCACACTGAGTGAAAATTCCTTTCAAGAGCTAATATTAAAAGATGAGTCGGTTGAGCAGTAGACACATATTCTGTTCTTACCTGTCTGCTGAAGTCCTTTTGCATCGGCTGGTTCTGCTTCACTTTACAGGAGTTCCTGAGAATAAAGGTCAACAACAACATCAGCATCAGCAATAACCAGATCAATGTCTCTGCATGTGTGTACATGTGGACTGGTGTAATGATGAGGAGAGAGGAGAAAGCAGGAGAGACATAAAGCCTTGCAGCCAGACCTCATTTCGTTTGCACACTCTGCTAAAAGTGCTGAATTACACAGAACAAGAAGCAGATTAATAACAGGGATCGTTGCCAAATTGAAATGAGAGCAACGGTTGCACAGAGCATTAACGAGAATTACAGGGTTTCCACTAACACCCTCTCTCTCCTTTACTTTCTAAATCTACTCCATACACTTGCTCTTCACCTTTACTTCAAGAAAAGTTCAGTTCAGGTAAATGGCACAGCTGAATGTGGAGTGAGCCTGGACTTGTATTAAGAACAGCGAGGACAGAAGTTACACACATACACAGGTCTGCACTCACGGTTATACAGTACTTACAACAGAACACAGAGGAAATGGACTTGCTCTGCAGTCCTGATGCCATACACAGAGAAGGGAAACAGAATGACAGGTTTGGAAGGGAAAGGAAAGGAAGACACAGGAGAGGACGGGACAGGGGTTAGTGCAAGGTGAGTGCAGGGTTATTATAGTTTATTAAATGAAAAACAGAGACTGAAAGTAGACAGGGTTAACTGGTGGGCAAAACCTTGTTGCAAACAAAATATTAAATTTAATTAATTCTTTCAAAAGACAGGCCATAAAAAATTTCAAGTTGAATGCCTGATCATTGCAGTATTACCTGGTCAAAATCCAAGAAAATCTCATGGCTCAGAGAGGATGTATAAAATACTTTTAGCCACCGAAAAAAAAAGAAAGCCATCACACAGAAATGATTTATTTACTCTGTCAAAGGACATAGCTGGAAAACGCCACAAGAGGGCATTGTTTAACACTTTCGCTTCCGTTCACCATTTAGTCAAAGAACATTTTCTGTCAGTAAACACAAAGATCG